>JALPQD010000455.1:731913-1171913 GCA_023101885.1 Typhlomys cinereus
TGTGCAGGCGGACTGCAACAGAATTTGGTACCCAGGAAGTGGGGTGTTGCTGATAAATCTGACTATGTGGATTTTGTGGCTTTTGAATGGTTCTGCTGGACAAAGTTGGAAATGCTTGAGAATTTTCACTTTGTGGATTTACAAATACCGTTCTTCAGAGTTTAGTGGGCCAATTGCTGAGAAAGATTATTTAGGCCCAATTTGTGATGAGAGGAACAAGGACTTTGGTAAAAGCTGAATTTAAAGACGATGGACTGGTTTGCTTGATAGAGAAGAGCTGTGTTGGCAGCCTTAGAGGTTTGGATGTGCAAAGGGCAGGCAGCAGAATATCTGTTGCTGTTGGAGAAATGAGTATCAGTGAAGGAAAACCTAGTGACTTGCACTGGGAGGGTGGAAGACGTGAAAACCACCGTATGGCAAGTTCATGGTTTAGAAACTCAAATTCCTTCAGAGGCCGAAAGCCCAAGTTAAAGCCGTTTCTTGCTCTTTGGATATTTGGCTGCCTAAAGGGGGTTTTTCCAGCATCAGTCCATAAAACTTGGTATAGCTGTGGGTCACGTGGACAGAAGATGGACATTGAAGTACAGGATGTGGTAATTTGCTGGACTTTGGTCTTAACTTGTTTTCTCCTTGTTACAATGATTCAATTTGGAATATTTAAAGATTTAATTTGGCATATTTAAAGAAAGACTCTTAATTCCAACATTTTAATAACTGAAATTTTAATGAGAATACTTTAAATTTGTTTATGAAATGTATTTATATTTTTAAGATAACTTTTAACATCTGTGGGGATAAGGAAAGATTACAGTTTATAAGTGCTATTGTTTTTGTGTCAAGTTGACAAGGAGTGGAGTGTCATGGTTAGGCACAGGTGTCAACTTGACTGTTGAGGGTTTGAGCTCTGGGCACATTTGTAGAGAGTTGATGGTTGAGTTAAGCCCAAAGCAAACCTGAAGAAGATTGTCTTGCTGATGGGGAAGGCCCAGCCCATGGTGGATGGGATTAGGCCCTGGATAAATCACAGAGAGCTGGTTGAGAGAGTTGGCATTCTTCTGTATACTTGGCCAGACATGCTGGTCTGGCAAGTAAGGATCGTCCATCTCTCAGCCATTATGCAGTGATGATGTGGCCAGTTCCCTCGACCCTGGTGTTAGTGCGTGCTCTCCCGTCAAGCTGGACTACGAACTGTAACCAGAAATCGTAAGAGAATAAACCCCTTGTTCCCTTAAGCCGTGTGATGATCATTTATCATCAACCATGCAGGCTGACTGCAACACACGGTGAACTGGCTCACAGAGAGTCCAGAATAGGAAGTAGAATAGACCTAAAAATGGACGGACAGTGAACAGTTAATTTTACACACACACACACACACACACACACACACACACACACATTATTAGCTGACATCAGAGGTTTTTTTTTTTCTCACCATGGTCATGTCCGTTGTTGCAGAAAAAAAATCAGGAAGGGATAATGCCAGATATCACATATGGTGACTTATGATTGGAAAGAAAAAAATCAATGAATCGAATGATCTGGACTCTATTCCTGTGCTGGAGTCTCAGTCTGCAATGTGGTGGTACTGAGGTGACAGATCCCCACGAGGTGGAGTCAACTGGTGCTTATAGTAATTGGGGGGTACTCCTGAAAGGGTAGGGGGGAACAAGCGTCTTTCTCCCTGTTCCTGTTAGTCTAGGGATATGGCGCTTCCTGGACAGGCTGCTACCACGGCCACAACTGAGAGCCGGCACAGACCTCAAGCCATTCAGCATCCCAACCATGACCTAAGCAAATTCCTTTCTTCCTGAGCGATCCTATTTTAGGTATTCTGTTGTAGTGGCTACAGGCAGAAACCCTAGGGCACTTCCAAAGCAAGAGGAGTGAGGTATTCACATTGAAGAGTTCAGGTTTCCCTCCTCAGAGCCCTGGGGAAACCGAATTAACCCAGTGTCAGAGGCATCTGCTTTTGATCGAGAAGAGCCCTCATTAGTATGAAAACACACCATCTACAGCTTGCCCGCTGCTGCCCACTGCTTGCTTCTCTTTGGAGACAATTTTTTTTAAAAAAATAAGATACTCATAAAATTGTTATAAGAATCAAATAACTTTTCCCAAAATATTAGGGCTTGCAAATATTAATTAATAACAGTGTTGTAAGGCAGTGATTAAGAGTTTCAGATTTGACTCTCCATGTCGAAAAGAGTAATTGTGGACCATGTTAAAACTGGAGTTATTAAAATGAAATCAAATTTGGAGGAAGCAAATCCAAGAAGAAATTAGTATGGATAACTATGCTAATCTAAAATGTGAAACACTTCAAGACTTGAGACCCATGAATAATTTGGAACCGATGTTTCTTTTTTCAAAGTTTTACTTGAAATGGGCAAATGCAGCCATGCAGAGATGGAGGGCAGGTGACAAGTTTCCAGGAAACGGTTCTCTCCTTCCACCATGTGGGCCCCCGGGAATTGAATCCAGACCCCCAGACTTGTCCATAGATGCCCACTGAGTTATCTCCTTGGCCCTGATGCTTCTTATACCTGCTGGAAATGGGGATGGATGATGTGTTAGTTCCATCTTTCTGCTGCCAAATGAATACAAGACCCAAGCGACTTAGAGGTATGCGGTTTATTTCAGCTTATGATCTGGTTGCGTTCATCAGCACGGCGGTCGAGGTCACGCTGACATAGGAACCTGAGGGAACTGACCACACCATATCCACAGATCCGCAGCTCCCACTCTGCCATTCACAACTAGCTACTCTCTGTCTCACCCGCTTGTCCAGGGGTCAGAGTCAAGCAATACCTGGCACATCAGAGTCGTATTGATGGCCATACCCTAGGGAGAGTGTCTGTGGGCTCATCCGGAGGACTGTGAACTTGCCCAGCTTGGGGGGCTGAGGCAGGAGAATCTCAATCTAAAGGCAAAATCTGCCTCGGAAAAGGAAAACAGTGGAAAGTGTGCGCAAGGTACAAGTGCTCTCCAGTGATGTGACGGGCAAGGAGAGGCAGGGACTCCCCTCCCCCCTAGAAAATGTGCAACAGAAGACTAAGCCTTGTCGTGTCCATCATGGTGTGGATGACACTGAATTGGGAAGTGTGTGCAGAAGACACCGCACCGTGCTGTCACGTGGCTGGTCTCACCCTGTTTGGTCTATCTGACAAGCAGTGAAACAGACTGGTGAGAAGTCCAACACAGTAGACTGGCAGGGGGACTGGCAAGGTGGCTCAGAAACTAAAGGCATTTGCCACCAAGCCTGAGACCAGGTCTCACATGGTAGAAGAAGATAATTGACCCGCACCTCCACATTTGCATGTGTGTACACACACATACACCAAATAAAGACAAATAAAAGGAAACAATTTTATATAGAAAATTTATCAGAGCTTTGATTTTTTTTTTCTTTTGGTTTTCTTCTTCTTTTTTTTTTTCTGAGATAGAGCCTTATATCTCAGAAACTATGAGCCTGAAACTCACGAAGTAGCTGAGGCTAGCCTGATCCTCCTGTGCTTTGGGATTGTGGACAAGTGCTACCAAATGCAGCTGAGAGCTTGAATGCTATTTTTTTAAAAAATTATATAAAATAATATTTATACAAATCAAGAAAAAAATTACTATTTTGATGTTATCAATACGGTTCTGGATCCTAAAATCTCTGTGAAGCGCAGGGTAGACAATTGCATCCTTGGAAACCCCGGGGGAGATGAAGGCAGACATCAGAGATTTGAAAACAGCTGTGGATAAAGAGCAGGAGCAGGGGCTCTCTGTTTGGTTTTCTGGACTGTGTACACAGGAGCCTTCTGGACAAATGAAATCTCATGAACATTCTATCAACAGCCAGTCCAGGACCATCGTTTACAATTGGAGAAACACTGAAGTAAACCCACCGTGGCTGTGAAATACCCAACTAAATGTCTTCTTGTGATTCAATATGCTCATTTTTTGCAAGCTGGGGAGTTGAGGTCAGGGAAAAATTGATTTCCTCAAGGTCAGGAGGATAATTTTAGACCAGACTGCCACTCCAAACCCTGTTTGGTGAGCTTTGGAAAGGAACACGTCGCCAAAGGGACGGCTCCAGAAGATTGGACCTGGAAGGGCTAAAAACAATGCGGGCTTGTTCATTACTATGCACGCTGGTGTCGCACTTGCTTTGTCATTTGGTAAATGTTTGGACTGCAGCTGTCTAGACATTTCATTAATATCTGTTGAAGCATGGGCATTATTAATTTATCCACTTATGAGTCACTGTGGATATGGAAAACAAATAAACGGAATTGTGGTGATAATACGCAACGCTGCAGTGGAGTCCCAGCTCAGCGCTCCAGAGTCAAACTGCAGATGATGCAGGCTGCCCTCGGTCTCCTCAGCCCAGAAGGTGTTGGGAGGCCAAGGCTGAGGAGATCTGTTCAGCGGTTAAGGTGCCTGCTCGAAGATTGGTGACCTGAGTTTGATCCTCGGAAGCTCACATGGTAGAAGGAGAGAAGTGACTTCTGAAGGTTGTCCTCTGACTGCCACCTGACTGCTGTGGGCATGCATGTACTCTCTCTCACTCTGTCCCTCCCTCTCATTCTGTGTGTGTGTGTGTGTGTGTGTGTGTGTGTGTGTGTGTGTGTGTGTGCATACTCTGAGGACTTTTGAGTATGTGTGCCTGTGGGGACCCAAGAGCGACATTGGGGGCTGGAGAGGTGGCTCAGGGGTTAAGCCTCCGCCTTGCAGGCGGAAGGTCCTGAGTTCGGATCCCAGATCCCACGTATAGATGCCAGGTGGAAGCGGGGGCGGCCTGCATTTCCGGTCCTGGTAGGGCGGAGCCTGTGAATCCCGGGGCAGAAGGAGATGGAGGCGTCCATGGTGGTTCACGAATTCTACACACACACACACACACACACACACACACACACACACACACACACACACAGACACACACACGCACGCACATACACACGCACGCACATACACACGCACATGCGCACAGTTGAATAAAAAAAAAAAAAGACATTTAAAAAAAAAAAAAAAAAAAAAGAGCGACATTGGAATCATCCAGGATCGAGCTACCTCCTTATTGCTTTGCCTGGCATTTCCCAGGCGCCACTTTCCAGGGCTAGAATTACAAGCCTCTGCCACTTAAATCTGGAATCTTCACATGGGAGCTAAAAGATCTGAACTCAGGTCCTTCTGCTTGCAAGGCAAAGGTTTTAACCTCTGAGCCATCTCCCCAGCCCATTAAAGAAAAACAACAACAACTCTTAAAAGATCATGGTACAAAGAAGAGCCACTATCTCATAGGCCTATAATTTTAGCTGTAAACAGAAAACAGAATATTTACTAATATTCTGCATGGGAACCTGCTGCACCTCGCAACAAGGGCCTTCAGTGGAGGGGTCTTCTGCACCCCAATTTCAGTTGTAGGAAAACTTCTTGTTCTTCTTGACCCCAACTAACTGTGGAACAATGGCTAAATGGAATGAATATAGATTCTCTGCTATCTGCAGTCATTTTCAGTTTAAGACTTTATTCCACTTCCCAAGAAAACAGTCTTATCATAGTTCGGCACAGGTGTCAACTTGACAGTTGAGGTTTTGAGCTCTGGGCACATAAGTGAGAATTAGTAGTCATTGCAGTTCGCCTGCACGGTTCCTGATAAATGACCATCAAACTGCTTAAGGAAACAAGGGGTTTGTTCTTTCTTACGATTTTCTGGTTACAGTTCTCAGTCTAGCTTGACAGGAGAGCATGCACCAACACCAGGGCCGAGGGAACTGGCCACACCGTTACCACATAACGGCTGAGAAAGGGACAATCCTTATTTGCCAGAGCAGCATGTCTGGCCAAGTGTACACAAGGATGCCGACTCTCTCAACCAGCTTTCCATGATTTATTCCAGGACCTAGTCCCACCCGCCATAGGCTGGACCTTCCCCATCAGCTAGACAATTTTCTGAAGGTTTGTTCAGGGCTTAACTCAACCATTAATTCTCTATAAATGTGCCCAGAGCTCAAATCCTCAACAGTCAAGTTGACACCTGTGCTATGACAGTGCTATGACAGTAATTGAATTAAGCCCAGAGCAAACCTGAAGGAGATGGTCTAGCTGATAGGGAAGGTCCAGCCTACGGTGGGTGGGACTAGACGGTATAGCCAGTTCCCTCAGCCTGGTGTTGGTGCATGCTCTTCTGACAACTGTAACTGGACTATCAGTAAGAAAATAAATCCCTTGTTCCCTTAAGACATTTGATGGTCATTTATCAGCAGCCATTCAGGCAAACTGCAACAAGTCTCTAACATGTCAGCTCTCAGCATGTCAGCCCCCAGCATGTTACCCCAGATTAAAGTCGACTCATTTTTTTCATAACCACTGGATAGTATTTTTAGAATTGGGGATAATGCACCTCATTAGAACAGGTACAATTAAAAACTCAATTTTTCTGTTCTTGGCCATTTTTGACTGTATTTACATATCTGTAGTTAAATACCTAACACAGACTATAGTCCTGAAACAAGAAGGCATGCTTGCAGCTTGATTCTTATCTTCAACTTCCTGCAGCTAGCAACTTGCTTAGAAAGCAGCGAAAGGAGACACCTTGAGAGGCCCTAGTGGCCAGTTATCTTGACAGAGGGAGGGTCTCCAGGACTTACTTTCTGTCATAGACCCAGACCAAGTGCTAGAGATACAAGCAAGTAGGCCTGGACAGGAAGGCCTCTCTAGAACTGGGAGATAGCTCAGAATGAAAGCCAGACTTAGCGTGGGAATTGGGAATATTTAATCCCAGTGCTTCACTGGGAGGTGGAAGGCGGAGATGGGAAAGTCCCCAGAAGCCCCAGGGTTAGCCGCCTGCTGTGTGATGAGGAGAGCAAAAAGAAAGACTGTCTCAGATAAGGTGGAAAGTCAGATCTGACACCCTAGGTTGTCTTCTGACTGCTACTGCACACATGCTGTAGTATGTGTGTATGCACACTCGAACACACACACACACACATACACACACACACACACACACCTCTCTTCTACCCACAGCTTGCTCTCCAGGCCTCGGAAACTGACAACTGATCTTTGCAGAAAAACTGACAAGTCAGGCCAGCCCGCTTTGCCTGTGCCAATTTTTTGCTCTTTCTACTGTTTTTCCTTTCTAACGATTCACGCTTCCTCGAATCATCTCTTTCATAGTTCAGATACTTCGGTTGTCATTTTCTTAACCTTCCTTTGATTAAGACTCTCTGGTGAAACTCCCCCTGAGGAATGGAGCTGATTTATTTATAAATTCCACTATTTTCTAGGGTTAACAACTGTCCTTCATGACTTGAATGGAGTGCTACTAGTCTGGATTTAAGAACATGACTCTAGCCTGTGACTCTAATGGGAGGTGGTGGAACCTTTAGGAGAAATTCAGGGTATTGGGGTGAACTTCTGGGTGTAATCATGATCCCTAACCCCTTCTTGCATCCTGCTCCTATGGGGAGAGCAGACACTTTGTGACTTTGCATTTACCCATGATGCACCGCGCTAACAGAGGCCCCAGCACAGGGCTGGATAGTCAGGGGTTGAATCTCTACAACTCTGAACCAAAACAAACCTGCCCTCTTTTCAGGTGCAGGTGTGTTGTCACAGCAACCGGAAGCTGCTGTGTGGATTCCTTCTCTGAAAAGGTAATATAAGTTAGACGTTGCAAGAATTAAATCACACGAACAAAACAAAAACGAAGAACAAGAAGAAAATGACTTGCTCTATAGTACCACAAAGAGTTCAGCCATTTAACCAGTATTTACGCATACAACTTGTGATGCCATGACCTGACAACATTGTAAAGTGCACATTTTAGAACATTCCAGAACACTGAGTCTTACGTGAATTTTAATCAGTCACTATGTGCATTATTAGCATATGCATCAGTACTATTATATAATCTGTCTATTATTTTAATGTTATCATTATTTAATGTTTGTTAATATTATTTAATGTTTATTATTCATTTGCTCAGCAGCTATTAATTAAAACACCAACATCACCCTAAAATGCTGAATAAGTTAGACATAGCCATTTCATTGCAAAATTTAGAGTAGAGTGGGAGACACTGTTACTACTGTTGTAGTATCTCAAAAAAGTGCACAGTTTCAGGTTGCATTTAGTAATCAATGATGCTTAGGTAACTGGACACAATGCTGTGAGATACTGATCTGTGAAAAGGTCGGCGACTGCGACAGACACCAAGGCATGCTTATCGTGGGAAGGAATCAGCCAGCAGGAAGAAGTGAAGACTATGAGGAAGAGGAGGGGAGGTTAGTTAGATTGATGCAAAGCTTCCAGAGACAGGAGGGAACCAGGACGCAGGTACCAAGCGGCTGCAGGTAGAGGCACTGTCTCAATTCAAACAGCATCCAAAGATGCGAGGCCAAGTGCAGATCAGTGTATCGAGTTTCACAAAGGTTCGAAGAGGAGTCAAAATAATAATAATAAAAAACATGGCACAATGGGATTTGCCTGGAGCCAGGAAGTAATTGGAGGTCGGGAGTCAGATGAGAATGGAAGTTTTAAGCAGCTGTTTGGGGAAGGTGAACTGAAGAGAAAAGAGTAGTAATTTGCCAGGCTTAGTTAAGAGCCTGTGGAATCTGTCCTATGGGGAGGATTCCAACCATTTTTAGCTCCTTGAATGCAGGAAAGAAAAGCCAAGGGAGCGGGTATTAGAAGAAAGAGCTGGATTGAGCTAAGTATGTATGTATATATATATATATATAAAAATCATCTTCCAAAGTCTGCAGAGGGAAGGACGTGAGACCCGAGCAGCAGACAGTCACTGGAGGAAAAGAGGCTTGAGAATGGACTCGAGCAGGTCCCAGGATGAAGGGACAAAGAGCAGATGGCTGCTGCGCCCTGGCCCTTTCGCTTTCTCATGGACGCTGGCCGCAGGCATCCTGCAGGTCGCCGACCGATCTTGCGACATTTGGCTGGCTCTTCTGCTTTCTCAGACCTGGCAGCCGCCCGATCTTCCCTCGCTGGCCTGGCGGGCTTGGGCCAGTGGCTGCAGAGACGCGGGCAGAACAAGCGCGCCATTCTCTGCCAGTCTGAGGACAGGCTCCTGGGAGCGGCGAGGGAAAGCTGAGCTTCTCTCTTCCTGGAGGGAGTCGCTGAACCCTTTTCTAAGTGGGCGCCCCTGTGTTCCTAGTTAGCAAGGGCGCTATTTTACTCAGCTGGGGGAAAACTAAGAAAGCCCTTTGAACCACCGCGGGGGGGGGGGTTCCTATTTTGATTCCAGGATGGTGCAGCGCAGTACAGAGGGTTGTGGGGGGCCAGGCGTGGAGGTGCCTACCTGTAATTCGAGCACTCTGGAGGCCAGGGCGAGGCAGAGGAATCAAGACTCCCTGGCCAGGTGCCTGCTTGGCCTGAGAGGCCCCAGACTCAGAACTCTTTCCAGGAGTGCAGGAGAGACAGAGAGAACCGTCTAGGGCGTGCCCTCTGCGGGGCACCGACCCTGCTCCCAGGAGAGAAGCAAAGGGCGATGGCAGAGTGGACAGTGCAAAGTCCAAAGAGTCCAGGCCTGGAAAGGCCCCTGCAAAGACGGGAGACAGATGCCCACCCAGGGGGTCAGGGGTGTGGGAGTGGTGGGTGGCAAATGCTGGCAAGGATGGGATCTTTGCAAAAAATCTTGCAAAAAAGAAAAATGACGGTTCCAGAGCTGAGCCCCAGAAAGCAGAGACCCAGGGGATGCTGCGAGGTGCCACTCGGTGCTCGTGTGCTGTCGGTGACACTGCTGCTTCTAAAAATCAAACTTAAAGATGCAAAATTTTGTTTGCATTTAAAGTTTGGTAGTTAATACACGGAATACTTTATTGCTATCTTTGGTGGAGAGGGAAAACAGCATTGCTTCTAAGCTCAGAAGCTGAGTGAGGGCAAACAGGGGTCTTCCCGTCCGGGTGTGTGACGGTTGTGCGAGGTTCCCAGGAAAGATCTTCTGACGTCCATTCACACATTAGTTACTCATAGAGGGGGCTGAGGGCGGGGGAGGGGAAAGAGAAGAGGGGCAGAAGATCCTTCAAGTCTTCTTCCCCGCTGCCCTCAGCACAGACGCCACTGTCAAGTGACAGCACTCAGGCTTCGCACTGGTGACAAGGTGCAGTCACTCAAAAGAACAGACTCATTTTAGTCCTCCCCTCCCTCCCTGAGAAAATCCTGGTTCAGCGGCTCTTGAAACCCTGGTGACCAGAGTTCCATCTTAGAGCCAGGAGGAAGAACTGAGTCCACACACGTATACCACACACACACACATACACACACACACACACGCATGCACGCACACACACACACATGCACACACACACATACACACACACAGTGATACATGGTACATGGTACATGGGCAGGCACTCATGGGCACAAACACCACACAAATAAATAAATAAATAAATAAATGCAACAGTTATAAACTAGATATACAGTTTTTTTCTTTATGAATCAGAAGTTCACTTTTCCTCAATGACCCAGGCTACTGGCTTTTTCAGAAGTATATGCTACGTCCTTTGTTACTGTGGTCCATTGAGGGTTTCTATTTACTCAGTGGTCCATTTGCCTAACCTGGCACTGCTACAGCTTCGACACAGGTCTTAATAAAAACCAAGATGATGCCACTTTTTGTGATACTCACCCATCTCACTGCTACTTCTGTCTTTCTAGTAAACATTTTTGGCAACTTCACTTGTTTGTTCTTCTGTGAAACGTCTAGGATTGGATTGGCAATTCCTCAATCAATAAGATATGTTGGGATTTTGATTGGATTTCTATAGAATTTTAGTTCGCTAAGTCTTTTTTTTTTTTAATAATGTGAAGTCTTCCAGTCCATGAAAATAATGTAGGACTTCTGAATGTCTTCATTATTCTTTTAGTTTCATATATGAGTGAATACAGTGAATTTATATATTCACACTTCAATTCCAAATCCCATCCCTCCTCCTTTTTTCAACACAATCCTTCCCTGCCAGTCTCCCTCCTATTTTCATGTTTTTTGTACGTGGCCCGCTGAGCTTCATCTGATTTTATTGACTTTGATGTCGTGTGCCTGAGCACTTGCTGCAGTGTAGGGTCCACCACCCTCAGCATGGCATGTCTCCACCCACTCTCACACTCATTCACATGATTGCGCAGCAGGCTGCAATAACGAAGAAAGGTTAAGTTCCACCGTCCCCACCTCCACCTCAATTCCCCAGAGACTCGGCCACGGGAAGGGGAGTTTGTCAAAGCAAAATCTCAGTTTATTGGGGGGTAACAAAACAGCTTATATAGACAAAAGGACCACAGGGCGCCAAAAGGGCAGTCAATTGTGTCAAAGGTCAACACATCCTTCAGGCTCCACAGGTCAAGTCCAATGTCAATTCAGTAAGGAAGGCAGGTCAATACGTGAAAGCCAATTAGGGCTCTCTGTAATGTGATCAAGGTTACACCCAGGACACTAGCTGTCAGCGCCATCTTTAGTCCCATGTGCTCGGCCATGCCCTGGGGCAAATCCTGGGCGGGCCCAACACTGCGGCATGAATCATATTCCAGTGGATTTAAATGTTCTTACAGTTTGCCTGCATGGTTGCTGATAAATGACCATCAAACGGCTTAAGGGAACAAGGGGTTCATTTTCGCTTACGATTATTGGTTACAGTTCTTAGTCCAGCTTGACAGAGAGCTCATGCCAACACCAGGGCCGAGGGAACTGGCCACACCATCTCTACATAATGGCTGAGAGAGGGACGATCCTTATTTGCCAGACCAGCATGTCTGGCCAAGTGTGCAAAAGGATGCTAACCTCCTCAACTGGCTCTCAGTATTTTATCTGTTCAGGGCCTAGTCCCATCTACCACGGGCTGGGTCTTCCCCATCAGCTAGACAATCTCCTGCAGGTTTACTCTGGGCTTAACCCCACTACCCAGCGCTCAAACCCTTAACTGTGAAGTTGACACCTGTGCCTAACTATGACAAATGTTTTTCGATATTTTGCAATTAACTCCATAAAAACGTTTCAGGTCAGTACAATGCTAGTCTGAAGCACATAAGTAATCCTTGTCTTAGAAAAATAACAAGAGCTGAGACTGTAACATGTAGCCACAGAACATGTATGCAGCCGGTTCAAAGCATCATTTGGGAAGAAAAAAAAAAGTGATACGGGCAAGAAAATTCGAAATCATCCTTTGGGTGTGCTATTTGCAAAAAGAAAATTATTCTGCTACTTTAATTCTTTGAGAGCTATACTTATCTGCTATTATTTATATTCTGGTATAGCTAAGTTATCAGACTCCCTGTCAGAAGTTTCCCACCACTGAGAATAAAAAGCTACACATGGATAGTGTTGTTTCGTGAGCGTGGCTTAAAAGTGCTTTAATTGACCACACATAGTAACACAAAGGAGCCTCTTGAATTGATGCAGGAACAGTGTTTCCTCTGCTCACACGCCCCTTCTGGGTCACCAGATCTTACAGAATAGTCCCATCTGGGTGGTCCAACAATGCGGGAGCAGTCTCACCAAATGTTACAGGGTCCCTGTTCAGGGGCCAAATGTTACAGGAACCACCGTCCCAATGTTGCAGGGTTTTTGTGTTCTAGAACACGTGTAGAGGATTATGGTAGTGTTTATTAGAGGAAAGGCTGGAACTCATGGACTCCAGACGTGGAGTGCCGTGAATGGCTAGGAGTGAACCTTGAGTGAACTGGTGAGAAGTGGGCAGCTAGAAAGAACTCATGGCACTCCGAGCACTCATGGACTCCAGGCATGGGATCCACGAGAAGCAAGCTTGGCACTCCAAGTTTCACGAGGGGCTAGGGCGCCAATTCGCCCGCCAGAGCCAGGCATATTTATACACCTAGGCAAGCCCAGGAAACTGGCTTTTTCTCATTGGTTAGCTCCCGTGGGGCCCAACCCAGGTGCTCCTGGGTCCATGTGGGCTAGAGACCAAGCCGTTTGTTGTGGATAGGGAGAGCTCATCTCCATAATCCCTTCATAGGGAAGTCGACTGTCTTTATCTCTGGGAGGATCTGAGCAGTTCCTCGGCAGGGGTGCTCCTTCAGGGTGATTTCAGCAGTGGGGGATGATCTTCAGGAAAACCAGGGCCTTCAAAGACCTTAGGCACCTTAGAGGCCCGTCCCAGCATAGCTGCTCTCATCCTGCCTCAGAATCACAAAGATGAAGCTGTAACTTGGACAGTTAGCTACTCCTAGCTGAAGAAAAATTGAGTTTAAAGAGTGGAGTCCCTTATCTTTTGAAGGTCTTTTTAACCTTTTAAGCCACTAACGTGTGGTGCTGTAAAAGTTTTCCTTTTTTAAAGAGGACAAAATGTTTTGTGTTGTTTTGTTTGCATGCGTAGTTCAAATTAGTACAGGAAAAATGAACATATTAGTGCAAGAAAAACTAATGTTCACATTCGTGCAGGAAAAAAAAATACCAAAGGAAGGAGATTTTAAGTGTGCCGTTTAAAGAACTGTCTAGACACAAACTTTGGCTGCTTCCTTTTCTAACAACCTCCAGCAGGGGAATAAATTCAGTCACAAACAACCCTGTCGCCTAAAAAGAAAGATACAAGAAACTTTGGGACTGGGGTAGACCCCAAGACCATTATTGAGTTGTCCTTATTTATATAAGGCATCTTGCAGACCACCAGTCCAAGGAGGAGGGGGAGAGACAAGATTTTAACTTTGACTTCGTTTTTCCAAGTTTTTGCATAATGGCACAAACCGCTCTGAAATTCCCATCAAAATTTGAAATTCTTTTGCCACTAGCTTGCCCCGCATTTCGGAAGGACGATGTAAAGGCAGCTCGGATCGGGGTGGGCGTCTAAAAACCAGATGCGACCATCCGGACGGCAGCACGCACGCCGAGGTTTGCTCCCGCACGTCACTCGGGCCTGTCGCTTTCTCTTTCTAGACGTTTCTGTCCCCCGGCCCCCCTGCACTGGGAAAACACGCTGAGGTAGGCCCCCTAAATTAGCACCGATGGGCCTCGGAGGCCGCAAGATCGCCTCTCGCGCCTCGCGGGTCGCGGCCCCGAGGGTCCCGGCCCCGCCCCGTCTGGCTCGGCAGAGACATGACGTCATGCAGGTGCCCGAGGCGCATGCGCAGAGCCAGCCGCCGCGACCCGGCCGAGCGCCCTTGCCCGAGGTCGCCGTGCGGAAACCGCCTCCCCCCACCTCGCCCTCGGCGCCCCGTGGGGGTCCGCGGCGACGGCGGCGGGGACCTAGGTGCAGCGTCGGAAGAGAAGCCGGGGGCGCAGCCGCGGGCGTCCCCGCCGGCGCGCTTCCGCTCGCCCACCGCCCACTTCCGGTTCGCCCGCCGGTTCCGGTCCCACCCTCCCTTCCGGTCGCCTTTGGTTCCGCCGCGGCCGCCTCCTGCCTGCGCTGTCGCCGGGCTCCCGCCGCGCTCCAGGTGAGGGGCCGCGGGGCGCTGCGCCCGCGGGGGCGACGCTGCGGCCGGGGGGCGCGGGCCCCGCGGCTCGGGCTGCTGCCGGGCTCCCGGCGCCCCGGCCCCCCGCTCCCGGCGCCCCGCCGCGGCCGCTGGCCTCCGCTCCACGTCCGAGCTGCGCGCCGCCCCCCGCGCTCCCCGCGCCCCGCAGTGTTCCACGGCCGCCGGCTCCAGCCCCGGGCTTCTCGCGCTGGGGGTCCCCGCCTCCCCTCACCCTCCCCGGCCCAGGCGTCCCAGCCCGCGTGGACCCGGAGCGTCTCCGCCCTGGGATGCTTCTCCCCGCAGACCCCACCGCAGGGGCCCGGGGGGCGGGGTGGTCCGGGGGGCCCGGCCCGGAGCCCACGGCTTCGCGGCCCCCTTTGCCAGCCTTGCGGAGAAGTCACGTCTCCCCCAGATCAGAGTGTTGTTCTTTTTGAAATCGCCGCCTTGAGTTGCTTTTAGCGATGCGGTGCTGGCAAGTTATTGTAACTACCCCCCCCCCATATTTCCGTTCTGAGTAATGAGGACAGTGGTCGTTAGCTCAGGATTGCGAAGGTTTAACGAGATAAAATACATTGCTGAGGATGCTAAGGGTGCACGGTGCTCTTTCCAGCATAGAACGCGCGTGTGGTTGTCAATGTGAATCATCTCATCTTCTGGCTCGAAAGATGGGAGGGCCAGAGAGGCAGGAACTGACTAAGCAAAGTCCCCCCAGGATGTTAAGCAGAACCCCCAAAAGTTCTTCAGGCATCCCATAAAGGTATGCCCCTTGCTTGTTTGGGTTTGATGACTACCTTTGCCCTACGGGGTGCTTTTCAGTTTGTAGTATCTCATGAGGTCAGAGATGACAGAAAACCATAGAATTGTGTAATGAAATGAGAAAGCCTTAAAAAGCTCTTGCGTCTTATGCCCAGCATGATCTCATTAGTTGCCAACTTGAGAGACCCCCAGCCCCCCTCCCTCCTTTGTAGCAAAATTGCTGAATAAAGTTTTGTGCTGCCTGGTCAAGGGCTCCGGAGCCAGGCATTCCGCAAACCCATTTTTTAACTCTGAGAACTTGAAAAGGGCCTATGATATAGATGCCACGCAAGGATGGAAGAATGAAGCTGGTTAAAGAGATGGCTGGTTCCCTTCTCTCTGCCCCTGATGACACATTTCTCACAAATCACACCAAGTTGGGTCAGTGCTGTATTTTAGTCTAGAAGGAAAATGATTTGTCCAAAGTCCTGGCTCCCAGGTTATCGTCAAATTCTGTCCATCACAGCAAATATTGAGTGCTGGATGTCATCTACTCTGCATTCTCATGTGCTGCAGAAAATGCTACAACTACTTCAGTTTGACTCTTTATTGGAGATCTAACATTAAGATAAAGATGATATACATCTTTATATCTGCTTGTAGTATCTGCATGGAGGTCAGAGAACAACTTGCAGGAGTTGTTTTCTTCCTCCACACGGATTCTGGGAATCCAACTTAGGTCCCCAGGTCTGGGGTCAAGTGCCTTCACCATGGGGTCTAGATCATAACGTTTCTTAGACAGTTCTGTCAAAAGGGGTGTATGTTGCCCTAAATTAGCATACTTGCTGCAGATTGCTTGTAGAACATAATTAACACGAGCAAGTGCATTGTAAATACCAGTGTGACGACGTGAAGAAATGTGGATATGAATTTATGATGTTCTTTTCTAATGAGCATGTTAACAGAAGTTAGTTTTTCAAGTTAGTTTTGTGTATTGAGAGTTAAAAATTGCCTCCTCTCTTGCAGCTCATCATCATAATTGCATGACCTGTACAATCAGATACTTGTTAAATAAGTAAAAGCATCAGAAAAGCAATACTTGCATATTAGAAAACTCATCTGACCCATGAGGGAATGAACTTAGAAAATTTTCTGAGCAAGCCACCTCCATTGGAGTGTTGATGAGTGTAGCAGTTGCCGTATGAATTCTGTGTAGTTGGATGCATGTCAGTGGATTCTGTTATTTACTCACCTTTGATACCTTAACTTCTGTAGCACATGTCAGCTCTGCTGAGACTTTGAAGACCTGTTAACCATCTGTGTGATCAGCTCTTTCCTAATGAGGAAATAGGGCTACTCCCATCAGACAACTTTATTAATTGAGTGTCTGTGCAAGTGTGGTTAATTCATAAAATATGCAGCAAATAGTAACTTGTTACTTGACACAATGCCTGAAGCGTGTTTTGAGGGTTTTTTCCTTTTTTTTTATTTATTCAATTGCGCGTGTGTGTACAGTGTGTGTGTGTGAGTGTGTGTAGAACCACCGGCGAATTTGGGAACCACCATGGACCGCCTCCACCTCCTCATTTACTCTGCCCCTGGATTCACAGGCTCTGCCCTACCAGGACCAGAAATGCAGGCTGCCCCACTTCCGCCCGTCTATACGTGGGGTCTAGGATCCGAACTCAGGACTATCCGCCTGCAAGGCAGACGCTTAACCTCTGAGCCATCTCTCCAGCCCGTTTTGAGTTTTTTTAAAAGTTTATTTAATAAATACTTATATAGTGCTTAACATGTGCTGAGTACCTTGTGAATTGTAAGTGTTCGTTAATTTAAATCTTCTTTGGACCTAAGGTGTATAATAGGTACCAGTTCCCTGTTTACTAGATGAGGAAACTTAGATACTGAGAGTGAAATTCGCTTCCCTGAGACAAATAGCTAGTTTGGGGAAGCCGGGAGGGATCCTGACCTGTAAGTCTGCTCTCTAGTGACCATGCCTGCCCTCTCTGACGATGGCTGCTGTAGGGGAGTTTGCCAACCCGAGCAGAGAGAGGAGGCTCATTAGTGCCTCCGGCCACACAAAGGAGCAGAATCTAAGTCATGAGTACACACTGACTACACCACAGAACTGAGAAGATGGGCAGTTTTAATTTTTGAGTTTTAGTGACGTCTATGTTTCTGGGAGTGTTTCTATGAGAAGAAACATCTGTTACTCAGTGGAACTCAGACTGCACCCATTCATACGACTTCAAGTTGCAAATATGATTGCACATAGCAATTCTAGCTTCATTTGCTTATGCCTTCTCTTCTAGGAGCCTCTTGACCTAGGAAACCCACTCATATGCCTGCAGAATGGCTCTGCCTATCATTGTAAAGTGGGGTGGCCAGGAGTATGCAGTGACCACCCTCTCAGAGGATGACACTGTGCTGGATCTCAAGCAGTTTCTCAAGACCCTCACGGGAGTTCTGCCAGAGCGCCAGAAGCTACTTGGACTCAAAGTCAAAGGTGCTTCTCACGTCCCACTTTTACGTTAATGTTTATGAATTTTCATATTTGCTATCTGTTGCTTGTGTGAGTTTTCTTTGCTAGGGATGTTTCTGAAATTGTTTAGTGATTAAAAATAAGATTGTAAGTGTTTACTTCATTGCCAGTCCTGTGTAGATTACTTTTGGTTCCTTGACAGTTGGTGTGCATACTAAAAACACAGAGGTCCCATGTGAAACTTGTCATTTTTTGCCTTTTTGGGCATCCGTTTTAGCTGAACACTTCCGGTGTAACTTGGGCTTCATGCACTCTCCGCATGACCCTTGTGTTTGAGGAGCGAGGTGCTGCTTACATCATTGACAGAGTTCAGAGCCAGCTGTCCGGTGTGTCACATCATTGGGGGGCCACGACCGCCAGCAGGTGTGTGCCTTCAGCACGCACATTGCAAGACTGCCTAGAAAAGTTACCTTGGTGTAGAACAATGAAACATGAACCTCCTGGGTAGAAGAGTGAAGGTGCTAGATGGAATGCGAAGGAAGCGTCCTTGTATTATTTGTGACTTTTTATTATGGTAGGTGTGAGTGATTCAGTAATAGTATTTTTTTTTTTTTTAATGTACACAGAAAACAAAACTACTGTGGCATCCCTACTGAACCTTTTCACGTTAGGTTTTATGTAATGGAATAGTGAAAACCAGAAAATCTGAATTTTAATGAGAAAACCATCATTTCTTGTGTTGTAGGCAAACCTGCAGAGAATGATGTTAAGCTTGGAACTCTCAAGCTGAAGCCAAATACTAAAATCATGATGATGGGCACTCGCGAGGAGAGCTTGGTACACATTCCCTTCTGTCGCTATGTCCCTGAAGAGTGTGATGATTGTTCTACCCTGTTGTGTGGTCAGTGACAGCGGGAGTGTGGTGCCGACTCAGCAGGAAACAAGATGTTGTTGTGAGTGCAGTGGAGCCCGAGCGCTCACATGCGGTGGGACGGAAGACGAGTATCTAACAGTGCCCGTTCCCACGGTGCGCGAGCTCACACCGCGTCTCCTTGATGGTAGGCGATCGTGTTGTTTGTTCCGTCAAGGGGCGTGTGATAAGACAATTTCCCATCTTTCTAGGAAGATGTCTTGGGCCCACCCCCTGACAACGATGACGTCATCAACGACTTTGATATTGAAGATGAAGTAGTTGAAGTAGAAAATAGGTAAGCGCTGTGCTTGTCGCGCCATGGTCAGCAGTCACGAGGAAGATGAGTGTCCATCTGGTGCTGTTTTTCCTGCCAGGGAAGAGAACCTGCTGAAGATCTCGAGGCGCGTGAAGGAGTACAAGGTGGACGTGCTGAACCCGCCCCGGGAAGGCAAGAAGCTGCTGGTGCTGGACGTGGATTACACGTTGTTCGGTGAGTCAGTTCCTGGTGCATTTCCTCTTCTTTAACACACAACTTTTTATTTCTTTTGTGTTTTTTTTTTCCCCAGCAGCTCTGTTCCCTTGAATATCTGAAAGTTTTCATTATTCCAAAGGAAATCATTCATCTTCGGAAGCACAGAGAGCGTAGAAGGTATCATCTGTAACTTGAGGCCCGAGCATGACCACTTCAATACTGTGCTCTGTACCTTCCAGTGTGTGTGTGTGTCTCCTCTTCCCTTGTACGAGCGCGAGGTTGGCCTTCAGTGTAGTCCGCGTGACTCCCTGTGAAGTGCTCTGCGCAGACACCTGGGGCTGGGGCTGGGTTAGGAGTTAGCCAGTTAAGCCAGTCCTAATCAACACTGAAATTCTGAGGAATGTATTTTTAAAAGTTTTATATTTACCTCTTTTTCCCATTTAAATGTATTCAGGCAACTTCTTGAATTAAAAGTGATCATATTAATTGAAAAAGAAAGATGTCAGTTTCATCCTCTCAGATTGGCAAAAAGTAGTTGATTCCTGATACTAGAATTCAAGCTCTAAATACTAAACGAATGTTATCACTTAATGTGCACTTACTTTAAGTTACTTGTACTTACCATTTTGGGAACGAGTTGCATCTCCGCGTGATGACCGAATGTGAGTACAGGAGCTGAGGTTACTTTCGGTTATTACACAATAACGTTTAAGGTAGATGAAGGGAAAATGTTGCCAGGTACTGTATAGGCCTGGACCTTCAGTGTTGCCTTTTCACGTTGAGCAAAAATTGATGAGTTAAAGTTGGATTTTAAGAGTATTTTAAATCATGTGCTTTAAACAATATGCTTATCAACCAGTGTGATTCAGTCTAAAGCAGTTTTCAGATTTTGCAGTTTTCAGATTTTATATTCTATTTTGTACTATGTTCCTTTTTATAGTAATTTCACTGCTACTAAGTCTTTGTAAACTAATAATTGTGATGATTTTCTTTTAGACCATAGGTCTTGTGCGGAGACTGGGGTAGAATTAATGAGACCATATCTTCATGAGTTTCTGACGTCTGCCTATGAGGACTATGACATTGTTATTTGGTGTAAGCCATATTTCTTTTTGTTAGGTTTCCATAGGAATAGGTTGCTCCTTATATCGTTCTCTTCTATAAACATGATTGAAAAGATGTTTTTAAACACGAAGAGGTTTTTGTTTGTTTTCTTTCTCAACAGATGTTGCATTTGACTTTCTTACAACACATGTAAAGCTGACCATCCCTGAGACAGGGTAGTGATGGACTGCGGCCTTAGAGGGAAAGTGACCCAGGGAGCGACTCAAGCCTTGAGCTCGAGACAGTCTAGACAGTCTGCCCCAAGCTGCATTCCCAGCAGTCAGACATTTTCTTTCTGGCATTTTCTAAGGAGTCCTTAGTGCTTCTCTCTTTTGCCCTCCAATTTCAGAATACTCGAGAAAGATACCCTTTAAAATGCTTATGTGATCTAAGTATAAAAAAGTGAACTTTGTGAGTTAAGGAAAATGAATGTACAGACAGAAGCAGTGTTCCTGAGCAGGCGGCCTGTGGTGGTAACATCGCGAGCAGGCAGGTGTGTAAAATTGTGACTTGCTGCAGTGGCATCTGACAGCCCACTCCGAAGCAGGGCATTCGTTGACAGTCCACCTTCCTGCAGACATTTAGTTACTTCCTGGCAGCACTGTAAGAAGAAAATAATTTTGATCACTGTGAACTAAATAAAATCCCATCGCTCATGGAAGTATGACTCACGGTTGTCATAGGCTTTGATGAGAAACCAGTTAGGCGGTTGTAGTGCATAGGTTTCCTGTGTACTCGGATCTCCATAGCGAAGAGCATTTTCATCATTCACGTCATGTCGTGGACAGAGTTCACTGCCAACACATTTCTGTCAAGCATCTCTGACATTTTAGATGACAGTCGAGGAAAAAAAATTACCTCTGTGATGGTCATTAAGTTAGAATTAGAAATTTAGAAAGCTATGTATGTTTAAAGTGAGTTTTTTATATGAATTATGCTATTTTGTTGGCATTGTGTTGAAAAGAACACGTGAGGGTTAAATGCACTAGGATTTTGAGTGGCTTTGTTCTTACTATCATGTGACATTGGACAGGTCAGTTAACTGTGAATTCTAGTTTCTTCATCTAAGAAATGATAACAATTTTAGGTTAATAGTAAAATAGAAATATGGATGCTGTGACTAATACTGTGGCTAACATATAGTAGTCACCTAATAATTGTTTTCCATCTGGGAAATATAGATAGCTACAAAAAAGATACTAAAGAATAAAACTCTCCCCCCATCTTAGGACTATTTTCATTATAAATACAACTTTTCTGAACCTTTTTAGTTCAACTGACAGTTTTGTATATGAATTGATTCTTTGGCTTTTATGATGTATGTAGTGGAGATTGTCGTTATATTAACTGTAGTTAATTGCTTTTACCCACACAGTTCAGCTCGGTAAAGTTGATTAATAAGTTTTGATCAGTAGAGCCTGTAAGTATGGAGATTGACCTTTATGTTGGTGTTCGCGGTACCGGCCAATGCGTGCAGGGAGCAGGCAGGCAGTGTGGGAGCCCTTCTGAGTCAATCTTGGCTCTTGTTCACGCATCCTTTGCAAACCTAGTCACTTCCCTAGCTATTTCAGCACAAGCTTTTGACGTTACGCACAACTCCGCTTATTGTGTTCTGCTTTGTGTACCTGAGCCCTGCCTTGACTGGAAAGACCCTGAGATCCAGGCAGTTGGAAGTTGAAGGGAGTGGGGGCAGGTCTGGCTGTCAGGGAGCAAGTGGTCTCAGTTTGTGGATTTTGACAACATAGTTCTTTCAAGCAAGGTTACTTCTAGAGCTAAAAAGTGTTAAATTTTATTCTTTCTGGAAGATAATACTTTATTTTTATAAAGATTTAAAAGAAAATTACCATAGACAAGCTAGGAACTGTTATTTATGATGCACTTAAGCTTTTATTCTTTTTTAAAACGCCTATTTATTCAGAAAGGTTTTTTTTTTAATGAACCATATTATTCCTCATGTTCAGCTGCAACGAATATGAAGTGGATTGAAGCTAAAATGAAAGTAAGTGTTAGAAACCAGCTGTTAAAAATGTCTTGAAACTGCATTTGACTTAAAGGTCGGAAACGATCAATTTCACTCTCAGTGGGGAGACGTGTAGATGAGTTGGTGCTGATCCTGGGGAAAGTATATTGAAAGTCGGTCTGCAGTGGAGCGCACTGCCTGCCTTAGCCAAGCTCTGCCTGCCCGTCTCCCGATGGCCGGCCAGATGGGTCCTTGGGCCTCTCTCTGGCCTGCATACCAAAGACATGGCTCTTTTCTAAAAGACAGCGAGGGTCAGTCTGCTTGTCGCTTACTCGCTGACCAGCTGTGAGAAACGAAAGTTCTCGCTAGTTGCTCGCGAGATGTGGCTGTCATTGCTGTAGATGGTGGAGTGTGAGAGACACGGGTTCCCACCTGACCGTGTTTTAACGCTTGAGCACTGTGTTTACAGGAGCTTGGAGTGAGCACCAACGCCAACTACAAGATCGCCTTCATGCTGGAC
Source organism: Typhlomys cinereus (assembly GCA_023101885.1). NCBI lineage: Eukaryota > Metazoa > Chordata > Mammalia > Rodentia > Platacanthomyidae > Typhlomys > Typhlomys cinereus. The sequence goes on from JALPQD010000455.1 coordinate 754,506, forward strand.
AGCGCCGCGATGATCACCGTGCACACGCCGAGGAGGGGCCTGATAGACGTAAGGGGCCGCGCTCGCTTTCTAGGCCGCCTTTTGTGTTCACACGGGTGGGGAGACGTGAACGAACCGAAGGCCTGTGCCTCTCTAAGATGATCTAACTTTGAAAAGTTAGAAGAGCAGATAGATGTTTGCCTGCTTCTTAGAACTCTTAAAAAGTCCTTTAGGTCCCTTTAAACAAAACAACCTTGTCCTGGGACCCAGAGTCCTGGCGTTGAAGTCGGGGAGCCGTTTGCGGGGCCGCGGTTAGCTATTGCTGTTCAGGAGGGCGCCACGTCAGGCAGCTCTGGCTTCCAGAGAGGGTGTGTCAAAATACTGCGAGCCCCTGTGCGCGCGTGTGCAACGTGGGAAATAAGAGCGGAGAAGCCAAAAAGAAATGAATTCACAGTAGTGTAATCTACATTAAAAAGTAAGCGTAAAGAAGTAAAGAAGCAATAAAAGAAAAGAAGGAAAGAAAAAGAAATGATGAGCCATTGGCAGATTGTGAGTTATTTTATTTTTGCTCAAGGTTAAGCCCCTCGGCGTTATATGGGGGAAGTTCTCCGAGTTCTACAGCAAGAAAAATACCATCATGTTTGATGACATTGGAAGGAATTTCCTGATGAACCCACAGAACGGGCTGAAGGTGAGGCCTGCCCACTCCCCCTCCTCACGCTGTGACGACCTGATTTGTGTTGCGGAGCTGCTAGTTTCATACGTTGCTGGCTGGGTGGATGATGCGTATGAGGCGTAGACTCAGCACAGCTGAAGCCTTCTCGCCCAGGACTTGACCGTATTTTACGCTTGTATGGAGAGTTACGTTCTGGTAGCTCCCAGCGCTCAGCACGCTGACGTGCAGTGCAATCAGAGCGCGCTGCTCTCTCTCTTCCTTTGTAAACTGAGACAAAGAGCGTTTTGAAATCACACAAGTCAAGCCCAGATTTCAGCATTAATTATCAGAGCAAAGGAGCCACACCCAGCCTGGCCACTGTCTTAATGTTGTTAAATGTGTCTCGAGTGTGTGATGTATGTATAGTGTATGTATGTGATTTGTGCATAGTGTGTGTTTGTGATGCATGTATATGATGTATAATAGTGTATGTGTGTGATGTGTACGTACGATGTGCATTCGATACATGTAGTGTGTGATGTGTATATATGTTGTATTTATAGTGTGTGCGTGATGTGCACATACAGTGCATGTATAGTGTGTGTGTGCGTGTGTGCTCTCGAGGTGCGTGTTGAGGTCCATGCACTACAGCACATACCTTGAGGTGAGACCGACTTGTCCTTACATCTCCTGTGGGTTCCAGGAATCATCTCCAGTTGTCAGCCTTGAGCGTCAGACCTTTACTCGGCCGTCTCAGCTGCTCTTTCCTACCTTAGAAACGGTTCAAGGATAAACATTTTATGACTTGCCCAAAATCACGTGTGACTGGTTATTGACTGAATCTGCACAGAATCTGTGGCTTAGTTCCTGCTAAGCAGTAATCTTACTGTGTCACATGAAGTCTTTAGAGGCCTGTGGGAATAATTCATCCTGTAGCAGCTTATAGTTGGAGAAATTTGAAACAAACATTTCTGGTACCCACCCAACATTTGAGTCCTGTTCTCTCTTGATAAAGGGAGAGATAGTGTCACACATTTGTAGTGCCCATTTTTCTTTATGTCAGAGTCTTTTATGAGGTGCTCAGACTCAGAGGGCTTCTAAAACTAAAAGTACATCTGTCTCCGCCCTAAATTCTAAAAATTCAGAAGTATTTTTAAGATGTACACTTGACCTCATGCATGTTTTGTTTTGAAGACATCATTGACGATCTGTCCAAATTAACAGGAAATTCTGAAATTGAAAACTATTCTTTTTTTTTTTTTTAATTTTTTTATTATTTATTCAATTGTGCGTGTTTGCGTGTGTATGTATGTGTGTGTGTGTGTGTAGAACCACGGACAAATTCGGGAACCGCCATGGAAGGCTCCACCTCCTCCTTGTTTACTCTGCCCCGGGATTCACAGGCTCCACCCTACCAGGATCAGAAACACAGGCCACCCCCACTTCCGCCTGGCGTCTATACATGGGCCTAGGATCAGAACTCGGGACCTTCTGCCTGCAAGGCAGAGGCTTAACCCCTGAGCCACCTCTCCAGCCCTTGAAAACTATTCTTAAATGCTGTGGTGTCATGCCTTAATGTAATTTGGAGAATTCTCAAAAATCAAACAGCTCTTAAAGACTAGTTTCAAATATAAGGCTCATGCATATGAATACAGTAGTGCACAAAAGAATGTAGACACAGCAGGTAATATTTTAATATTCTTACGATCCCTGTGAGGAGTCATCGAGGTGAGGCGTGTAGCTGGCACAGATGACAGGAGATTCCTACAACTTTGCTTTCATGTCGGCTGAGTGGTGATCGCATGTTCCCTCTTGCCCGGCTGGCGAGCACTCAGGCCTGTTTGAAACGGGGCCCAGGTGGTGGTTCAGCCAGAAGTTCTCTGCTGTTGCCCATAGATTACCAGCAGGATTACTGGCCCCACTTAGGTTGGCCGAGTAGCATGAAGGTGAAATGTTCGGAAGGGAGAAGAGCCGAGCAGGTTCGGCCAACTGCTGGCCGCCCGCCCTTCTCGCGGAGATGAGTTTCTGCCTCACCTCATATGCGTGAATATTTGCGGGTGACGCTCTGTTGGCATTCCTTAGTGACTGAGTGGAGGAGTATTTTAGAACAGCCCTAGGTAGCGCAGGACTACACAGGACCCTGGTCACTGCTTGGCCATACCTGGAGTCTGTGTACTGCCGTGGGCCCGCGGGGCTCGCCGGTGCTGCTGAGGGCGCTGGCCGCCGGGTCCGGGAAGTGAATCTCCTGCTGGAACGCACTGGTGGGAGCGCGGCTCACAGCACAAGGTTCTGGGCGCCCAGCTGCTCTGACTGGAGCGGACAATCGGAATTTTTGTCCAATCCGTTTCAGGCTGATGGCGTGTCTTCTAATTACAGACGAGATGTATATAAAATATAATTAAAGCCTTTTCTTCTCTTGTTAGATATGAAAGTGGCTTCCTTAGGTTCTGTTCTCAGCCAACCACAGTGATGAAAAGCTAACTAAGGCCAATTTGGATTTTCCCCATATTAGAATAGAGAGATATTTCTTCTTTGCTAAATATGATTTGCTCAGTCCTTACATTTCTACTCAGATGTATTGTGTGATTTGGTGGTGGGGGAAGATAAGCTAAGGATTGAACCCTGAATCTCACATCTGCTTGGCAAGTTTGCTCTACTACTGAGCTGCATCCCCAGGCCTGTGTGGTTTTTATTTTTAGGAGCTTTCATAACAAAAACTTAAATATGTTAAAAACTATATAGAACTACGTGTGTGTCATCTAGCCGAAACGGCATGTAAGCTCCCGAAGTGTCTGCTCTGTATCCAGCCTTACGTCTGTCTCTCAATATTTTGAACCAGACCCCAAACATACATCTCACTTAAGCTGAATTAAGAGATTTGAAAAGCTATCTTGGATTATATAAAAATATTAGCGCTAATGTCTTTAAGAAACTACAGAACTGTTAGGGCAGTGACAGACACGTGTCTTTCTAAACTTGGTGGCTAAAGGATTGTGTGGAGATGGTTTGTGAACTTGCTCCCAGTCAAAGCGCTCAGTATCCCTCGCTTGTAAGCACCTCCCGCTTGCGGACTTGGCAGTTTGAAGTAATGCTTTGTAAATGGCTTTGATTATAAAATATATTAACCTTAAAATTTGGGGGAAATGACTGTCTTTTTTTATGGAGACTCAGTATTAAAAGTGATTTTCATGGAAAACTTAATGGAAGAAAAATGTTTATGGTAAAACGTGGCAGAAAACTGGCATTGGTGTGCAGTGATAGCAGCCATATATGAAGTTCATGGCAAAGGACGGAAATAATATTCGCAGTTAAAACTTAGCTAACTCTTAATTAGCTAAAGCCTATATTTGGGTTAGCTTTTTATGAATTAAATTATCCAGAAGGACCTTGGGGAGACGCAGCGTCATCTGATCTGTGGGATCACGAGCCTGAGGGAGCCCTGGGGCAGGCTCAGCCTGAGGGGTGCAGGGGCTTCCAGAGTAGGCCGGCAGCGTGCAGGGCAGGTGTGACGTCACTGACTGTCTGCAACGCCTGTCGCTTCCTAATAGATACGGCCGTTCATGAAAGCTCACCTGAATCGAGACAAGGACAGAGAACTCTTAAAATTGACTCAGTACCTCAAGGAGATAGCAAAGTTAGACGACTTTCTGCAGTTAAATCACAAATACTGGGAAAGGTAAGTGCTAGTTAATTTTCCCTTTACATAAGGGGTGAAATTGGCGATCCCAGAATCTTTAGAACTCTTAATTTTCTATTTAAAATGGAAAATTCTAAAAATATTTATTCTGTCAGAGGTATTTTCCTCCTTTTTTTTAAGCTTTATTTGTTCATTTATCGTGTGTGTGTGTGTGTGTGTGTGTGTGTGTGTGTGTGTGTGCGCGTGTGTACACTGTGTGTTCCTGTGGAGGCCCAAGGGTTACTTGAGGAATCATCCTGGATTACTTCTACTTTTTGCTTTGCTCTGGGATTTCCCAGGCTCCACCCATCAGGATCGGAATGAAGGCTAATGTTTTTTATATGGGACCTGGGATCTGAACTCAGGACCTTCTGCTTGTGAGGCAGAGTCTTAACCCTTGAGCCATCTCAACAGTCCAGCTTTTCTTAACATCCAGCTTGTTCATGAGCCCACTTCTCCTAAGTATTTTATACTTCCAGTTGAAAGCCCTGAGCAACTGGTCAGTGACTTCATGACACTGAATAAGCCACTTTGAATCGCATGGGAATCTTCTCTTCAGATCTCTTTGGACAGGGGCTCTCTGTAGCGCAGGCCACCTCACTGCTGGCCACCCTACCTCCCACGTTGTAAGGTTATAGGGGCAGCACAGCAGCCTCCTAAAGGGCCTAATCTCTCTTCACTAAAATAATGTTAGGGTAAAATACGTTTAAACATTTCCTGACGGGGCCAGCAGATAGCTCAGTGGGTAAGGTGCCTGATTTTACCCTGGCGACCTGAGTTTGATCCCTGGAAGCTCACGTGATAGAAGGAGAGAACGATTCCTCTCTCAATTAAGTAAATAAATGAGATATAATCCCCCCATCTAGAAGGTGGGATATATATAGCGTATCTGGCAGAATTCTTGCCTGCCTGCCAGAAACCTTGAGCTTCATTAGCATAAACTGGGTGGGGGCGTCGCTTGCTTGTGATTCCAGTACTCAGTTGGATGAGTTTAAGTTCAGGGTGAAAAAGGGAAATTTTCACCCTGGGCCAGTGAGCTTGCTCAGCATGTAAGAGTGCCCACACACGAGCTCGCTCAGCGTGTAAACGTGTAAGAGTGCCCTGCACACGAGCTCGCTCAGCGTGTAAGCGTGTAAGAGTGCCCACACACGAGCTCGCTCAGCGTGTAAACGTGTAAGAGTGCCTGCACGAGCTCGCTCAGCGTGTAAGCGTGTAAGAGTGCCCACACACAAGCTCGCTCAGCGTGTAAGAGCGCCTCCACATGAGCTTGCTCAATGTGTAAGCGTGTAAGAGTGCCCACACACGAGCTCGCTCAGCGTGTAAGCGTGTAAGAGTGTCCACACACGAGCTCGCTCAGCGTGTAAGCGTGTAAGAGTGTCCACACACGAGCTCGCTCAGCGTGTAAGAGCGCCTCCACATGAGCTTGCTCAATGTGTAAGCGTGTAAGAGTGCCCACACACGAACTCAGCGTGTAAGCGTGTAAGAGTGCCCACACACGAGCTCGCTCAGCGTGTAAGCGTGTAAGAGTGCCCGCACACGAGCTCGCTCAGCGTGTAAGAGCGCCTCCACATGAGCTTCGTGAACAAGTTCTGTCTCTGGAGCTCACGTGAAGATGGGTGGAGAGAACTGACTCCCTGAAGGTTCACTTAATTGCACGTGGCCCCCACATGTCATTACACATACGTGGGCTGGAGAGGGCTCGGGTTAAGATGCTGCCTCATAAGCAGAAGGACCTGAGTTCAGATCTTGACTCCCAAATAAAAAAATGACAAAAGGACTGTGGGGGAACCTGGTAGACAGAGCCTGGGAACTCCCAGAGCGAAGCAAGGAGGAGATAGAAGCAGCCTGGGTCCTCCACAGGGACACGCTGTTCTCTGACACACACAAGGAAAATTTTAAAAAGTAATGCCTGAACTGTGAGGAACTTCTGTTCAGAGTACTAAAACTAGAAAGCTTCATTCCACTTGAAAACTATGTGTGGTTTTTCCTTCCAAAGATTAGTATACTGGTTTATAATCTTTTTTTTTCTAAGCACAGACATATACAAAAATAGAAGTAAGTTACAATAAGCAGCAAGATTTTGAAGCAAACTGATCCTCTTGAGAAAATTGAAACGGATATCTGTATTCTGGGATTTCTTTTTTGAAATTATATTTGTGAAGATCTGGTTGTAATCCAGCAACAAAGGAAGCTGTCTGTATAAAGCTGCTTTGGCTTTCCAAATCTGCATTTGGCTGTGTCTCTCAGCTTCTTGCTAGAGTTTTGTGATCTATTAGGAAGACACTTTAGACCCCACTGTCAGGTGCAGATGACGTGTGGGAGTGGTGCAGATAATCGACTCCTTTTCATGGCGATGTTGTGGGGGGAGTTACCCATCAGAACTTGGGGGCTCCTGATCTTAAGAACGCCATCCTACACTGCTGCTGATGTGGCTCAGAAGTGTGTGTGAACTGCTGGGAGTTTTAATTTTGTGATCAAGTTCCTTAAAAAGCCGAGGAAGGACTCGCTTGCCTGGAAAGTATCACCTGTGTGTCTTCTCTTTCCTCTGCTGTCCTTGGCGAGGGCTGGGGGTCCAGCAAGGCCTTGCGCCTGCCAGTCCCGCTCTGAGCCCCACGCCCCCCCTCTTCACTGTCCCCATCTGTTTAGCCCACGCGTTCTACGTAAGAAAAACCAGGTCTTCAGTGAAGTTCGAATTAATTAGGAGTCACAATGCTGGTTGTTGTTTGAGAGTCAGCAGTATGGTGTGATAATTTATGCAGCCTCCAGAGGTTTATTTTAAATCTGAGCTCTGCCACTTTCTAGCAGTGCAAATCTGGGCAATTGGCTTCACCTTCGTGCTTGTGAGTAGCCTTGCCAGGCTGAGATCAGTAGGTGCCTGCAGCATGCGTGGCATAGCCGTCTGCAGCTTTCACTGGTTGATGATGCGTCTTAAAGATTAGTTACCAAAGTTAATGTGTTTGATAGAATAGGTTCTCACAATCCGACTTTGATATGATTATTTCATTGCCTGCAGGTATCTGTCGAAGAAGCAAGAGCAGTAGTGACAGGCTCCACCGGCAGCTACTGAAGATACTTGAGACCCGTGACTTTGCTTTGGTAGTGCTAGATAGGAAGTATTCACCAGACTGCTTATCCTTGGTCTTCCAGTGCTTCGACATTTAATTTTGTATTTTTTGAAGATCATACCAGTATGCTAAAAACCCCTCTTCCCTCTATATTAATGTACTCTTGAAAAAATTGCTTTTCCTTAGCATTGATCATTGAGGTGTTTTCCAACCCCTCTTTAAAAACAAAGGAAAGAGAAAATGAAAGTGGAGGGCACTGCTCCCCAGTGCACTCTAAGACGGGAGCCAAGTCCTGCCTTGTGCTCATGTCCCAGGGCGTGGGCAGCGCCAGCGTCCAGAGCAGCCTGGCTCCACTAGTACTTTTCCCTGGAAACCAAAACCAAAAAGCAAAACAGACAAACCAACCTTTGAGTACCTAGCAAGCTTGTAACACGTAAGCCCCAGGAAGCCCCAGGAACCCCGTGGTCCTTTGTCTTAGGCTCGGCTGCCCTTTGCCCTGGTCAGGAGCAGCTGAGCGCCCCAGGGGGCCATCGGTGCGGTGCGGTGCAACCACATCACAGTATGGAAAATAGGAACTAGACAAGGATGAGGCTGGGCCGAGCGGAAGCTCCTGCCTGAGCGTCACGTGACCACAGCTCAGGCAGAGCACGGAGAACGTCACTCAGCTTCAAGAGCAGGGACATGTTCTGTCCCAGCTGGGACGCATCTTGCAGCACTAGCACGACGTGGTCAGAAGCAGCGCTCACCTGCACGCATGTCATGTGCCACCGTTGTGTGTTGATAGTATTCTTCGTACGGTTCTTGTATTTGAAAGGGATTGAGCCTTTTAAATGGACACGGTGTATATTGTTCTTACAGGACTGTTTCAGTGGTGTACATAATAAATACCTTTTCTTAAAACATTGGTTCTCTTTTCTCTGTTACCTCCAGTACTTTCTCTCTTTGTCCGGTCACGAAGCTCTGTGTTCAAGCAAGACCCTCTAGAGAAGCTGCAGGCCGGCCTGGTGTCATGGGGGGCTGGCGTCAGGAGCAGGGGCTGCGATCTCAGGCATGCAGTGTGTGTGCTGTTACTAATGTATATACTACTATGCATTCAAAATTGGTTTTACTAACTAGATGAAAACTCATTAAATGATCCTTTAAAAATGTTTAATTTAAATGTTTAAGAATAAATTTAAATACATAAGGCCAGAAATTTACTATTTTTAACTTGTATTTATGTGTATGAGTGTACATGTGATTGTGAAAGCCAGAGTTCTATGTTGGGGTCCTTAATCACTCCCCAACTTGTGTTTTGAGCCAGGGTCTCTTCACTGAAACTGCAGCCCCCTCCATTTGAGCCAGATGGGCTTCCAGCGACTACTGGGATTACAGGCGCTTGCTGCCATGTCAGGCCGTGTGTCTGTGTGTGTGTGCGCGCATGCGCCCATGTATGCATGTTCTGCGTGTGGGTGCATGTATGCCTGCATGTGGAAGCCAGACGTGATGCTGCGTGCTTTTTCCGATGACTGCAGTTTTGCTGGAGGGAGGTGTGGGGGTCACTGAGCCCTTGTCTCTGGCACGGCGATTATAGGCGGGCAACTGCACCCACCCAATTTAACTCCGGTGCTGAGGATCTGATGTTTTTACCCACTGACCCCTCTTCCCAGCCTTAGAACTTTTTATTCATTGTTTTAGCATATTTCCCTGATGTAAATGGCAGTTATTCCAAATAGGCATAGAAAGGGCTTGCTATTTTCAAGTGAATGGAACATCAAAACAAAACAACAGATCAAGAAAGAGTATTTTTGAAGCTATTACATCTGAGTCAGCAAACCAGGGCCTTAAAATCTTCCTGCCACGAGGTGGCGCCCAAACCAAAGTTTTCTGGCAGTGTGCAGTGTTGGCAGCTGTCCGCTTGCTGCGTCATATGGCTGCGAGCACTTCAAGGGGCGCAGGAGCCCCATTCTCTGCGCCCCAGATGTGTCTCCTGAGGAGCCCGCAGGTTCCTTTTGCTGTATAGGCCTGACCCCTAGCTTCAAAACACTGGTTAATAATGGATGGGTTGGGGGCGATGGCTCAGGGGTTAAACTTCTCGCAAGTAAAAGGACCAGAGTTTGGAACCCCGGATGCCAGGTAAAAGCGCTGGGCAGCCTGCAATTCCAACCTTGGAAGGAGGAGCTTGGGAAACCCAGATCTGGGAATCATAACACAAGTCCTTGCTTGGAAGGTGTGATGGCGAATCCTGGTGTCAACTTGGCACACCTGGCATTAACCACGATCAGCTGAGACCACACCTGGCAAGATCACCTGAGACCACCTAAGAGATTATCTGGATGACACAAAGATCAGCCCTAGATCCCATCGGAACCTCCAGTAGTGGGCCAGGTAAAAGGACCACAGACAGGAGAGAGACACTCATTCTGAGAATCTTGCAGCCGTCACCTACTAGCTTCTGCCCTAAAAGACTGTCTTCCCTCTGGAAGCCTAAGGTAAATAAATCTCCTTTTTCTCTTACGTTATTTGACTTTGAATGCCCTCTCACAGCTGTAGTTAAGAGTTACAGAAGGCAAAGGCTTTAACAAACTGAGCCTTCTCCCCAGCCCAGACCTATGGCTTTCTAGCACTTCATAAACAGTAAGAGCATGAACCCAAACCACAGATGACAAAGCATTAGGGTTGTTTCTGTGAGTCCTCGTGACCCAACACCCATGGAGCCCAGCGTGTGTACAGCCTGAAGGCCTGAAGCTGACCTGACTCTTCAGGAATGTGGAGACTTGAGCAAGGCAAGCGATTTCCGATTGAATTGAGCTCTCCACACTTGGCGGCCGCTTCTCCCAGCCTCTGTAAGAAGCACGGTGGTTTCCCAAATAAAGCTTGCAAAAGAAAGTGCAGGCAGGGCAGTCGTCTCCTTACTGGAAGGAGGTTTGTGGGCAAATGGCTAAACTTCCTCCTTGAGAAAAGTACCAAAGAGAAAACAGCCCCTAGTCTGCCCTACACTTGGCTTTAACAAAGGTCAACCTAAACTCTGTGTGTGTGTCCCACTGAGTTATATCAGGGATTCCTGCATTAACTTGAACATTATAAAAGAGAATATAAAAGGAAAATTTTTATATACCTATAGGAAACAAGTGAAAAATTCTTTAGGAAACGGCTGGCAGACAGCTGCCCACAAGCGAATGCAGATGTGCCCTCCCTAGCTGGTTTCCTGGAAACTCTCCACCCAGCCTCCTGGAGTGACCCTCCCTTAATTAAAATATAAACGCCAGGCTTAAGATATATGGGGCCTACAAGAAGCAAATGTGCGGACAGAGAAAAGATTGTAAAACTTAACAGCTAACTGCATTATCTTGTTTCTGTAGTGAAATCACTTTAGCTCTGGTGCCTACACATCTGCGCGTCCTACTCTGGGAGCTTGGACATCCGCACGCCATCCATGGGGGCTGGTGAGCCTCCTTCCTCCCCTGTGTTCATATTTGTTGCAGTCCGCTTGCGTTGTTGCTGATAAATGACCAGAACACAGCTTAAGGGAACAAGGAGTTTACTTTCTTACGATAGTCTGGTTACAGTTCATAGTCCAGCTTGACGGGAGAGCACACACCAACACCAGGGCCGAGGGAACAAGCCACCATAACGGCTGAGAGATGGACAATCCTTACTTGCCAGACCAGCATGTCTGGCCAAGTGAACAGAAGGATGCCGACTCTCTCAACCAGCTCTCTCTGATTTATCCAGGGCCTAATCCCACCCACCATGGGCTGAGTCTTCCCCAGCAGCTGGACAATCTCCTTCAGGTTTGCTCTGGGCTTAACTCAACCATCAACCATCAACTCTCTACAACTGTGCCCAGAGCTCAAATTCTCAACAGTCAAGTTGACACCTGTGCTTAACTATGACAATATTCATGCCCTTTCAGCCCTTAAATACTTTGTGAAATCATAATTCGGGGCTTCGCACATATGGATGGACCTAGTCTTTGCGTGAGTCCTGGTATACCAGTGTTTGTCTCTCTCTCTCTGTCTCTCTCTCTTCCAGTAAAGCCTCCCATTTGATTAAACTTTTAACTCGTTGTCGGTGGTGAATCGCTGAGGGACTCCTGGCCCACAACAGGCCCTCGCTGGAGCGTTAAAGTCTTGCCAGTACCTGCATCACTGAGGAAAGCAGCTCTTCTTTCCACATAGTCCCTTTCACCCCCCTAGTCCCTCAGGAAGGGACTGAGGAAATGCAGATGAACCACATCCTGTTCAGGCCTTGTGGGCATCAACACATGGCATTGAGTTCAAGGATGCAGCTGCCCTGGCCTGGCCAGAAGACCCTGTGTGATCTCCAAGTATTCGTGTCTGCACAGTGGAGTGGCAGCTGCCCCTCTTTATTTTATATTATTATTTTTTGGCATGTGTATGTGTGCGTGCGTGCATGCGTGTATGCATAGGTGTGTAGTGTGTGCATGCAATGTGTGAGTGTGCCTATGGAAGCTCACAGGTGACACTGGGAACAATCTAGAATTGCTCCACCTCCTTCTTGCTTTGCTGTGGGGTTCCCCAGGCCTCGCCTTCCAGGACCAGCATTACAGGCGCCACCACATCCACTTGGCATTTTACCTGGGATCTGACTCCTGCTCCAACTTTCAGGGCACAGCTTCTGCTTGCTGCCCGCTGCTCCCCTAATAGTCGGTGCTTGTAAGAGCGCGGGCTTCCCTTATCCTCAGTACTGGGAGGATGGGGGAGGGGCATCAAAGACCGATCCAGACCACACTTCCTAGGCTGGCCAAAGGTCTGGACATCCCTAGACTCTGCCTCCTCAGCCCACCCACCAACCCCGAGGTTATAAAACCTGCCATTCCCTTCTTCTAGCTCTTTAAAAAAAACAAAAAACAAAAAACTTTATTTACTTATTTTATATGTGTGTGTGTGTGTGTGTGTGTGTGTGTGTGTCAGGGGCACTGTGTGTCCCTGTGTAGGGCCAAGGGTGACTTCAGGAATCATCCTGGATTGCTCCTATCTCCTCGTTGCTTCACTCTGGGATTTCTCAGGCTCCACCCACCAGCACCAGAAGTGCAGGCCATTGCTGTTTCTGCCTGGCTTTTTTTTTTTTTTTTTTTTTGTGAGACCTGGGATCCGTACTCAGCACTTTCTGGTTGGGAGGCAGAATCTTGACCCCTGAGCCATCTCTTCAGCTCTCTTTTCTTTTTTCTCTCTCTTCCTCCTCTCCATCTTCTAATTGGCTGGTGGTTCTGGAACTCCGTTAAAAACTCCCATCTGGTCTGTGCTGTGGTGTGTCTAAGGTAAATACCTTACATTTATACCTTACACTGAGGATCCGAACTCAGGTCCTTTTGCTTGTGGGGCAAAGGCTTTAACCCGTTTGCCATTTTCCTGGCCTGTCCCTTTTGTTTTCCAAAATTCTCCAAGTGGGCGTGACTGAATCACAGCTCATCATGTCCAGTGGATATGGGCATGATTTGCATCTTCTGATTTACAGAACAGCTGCTCGCAGGTAGCAGCCGTGTAGCAATGCAGATAACATCCGGAAGCTGTGAGATCCGAACTCAGATCGTTTTGCTTTGGAGGCAAAGGCTTTTACCCCTGAGCCATCGCCCCTGCCTTTCCAGGCTTTTCTCTGTGCACACATACTGATAAAAAAAAAAAAAAAAAAAAAAAAAAAAAGCCCATGCATGAGAATTGTTACACTTGTGCGTGTATTTCAATTACAAGGCCATACTAAACAGGATAAATTTGAAAACAAAGCTCAAATTGATACCGGCTCCCTCGGGTCTGTATGTCTCCAGGTTCTTGTGTTCGGGAGTTGAAGATTGAAACCAGAACACACCTAGAGGATTAAGGCCCAGTTTATTAGAGGAGAGAAAGAAATGGAACTCACGGATGTGAATCTGGGAGGAGCAAGAGAGCTGCCCAAAACTCCCAGACTCCAGGCATGGAATCCCTGAGGGCGAGGGAAAGATAGAAAAGAACTAGTGGACTCCAGACACGAGTCCCACCAGGGACAAGGAAGCAGCTGCCAGGTCAGGATTATTTCTAGGCCTGGGCAGACCCAAGGAAAGGAGACTTTTCCTCATTGGCTAGCTCCAGGTTCTAGCTTTTGGTTCTCTACATCTCATTGGTTTGTTCCTATTGGGACCCAACCCAGCTGACCTCGTGCCCACCCTTAGGTAGGGTTTATCTCTGTCTATAAAGGAGAACTAATCTCCACAGCCTCTCATGAACCAGAAGGTTGGGGGAAGCTGACAAAGGGGGTGTTCCTGCAGGATACCCCCAGCCCGGGGATGATCTTCAGAGACCCCGCCCAGCTTGGCTGCTCTAAAACTGCCTAAAAATGACAGCATTGCTTTTCATTCACTAGCTCCTGATGTGAATACACCCTCATTCTAAACAGCTAGTTAGCAGGCACTTAGTTCATGGGCAATTTAAATGATTCTTAATTTATTGCAGTGATCCCTTAATAAATGAAAAAATCCAAAAGACTGATGGGTATTAAGAATTTTTTCAGGTATAGAGTTTAAATGTGATGGCTTCTAAGATTTGAAAATCACTGTGCTTTAGGAAAACACTAGAATCTTTGCAGAGATCTTCTTCCTGTGTTAGGTTTTCTTCCTTTTGCCGTACTTCTAGTTTGTCCTTTGAAAAGGAAATTGAAGACACATTTAATGTGAGTGTTGTTTCTCTGCTGATCATGTCTTAGACTGGGGGCAATTTTATTTCCTGGGATATAATGATCCAAATTTGCATTGATGTGAAACATTAAAGTCTGTATTTTCTTATCACTCAAACTTACTGGTTGATTATCTTTTTAAATAAAATAAATTATCACTCAAACTTAATTTTTGATCATCTATTATTTACTTTGCAATAGAACTACATCTTGATTTTATTTAGTATCACTGATCAGTTTTTAACTCACACAGGTATAAAACTTGACAAGTTTTATGACATATTCAAAATATAACATAATAAAACATTTTGAAACCACTACGTGAATATCTAGTTTCCTCTTCACAAAAGCTTTGCACCTAACTCCTTGATTATCTTTTTAAATAAAATAAACTTTCCCTGTTGTGAATAGTAATTCCCTGTAACAATGTTTTGTTGGCCGAATTGGAATTACATCTCTTCAATATATTACTATAGGTGTCAGCATTTAGCTTGAGTCACAAAAAAAAAAATAACATCACTCTCAGGATAATTTATTTATTTCTTTGTGTGTGTGTGTCTGTCTGGCTCAAGAGTACATTGGGAATCATCCGGGATTACTCTGTCTCCTTATTCCTTTGCTTTGTGGATATCCAGGTTCCGTCTTTGAAGGCCTGAATTATAGGCTACTTGCTATATCTACTTGGCATTTTTATGAGGAATCTAGGGAACTGAACTCAGGTACTTTTGCTTATGAGCCATCCTTAAACATCCCAATCCTTAAACATTTATTTTTAAATGTATTTGCTCATCTAGAGAGGCAATAATATATTTTATATACCTAGAGATATAAGTATCAATATGTTATTTCACATAATTTTATGTTATATACATCAATTATCTCACAAGTGATCTTTTGCCTTCTTTTCAAAAAAATGTATGTTCAAAAAGTGTGGTGGCCTGCATTCCTGCAAGAAGGAGGAATCCAGGATGATTCTCGAAGTCATCCTTAGTCCTCCATACAGTGCCTTCTGATACACGTGCACACACACATAAACTAATTTAAAAAAAAAAAAAAGGTGTGGGAGGGAGACCAGAGAGATGGCTCAGGGGTTAAGATTCTGCTTCCCAAGCAGAAGGTCCTGAGTTCAGATTCCAGATACCACATAAAAATGCCAAATGGAAATTAAGTTGGCCTGCACTTCTGGTCGAAGCAACCAGGATGATTTCTGAAGTCACCCTTAATCCTGCACAGGGACACACAATGCCCTCTGATACACACACACACACACACACACACACACACACACACACACACACGTTTTTTAAAAAATGCTGGAAGGGAAGGCTTGGAAGGCATGCCGAGCTTAGGCCTGATCCCAGGGAAGGCTGTGTGGACGTGTGGACACTGGGTGTGGGTCATTTAGGGCTTCTTGTCTTCCCCTTGGCAAAGGGCAGCCAAGCGCTGCGCTGTTGCTGAGACTCACACTGCTCTCCCTTCCTGACTGCGCCTCTTCCCTAGCCTCTGCCACACAAAGACACTCGCTTTCCCTCTGCCTTTCAGTTCTTGTTCTAGTGTGGCCGCTTCCACTTTATCAGAGGGCGCTTCCTTGTCAGGCAACGTGACTTCCCTCCTCTGGAGTCTCACTTAAAAAAATTTGTGTGTGCGCGCGTGTGTGTGCGTGTGTGTGTGTGTATGTGAGTGTATGTGTGTGTAAGTGTATGTATGCATGTGTGTACATGTGTGTGTTTATGTGAGTGTATGTGTGTATGTATATGTATGTGTGTATATGTGAGTGTATGTATGTGTGTACGTGTGTGTTTATGCATGTGTGTGTGTATATGTGAGTGTATGTGTGTATGCATGTGTGTACATGTGTATGTATGTATGTGTGTATGTGTGTATGTGTATGTGTGTATATTTACTATGTGTATGTGTGTCTGTATGTCTGTGTATGTGTGTGTATGTGTGTATATGTCTGTGTGTGTATGTGTGTATTTATGTATGTGTGTATATGTGTGTGTTTGTGTGTATGTATATGTCTGTGTGTGTATATGTCTGTATGTGTGTGTGTATTTATGTATGTGTGTTTATATGTGTGTGTCTATGTGTGCATGTGTGTGTGCGTATGTGTGTATATGTCTGTGTATGTGTGTGTATTTATGTATGTGTGCGTATGTGTGTATATGTCTGTGTGTGTGTATTTATGTATGTGTGTGTCTATGTGTGCATGTGTGTGTGCGTATGTGTGTATATGTCTGTGTATGTGTGTGTGTATTTATGTATGTGTGCGTATGTGTGTATATGTCTGTGTGTGTGTATTTATGTATGTGTGTGTATATGTGTGGGTGTCTGTGTATGTGTGTGTGCATGTGTGTATATGTCTGTGTGTGTGTATGTGTGTATATGTCTGTGTATGTGTGTGTGTGTGTATATGTCTGTGTATGTGTGTGTGTGTATGTGTGTGTGTGTGTGTGTGTGTGTGTGTGTGTGTGTGCCCACCATGTGGGTTCTAGGGATTGAACTCAAGCCATCAAGCTTGACGGCAGGCGCCTGTAGCTGCTGAGCCACCTTATCTCACATGATCCTTCATCTTTCTTTTTGCTTAATGTGTCTGTGAAACAACTACCGCGGATGGCCCTCGCCCGCCCTTTGGTTTACACTCTGTTACTCATCCAGAGACTGGGAGTTGGGGAGGGCAGAGGTTAGGGTCTACTTTGTTCATTGCTGTGACCTCAACTTTCAGAGAAGAGTCGAGCACACCACGGGTTGTCAATGAATGTTTGTTGAATGAATGTCTGATTGACTGGGGAAATCAAGGAGACTGAAGGCGTGCAGAACACCAGGAGCAGGAGCTGCCCGATCGGTGGTGTAAATGGGATTTTATAAAGTGCAGTTGACAGTTTCCTTTTTAAGGAAAAACAGTTTTGTTTGCAATCACCTAGGGTCACATTCGGCTAAGGAAGCCGAACCTTCGGGAGTGCCTTGGGATTGGTTTTAATGAATAGCTGGAGATCGCATCTAATTAGCATTAATTTTACGTGTATATCCAAATTGTGCAAAAGCAGTTCTCTTGAATAATTTAAACACTCTCTTTGCCCCAGGGATCATTTGGCATGCTGGTCCCGCCAAGATCCTATTAATGGGAAGTCGTGAAGCTTAAATGCAAAATAAAGGAGTTTCTCCTCAATTGTGTAGGCTGGCGGAAGTCCTTGTAACTTGGCGGGCTCTGCACTTGGAGGGGAACAGCATCTTTTTTTAACAGTAGAGTTTGGATGCTGGGAATAGACAACTGCCATCAGGAAAACCAGTGATTGTAGCAGGAAACTGTCATCCCGGTACCAAAACTAGAGTGAAGCCAGAAGAATGGCGGAGGGTCTAACACATGTGGAGACACAGTGCATCTCTGTAGG
Source organism: Typhlomys cinereus (assembly GCA_023101885.1). Lineage (NCBI taxonomy): Eukaryota > Metazoa > Chordata > Mammalia > Rodentia > Platacanthomyidae > Typhlomys > Typhlomys cinereus. Next base: position 771,921 of record JALPQD010000455.1, read on the forward strand.
GCAAAGGGAAACGGTAACGGCCCGGGAGTACTCTGCTCTGGACAGGACATCTAAGCATCTAATGCATCCTCCTCCCCCAAGGTAGGATCGTTGTGGAAGAGAAAGCAGTAAGACTATGAGAGCCAGAGGGTGTGTGTGTGTGTGTGTGTGTGTGTGTGTGTGTGTGTGTGTATACAAGAGAGCATCTGAGCATGTGTGCCTGTGGAGACCCAAGGAATCACCCTAGATTGCTTTACTTTTCTATTGCTTTGTTCTAGGGTGTCCCAGTCTCTGCCCTCCAGGGCCGCCACCATGTTTGCCTGACATTTTTATGTAGGTTCTGGGGATCTGAACTCAGGTCCTTTGGTTTGTGAGGCAGAAGCTTTAACCCTGAGCCATCTCCCCCTCCTGAAAAGCTGAAAAGGAAGAGATTTGGATGCCGGTTGAGCCCTCTGGTCCAAGTAGAATGATAACGTTGTAAGTCATTCTGCCCAGCTAGTTGCCATGTTACCCTGAGGTTCCTATGTCGGACATCACCACAATGGGTCCTTCTAACTGTGCAGGAAGAAGGGTGGTGGCAAGTGTGACGTAAGGCGAGGTCGTATCGCTATAAAGTTGGGTCCATACATCCAATATCCTGGATTAAGTAGTGTCTTAAGTAGATCTTGGTGCCAATGTGACTGTTGAGGGTTTGAGCTCTGGGCATATTTGTAGAGAATTAGTGGTTGGGTGAAGCCCCAAGCAAGCCTGCAGGACAATGATTGGTGGAGAGGCCCAGCTCATGGTTGGCGGCTAGTCCCTGGGCAAGTGATAAGATGGAAAGATCTGGCTGGGGGAAGTTGGCATCTATAGGTAAACTTGGTGTTGCAGTTCACCTGCATGGTTGCTGATAATGACCATTGAACGGCTTAAGGGAACAAGGGGTTTATTTTCTCTTACGATTTCTGGTTACAGTTCTTAGTCCAGCTTGATGGGAGAGCATGCACCAACACCAGGGCTGAGGGAACTGACCACATCATCACCACATAACGGCTGAAAAAGGGACAATCCTTACTTGCCCGAGCAGCATGTCTGGCCAAGTGTACACAAGGATGCCGACTCTCTCAACCAGCTTTCCATGATTTATTCCAGGACCTAGTCCCACCCACCATAGGCTGGACCTTCCCCATCAGCTAGACAATCTCCTGCAGGTTTGCTCTGGGCTTAACTCAACCACTAATTCTCTACAAATGTTCCCAGAGCTCAAACCCTCAACTGTCAAGTTGACACCTGTCCCCAGTTGTGACACTCGGTCAGACATGCTGGTCTGGCAGGTGAGGACTACCCTTCTCTCAGCAGTCTGTGGATATGGCGTGTGCCCTTGGCTGGCGTGTGCTCTCTTGCAAAGCTAGACAAGGAACTGTAACTGGACCATCATAAGCCCAGGTACAAACCCTTTTTTCCTTAAGCCCTTTGGTTGTGAATGTTTGGGCAACATGCAGGTTAACGGCTACAGCCAGTTAGCTACACGTGTCTACTTGACAATCAAGGGGTGAGCCTTTAGGCATGCTTATGAAGAATTAAAAAGTGAAGGCAAGTCTTGAGCAAGCTTGCAGGAGATGATGGAATTGATGTGGGAGACCCAGCCCATCGCGGGTGGGCCATTCCCTGGGCAGGTGGGAAGATGGAGGCAGCTGGCTAGTACTCTGGCAAATAGGTATGACTATGAGCAAGACAGTTTGCCCCTCTCTTAGAGGTTGGCACGAGCTCTCCTGCCAAGCTGCAAGCCAGAATACCCCCCCCCCCCCCATCCCCCCCACCCCCGTCCCCTATGTTCCTTGGGTTCCACAGTCACATCAGCAACATGACGCAACACCCAGCATCCGTGACAGAAGTGGGAATTTGGACTTGGGTGCACAAGAGACGCCATATGATGATGAAGGCAGAGACCCCCCGAGGTGTGGGAGCGGCGGAAGCATGGAGCCAGCCCCTCTGCCTGTCTGAGGTTCCTTGTAACAGGAGCCCCAGGAAGCCAAGACACTCGCTAACGGGCACGAGCATGCACAACAGGGTGGGCTCCGTGTTGCGCTCCTCACCTTAAGCCTTCAGCAGTAGGCACCGTTACTCCTGAGTGCACGGAGAGGCGAGTAACCCTTCTGAAGCTACATAGTGAGGAAACGGCCGTGTGGATCTAACCGTGGCGCTTGACAGCAGCGTATTCCTCAGCGCTCTGCAGCAACTTCTTCTGGCTTCCAATTCTGGAGACTCTTGAGTGGGCTTTGGCATGGTTGCCGATCAAGAAGTTCTCTGGAAATCTCACATAAAATTTCCAGAGATGGAAACCATCAACTTCACCCTTGGGTTCTATAACCTGTCTCCTGGGTGCCCATCCTGGGACCTGCACCCCAGCAGTGCGCTATACTACCTGCTGATCGGGTGAACACAGAAGGTTGACTTGCGAGTCCTCCCACTTAAGTGCGTGAGTCATTTGGGTACCTGCCTCGAAAGGGAGGTGAAAATCAGGGGTTCAACTCAGGCATCCAAGTCACACGGGACACGGCTGTGGGGCGGGGGGACCCTTCTGGGGGAGCAGAGAGCCATCCTTTCCTCTCTTTTGTGGCACCCCATCTGAGAGAACATTGTCCCTTGGGTTTTGTTTATTTGCCCTCCTGAGTCATGCCTTTATTCAGTTATTGGCACCCTGGGGGCTTCTTGGAGCCGACTCAGCGAGTAGGACTTGAAGAAGGTGGTGGGGTCTTCAGTTGGTCTCTCATGTGGGGCCTCGCGCATGCCCAGCACATGCGCTGTGGCTGGGCCACACCCCCAGCGCCGCACACCCCAATTCTCCACCCCTTTCCCGTAGGCAGCGCCCTCTGAGTGACTGCAGGGCTCCTCTTGTGTTTGTTCCAGTCATACCCCAGCCCCCTCTGCAACCCCGGATCTCACCCCAGTCCTCAGCGTCCCTTTTTTTAGAGTACCCCATCATGGGCTGCTCCACACATTGCACGCACGGATAGAAAGTGAAGCCCAGGCTAAGGAGATGGCTCAGGGGTTAAAGCCTTTACCTCACAAGCAAAAGGACCCGAGTTCGGATCTCAGATCCAACATAAAAATACCAGGCGGATACAGCAAAGGCTTTATCCAGCCCTGCACGACAGGAAAACCCAGAGCAAAGCAGGAAGGTGGAAGAGTAATTCAGGATGATTCTGATGGACCTCCATAGGCACAAACACTTAACTGTCCTGCGCTACAAACATGCACATATGCACTCACACTCTAAAATAAAATAATAAAATAAAATAAAAGTGAAGCTCAGGGACCGTCTTTTCGAAGCTCTGACCTGGTGCTCCCTGTGCAGTGACCGAATCAGAAGTCTGGAGGTTCTTTGTAACTAGAGACAGAACCAGTTTTGGCTGGAAATGTCCACATCTGTCTTAGCTTTCGGAAGATGTCGCTCCCCAAGGGGTTGAAGGAACCCATTTGACCGATCCTTGCTGGTTCTTTTCCTTCCTTCCTCTTCAAAACGGTCGTCCTGTTTTTCCATCCTCACCAACACGTTCTACACCCGTTGGCCACCATCTCTTTCCTGGGCCACCACAGTCTTTACCTGTCCCCCTGCCAGGTGCTACTCATACCCCAGCGGAGGTCATGGGTGAAACAGCTGCTCCACCAACATCAAAAGCAACTGAAGGGAGATGAAGTTTGTGAGGGGTTCAGTCCATCGCGGTGGGAAAGGCGGATCCCCAAAGAGCCAGGATACAAACCTACCGGTCCCTACTGACTCCACCCCCAAAGGCCGGTGATCTTCCCAAACCGCGTCACCAACCCGGACCCAGGGTTCAAACACAGGCGCCCACAGGGATGGTTCACCCTCAAGCCACAGCATCTGGGAAAAAGGAAAAACACAGTTTTCACTTCTGGTTTAGTTTTTACTTTTTAAACTTTTTGACAGTTTCATACCAGATGCATACCAGAAATTCATGTCATCCCCCATCCCCATATTGCCCAGTCCTCTTTTAAAATGCTTCGTAGCTCCCTGTGGCCACCATCATGAAGCCCAAGTTTGATTGAAAAGTCACAAAACTAAGTTCCTGCCTCACCCTTTTTTTTCTTTTTCCTTTATTGAATGTATATCTCTGGGTATATTTTGCGTGTGTATGTGGGGGGGGGGGGCGCACGAGTGCACTTGAGTGTGTTGTCTGTAGAGACCCAAGCGTGGTAATAGGACATCCTCCGTCACTCCTCCACTTTATTTGGGTCTCTAATGAAACCCAGATCATGCCACTAGGGCTAGTTTGGTTAGCCAACTTTCTTGGGGGATTCCCAGACTCCGCCTTCCAGAGCTAGAATTACAGGCAAGCTGCCACACTTGCCTGGCATTTTTATGTGGAATCTGGAGTTCTGAACTCAGGTCCCTTTGCCTGCAAGAAAAAGGCTTTGAGCTCGGAGTCAGCCCCAAACTTTCACTTTCTAAGCCTTTCCTTTGCTGTGATGACACGGGTGTGTCCACTAGGGGGCTCTGAGAAAAAGGTGGGGTTTTCCTTTTTATTTAGTCCAGGACTCTCACTGGCTGGTGAACCGGTGCTGTCCCATTTAAGTTGGATCTCCTCACTTCCCTGGCTAACACAAAACAAAACGAAGTAAAAGCACCTAAAGCTATTTTAGAGGAGACTGTCTTTCTAATCGTTTTGTGTGACAGGATGGGGGGTGTGATATATGGAAATGCAGCAGCCACTTTGTAAGATAAAAGCCAACACAGAAAGCTATGGGAGAAGAAAGTTAGAAAGGAGGCCACGTTGCGGATGACATCACAGATCCTGGATAAATCTTTCTGCCTCACCCTACTGCCAGGATCCCCGGTCTATCTTCACGTTCCTGACTGCGCAAGCCTATTTTAAAAATTATTTTTTTCTTACTTCATATATGATTTTCAGTCCTTCTGCCCTGCCAGTCTCTCTCTTAATATCTTTTTTTTTTTCCTTTATGAGTGGCCACTGGGTTTCATTTGTGTTGCCTGGCATTCAAGCCAATTTTAACAAGAGTTCTCTCACTTGCACCCCAGAGCACCCCAATTTATAGCTCCGTGGACTTTACGCCATTCCCTGTGTGCAAGCAAAAACCACTCTGTCCTGTCTGTGGCCTGTGATCACGCCCCTCGGCCCCCTTGAGGCTGTAAGATCTTGAAGGGCAGCTGACCCACCCATCACAGTTCAAGGCAGAACCAGCACTAATGATGATTTGCCGAGTGAATGAACGAGCTCCTCCTTCCGGCTCCTCTTCACCAAACACTTATTTCTTTTGTTATGTTTGGATGGGTGTATGACACGGGGAATAAGTGGAGGGCTTAATCTAGCATATTCTCTATTTACCAAGCACAGCTGGGTGTCAGCTTACCGCAGGTGCAACTCGGCTGTAATTAGGGTTAGTTTTCTGGAGGACTTGGCAGCGGGGTGCTGACGAGCCCGTATCCTTCTATGAAGAAGCATCTCGAGGAAGGCGGGGCTTATTCTGGCTCAGAGTTGGAGGGTGCAGTCTGCCAGCAAAGTCACGGTCACAAGTGAGGCAGGCGGTCACTTTGGGTCCTGCCGTCAGGAAACAGAATGATGAATGCAGGTGCTCAGCCTGGTTTCTCCTTCGTATTTAGTCCAGGGCTCCAGCCCACGGGACGGTGATGCCCCCATTTAGGGTGGGTCTTGTGGTTTTCTTTGTTGCTGCTGTGAGTCGACACTCAAATGACCAGTTTAAGGCAGAAAGAGGAGATTTATTTGGCTTAAGGTACCAGAGGAGAGTAGATGCATTATGGAAGAAAAGGGATGTGGGTGGCAGAAGCTGGAGGCGAGTCAGGTTATGTCCAGCATCATGAAGGCAGAGAGAGAGAGAGAGAGAGAGAGAGAGAGAGAGAGAGAGAGAGAGAGAGAGAGAGAGAGAGTAGCATGCTGCAAGAATTGACTACTTGAGGAAGCAGGGCGAGACTACCAGTCCCTGAAGTAGCCATGACTTTCCTAAACATTCACATCAAGTAAGGATGCAAACACATGAGCCTATGGGAGAACAACTCACCTGCAAACAGTGACAGGTGGGTCTTTCCTGCTTCCATGAATGCAATCTGGAAATTTCTCTCATGCCCAGAAGTTTATTTCCATGGAGACTTAAAATCTGATCAGGGTGTCAGGCCCTTGCTCGTTCTTTTCCACCTTTCCCCAGCACGGAGCCAAGGACCGCTTCTCATCCTTCATGACCCGGGAGATGCACAACTATACCGAGGAGCTAATTAGTACGGAAGTACTTGTGGGAGACATGAAGTTTTCATGGGCTGTCCCAATCCAGTGATAAACTGGTCATTTCAGCGTCTCCGGGAATTATGACTCAACACATAAGGAATGCTCAAAATGGGCGAAACTCGGGAGATCCAGGTTCAAGTTTCAGTCGAAATCACAGTCAGACTCCGACTACTTAGACATATGCATCAAATTCTTTTTTTAATACATTTTTTATTATTTCCGCTCATACAAACTTAATAGGTAGACCAGTTCCCTCCCTCCCTCCTCCTCCCCCAAACCCCCTGCTCCCCCTCCCCTCCCTACCCATCCCCCAGTGCCTCTCCCCCAATTCCCAGAGAGTCCTTTATTGTGTATGCCTAACTCTTTTCTGGGTCCTCCTCTCCGATGATGTACAAGGACCCAGTGGCATTTCCCTGAACCCTTTCTCGTGTTCCCTTTAAGCATAGGAACACTACTGTGGCTGTCAATCCCTTGCCTCCAAGGATCTTGGTGCCTTTAGCTGATGCTAGACTTTGTGAGGTCAATAGTGTGTTGGACATTGCGCAGGGCATGGAAAGTCCTATTATGATTGCTTCGGCCCTAACTAGTGTGGAGAATCTTGCAAATCATTGCTCCTCCCATCCTTTTATATGCATCCAATTCTGTCTCCATTTTTCCTTCCCATAAAGCTAGGGGTTCTCCGGCTGTGTTCTACAGAGCTTTGGGGACAAATGAAGTGGAGCTGAAGTAGGAAAAAGACTTCAGCCATCGAAGATCCGCTTTTGTCTGTTTCACACATGGGACTTTTCCAGGACTTATGCAGGAAATATATTAACGCGTTCTGGTGGAAAAAACAGAAGCGTTGAAGATGCAATTGGAAGCCCTCCATGGTCTTCCTCACAGTCCCTGTGCGTGATGGCACTTAATTTAAGATTTCCATTTGAAAGAAAGAGAGTCTGACTCAAAGGAGCCAGGGAATGGTTGGTCTTTAGTCTCAGACTACCCCAGAGAGGCAGTGGGCTTTCAGTGAAAGAATGAAGAACATTCTACGTGGTACTGCTCTGGATGCTGCGATCCGGATCGACTGCTGACTGAGTATCTGGTAGGTGATAGAGCATAACTCGGGGCGAGGACCAGAGAAGGCTGTAGACCTGGACCAAACCACTCCTCATCTGCTCGGGGAGAGGAGAAGAGACAGGGTAAGACTGCTGCTGCTTTTGGTTCTGGCGGTAGTAGCCAACCAGAAAGCTCCTTAAAGTGAAGCGAATCTAGTTAAGCTGTGGTCCCGCCCATCACCGTTGTTTCAGTTACAGTCTCTCTCACAGGTGGTCTGAGAAGTTGTAAATCTCTTCCAGGGAGACAAGTTCCCCTTCCGCCTGGCACCAGCGTCCCAGCTTTTTCATTGTGCTTTTGCTGGATGCTCCGTGCCCTCCCTTCCCTGTCATTCCTGGCCGATGATCTCTTCCCTGTCATTCCTGGCGGCTGATGGTGTTCTGTGCATGCTTGTTTGGGAGCCCAGGAAACGGAGGCTTGAAGAGGTTAAGAAATTGCTTTGGCTGGTGAGATGGCCCGGCCTTGCCTCAAAGACGCTTGCTGCGGCAAGGATGACCACTTGGGTGCAGTCCCTGGAACCCCCCCCCAGAGGCCAGATGTGGAGACACACTTCTGTGATCCCAGCTGGCCACCCCAAGATGGGCGCAGACACAGAGATCTCGCATTAGCCCGGAGTGTGCTGCTGTAGAAACAACTAGAAAGACAAATTAGATGCCACGAGGCAGCTGACCCTGGAAGTCTCCCTGACCTCTACGTATGCATGTGTGTGCATGCGTGTGCACACACATTCTCTCTCCCAACCCAGAACTCACACATAGGTGCTCCCATATTCACACATGTAACGATAAATACAATTTTGAAAAGACATTGCCGAAGGGCGCAGAGATCTGAACACAGGTCTCGCTTCACACTTTCCCAGGCAGGCTTGCTGTGGCGTCGTTTCAACCTCGTTGTATCTGCCTGTGTCTTGGGTGGGGGAAGAGGAAGGTCACTGAGCACGGTGGCTTGCCCATGATATGCCCACTACCTTCGTTCTCCTCCGAACCCAGGGCACTGGGCAGAGCGCCAAGTTCCCAAGTATCCACCCACTTTGTAGTATTAGGTTTAGCTTCTTCTGCAAACAATTGAGGACCCATCCAGCAGGCTGGGGCGAAGGGAAGCCAGCCATGTTCGGTGCTTCTGAAGAAGCGGGACAGGAGCTGACGGAGCAGATGCCAAGCCCTACGGCCCTGTCACTCGCTGGCATGTGCCACGCAGCGGGTGGGCTGCCAGAGGCCCCCCTGCTCCCCAGAACCCAGACCTGCGTGAAGGTAAATGCAAATGAACCTTCCAGCTTGTTCCCCGCAAGGAAGGTTTCTTAGTATGCACGCCGGCTTCCCTCGCCTTCCTTCCGCTCCAGTGCTGATTCATGTGGTGCATTTTATGAGCCTGAGAGAGGGAATTCATTTCCTCCGTATAATGTGACCCTCTGGAGAAGGTCTTGTCTAAATCCATTTCGCTCACAAACGACGTCCTGGAAGAAGGGTCGTATCGAAATGGAATAGAGAGACACGATTAGAGTCTGATTTATAGGAAAGGTGAATTGGTAGGTTTATGTTAAATGATCACATCCAGAAAGGTGACAGCAAATGACAGGTATCCTTGTAGCAGCCGGAAGCATTTGGAAAAAGAAACTTTTAAGATGTGTGTATCTTTGTTCTGGCCAGGCTGGGTCTTAATATCCTTAGCACATTGAGTTCATTCTCTCTCTCTCTCTCTCTCTCTCTCTCTCTCTCTCTCTCTCTCTCTCTCTCTCGATTGTGCAATCCCTGAAGGTAGACGCAGGTTGTGGTAGATATAGCTAGTGGAATCAACTTGGTAGTTGAAGTTTAGAGATCTGGGCCCATTTGTAAAGAATTAGTAGTTGAATTGATCCTTGAACAAGCCTGCAGGAGGTTGTCTGACTGCATGGGGGAGGCCCGGCCTTTGGCGGGTGCGACTGATCCTTGGGCAGATGAATAAAATGGAGGGAACTGCTTAAGGAAGTGGGCATTCTCCAGCATACAAGGCAGGCATGGGAGTTTGCCCCTCTCTCAGTACCCCTGGGATATGGCATGGTCAGCTCCCACAGCCCTGGTGTTATATAGCCTCCCTTGCTAAGCTGGCTTAAGAACTTTAACAGACTATCAGACTATCCTAAGAGACAATAAAACCCTTTGCCCCCTTAAGCTGTTTTGTCATGAATTTATCAGCAAGCATGCAGGCTGGCTGCAGCAGGCATCATGGCGTCTCTAGCTCTTTGCGTGAGCAAGGTGCTGCAGACTTATGTAGAAGGAGAGGGTTCTACACTAAGCCCCTTCTCAACTCCCCATTAGTGACTCAGTCATTCCTCCACCCCAAGCCAGTTCTCAGAGACGCCAAGAAGTGGGAACAAGCAGTCGTCTCCCCTCAGCCCTGCAGAGCACAAGCGACATAGTTAAGCACAGGTGTTAACTCGACTGTTGAGGGTTTGAGCTCTGGGCACAGGTGTAGAGAGTTGATGGTTGAGTTAAGCCCAGAGCAAACCTGCAGGAGATTGTCTGGCTGAGGGGGAAGGCCCAGCCCATGGTGGGTGGGACTAGGCCCTGGATAAATCACAGAAGTGGAACACGGTGGGTGGAAGGTTACTATCTGCAGACCTTCAAGGTGCTGCAGTTAGCCTACATCCTGCCAGTTTAAGTGGAGAATTAGGGATTTCACTCTTGGTTTTGTGGTGGTCTGCTTACAGGAACTGGCCACACCCTATCCACAGGACAATCGAGAGGCAATTTTCCTTGTCAGACAACATGTTGGTTTAAGTGTATTGAAGACCTCCAACTTCCTAAACCAACTCCCTCCATTTTACCCATATACCCAGAGAACTCATCCCTCCAATCCTGGATTGGGTCTTCCCGCCATTTACACAATCTCCTGCGGGCTTCTTTAGGGCTTAACTCAACTACTAATTCTTTACAAGTGTGTCCAGAGCCAAAGCCTGCCATTTCCAAGTCGACACCAGCTACCTGCCACAGAAGGGTAGACTCTCAGAGTTGCCATCTGTGCCGTCCCTTCCTGGTCCACGGCCGTGAGAAGAGTTACCTGACTTGGGGCTGGAGAGGTGGCTCAGGGGTTAAGCCTGAGTTCGGATCCCAGATCCCACGTATAGATGCCAGGCGGAAGCGGGGGCGGCCTGCGCTTCTGGTCCTGGTAGGGCGGAGCCTGTGAATCCCAGGGCAGAAGGAGGTGGAGGCGTCCATGGTGGTTCGCGAATTCGTCCGTGGTTCTACACACACACAGACACACACACACACACACACACACACACACACACACACACACACACAGACACACGCGTGCACAAGCACACGCATATGCACACAGTTGAATAAAAAAAAAAAAAGAGTTACCTGACTTGTTCTTGCTGCTGCAGACGTGGGCTGCCGTGCCTTCCCCGCCGCCATGGACTAGCTTCTCTTTCCTCCCGAGTTGTTTCATCACAGCGCTGCAAGAGTAACTGATTGGGTAAGTCTAGTCGGCTTGAGCTTCGCTGAGGACTGTGGAGCGTGACACTTGGGTATCCTGAGCAGTTTGAGCCAAAGGACATTGAAAGCGCCTCAGAAGCAAAGTTCTCCACGGATGTCCTTCTGCCTCCTGGCTCCTGTCCCCTCAACCCCAAGCGACTCCCCGAAACCAGAACAACTCCTCCCCCAGGGAGCAGGAGAAAGCAGAGCCCCCTGCAGCACAAGCAGACCTTCAGACCTACAGCTCTCCTAACACTCTCTCCTTTTCTTCTCTTCGAAGACCCTCATATCAGAGGGTCCTGCTCCATCCCTCGAAGGAACTGAAGCCCACATGGTCGAAGAAGAGAGCTGACTTCCTAGAGTTGTCCTCTGACCTTTCACCTATGTGCTATGACATGCATACATACACACACCTTTCTGTCTTTCTAGTGTGTGTGTGTGTGTGTGTGTGTGTGTATGTGTGTGTGTGTTTAGAGAATCAGGGCTGGAGAGATGGCTCAGAGGTTAAGACTCTGTCTCACAAGCAGAAGGTCCTAAGTTCAGTTCCCAAGGTCTCAGGTACAAACGCCAGGCAGAAGCAGCGGCAGCCTACACTTCTAGCCCCGGTGAGCTAAGAAATCCCAGAGCAAAGCAAAAAGGAGGTAGAAGCAATCCAGGATGATTCCAGAACTCACCCACCCTTAGTCCTCCACAGAAACCATACAGTGCCTTCTTACACACACACACACACACACACACACACACACACACACACACACACACACCATGAACAAAAAATAAATAAAGTTAAGAAAAAAGTCAGGTCTTGCTGGGATTCTGCCCTCAACTGATAAGCACTAGATTCCACCCTTTTTCCTACTCACGCTTCTGCCCAGCTTTCTTTCTTTTTTAACTAAAAACAGTTTACTCTTGGCATTCAGTTTCTTCATTTCTGAAGATTCCCATCTCCCCCCAACCTCCAATTTCAATTCAGCAGAATCGGTGTGTTTTTCTTTTGCTAACCTGTCTTTGGCATAGAGTGTTGAGGCGACCCTCGTGGGAGGTTTTTACAGGATGAGAAAACCGAGCCTTGGAGACTGTAGCAGTTTCTCTGCATTGTTGCTGATGAAGTTACCATCAAATAGCTTAAAGTGGAACAAAGGGTTTATTCTGTTCCGATTCCTGGTTACAGTTGTTTGTTCAGCTTGGCAGGAGAGCTCGCACCAACACCAGGGCCGAGGGAACTGGCCACACCATCTCCACATAACAGCTGAGAGAGGGACGATCCTTACTTGCCAGATGTCATAGTTAAGCACAGATGTCAACTGGACTGTTGAGGGTTTGAGCTTTGGGCACATTTGTAGAGAATTAGTGGTTGAGTTGGATCCAGAGCAAACCTGCAGGAGATTGTTTAGCTGATGGGGAAGGCCCAGCCTATGGTGGGTGGGACTAGGCCCTAGAATAATCACAGAGAGCTGGTTGAGAGAGTTGGCATCTTTGTGTACATTTGGCCAGACATGCTGGTCTGGCAAATAGGGATTGTCCATCTCTCAGCCATTATGTGGTGATGGTGTGGCCAGTTCCTTCGGCCCTGGTGTTGGTGTGTGCTCTCCTGCCAAGCTGGACTGAGAACTATAACCTGTTGTAAGGAATAAATCCCTTGTTCCCTTAAGCCATTTAATTGTCATTTATCAGCAACCACGCAGGCAAACTGCAACACCAGACAAGCATGTCTGGCCAAGTATACACAAGGATGCCAGCTTCTTCAACCAGCTCTCTGTAGTTTATTCACCTGTCCAAGACTTAGTCCCACCCACCATGGGTTGGGCTTTCCTCATCAATCAATCTCCTGCAGGTTTGCTCTGGGCTTAATTAATTCTCTACAAGTGTACCCTCAACTGTCAAGTTGACACTTGTATCAAACCATGACAGAGGCATTAAATAACTTACTTAAGAACAAGTTAGTGCACATGGCCAATCAAATTAACGGTCTCATGTTATCATGTCATGGAGAAGTGACCTCCAGGGCTTACAGCTGTCAACATCTGGTCCTGGGAAGCTAGACTCATGTAAAGGGTGGTCTGTGTTTACAAGGCCGGGGCCGGAGCGCAACTTAGGAAGAGACAACCATGAAGTTGCAGACATGGCATCTTCCATGGTAAGCGTTTCACCCCTTACCCCTGCTTTTGGACTCCCCAGTTTCCAGATCCATGGGCTGAATAGATCTTTGTTGCTTTATAAATGAGCTGATCTATGGTATTTTGTGAGAGCAACAGAAAGCAGACTAAGTAAGACATCATTCGTGAGGAATCTGGGGGAGTCTGTCACCAGGACTGCTCAGCTGCCTGATGATCTCACCAGCGTCTAGAATCTGTGGGTACCATCTTTTGGCTGATGTAGCGCATCCTGGATGTCCTGTCTCTTCTAGAAGCTTCTCGATCTTTATCTTCTCGAGAGAGGATGAAGAGGGAGAGAAGTGATGGTGTTCATGGCTTATCACCAGGGGACCAAAGCACGCCAGCAGAACTTTATCGCTTCTCTTTGGGACACTCTGAGCATCTCGAGTGCTGGGAAAAGCGATAGTTTTAGCTTCGCAGCTATTAGAGATGGTGAGGGGCACCCTGGAAGAAGGAATGTGGGGCTGCTGGTCAGAGGGTCAGCGGGCTGGGTCCCTGCTCAAGGTCACATGGTCCCCAGTAGTGTAGACAGACATGGGGCCTGGTATTTTGAGGCCCGCTCAGCTCTGAGATATATTTTGCCCAGATAGTTAATACGTGTTTGTGGTTCTAGATTTTCAAGAAAAAGATCTGTCCTGGAGAGTATCTAGACACTCTCCATTCTATACACGGAAGCTCACCACACCGTAAGAGGCCACGTCAGAAAATGCAGTGGGCGTGGTCGCGGAAGAATCACCCAAGCTCTGCCCTTAGCTGTCAGAAGCTCAGGGGAACATCCTTGGGTCTCTGTGCCTATAAAAAAAAATGATTATTTTTTTTCCCTGTTCAGTGAGCATCTGTGACATGTATTATATCTCTAGATGGAAAAACCCTGGAAGAGGACCTGTTGCTATTAGTAACGGTTCGCCAGGGTCAAGTGTGACCTCATGATACAAGAAGACACGTTTCAAAGGTTGACATAGGGCCACTGAGTCCTTACCCCACACTAAGGTGGAGGACTCAGAAGGAGATTTGGCATTTGTACAAAACGATGCTCCAGGGGATGGGAGGGAGGAAGGGGGTGAAAGGAAGGGGGTAGGGGGAAGAGTGCAAGAGGAGACTGGGAGGGGAGGAGGGAGGGAGAGGATAGGAGTATCTATTGAGCTTGTATGATTAGGAAAAAAAATAAAATGTGGGAGGAAAAAAAGAAATGGTGAAAAATGAAAAAAAAAAGGTTGGCAGAGGATGATGGAAACTTCCTGCCACCCCCCAGGCCAGGAGCAGGCTGGGAATCAGAGGCCTGAGTAAACCATGCCAAACAGGAATGCCAGACAAAAGCCACCCGCCCTTGTGAAGAGCCTGGATGTGCATGGTGCCTTCAGGAGAGCAAGGAACTGTCTCCATTCTCTGATCCTATGACTTGCTCTTTTCGTAGGCGCTACCGAGGGAACATGGCAGACTGTGCCATCATTTAAACCCGAGGTTGGCATCTTTCCTTTTCTGTTGTTGCTTCTAATGGGATCTTTCTCCTTCACTCCTGTCCCAGGGTATGCTATATACCAAGCGAGATGGTCAACGTCGGTTGTCAACTTGATAAGATGCGGCATCATCCTAGGAGACCAGCCTGTGGATGGGCCTGTGAGGGGCGATCTACTAATTAAATAGAAGAATCATGCTTACTGTGTGCAGTCCCCTCCCCTGGGCCAGAGTCGTGGACTGCATTCAAAGGAGAAAGTTGGGGTCAGCGAGATAATAAGGTGCTGTACTGGCTACTCTTCTCTGTTGCGGCGAGAGAACACTCAAAGTCAAGCAACTTAAGGGAGAAAGTGAGATTTATTCACCTTATGGTTTCAGAGGGGAGATACAGTACTTCTTGGTGGGAAAGGCAGGGCTGGCTGGGTGGGCTAGGATATAACCTTCACGGAGGCTGAGAGCTACTACACTACTAGATGCAAGAGCAGACCTCTCCCTCATCCACCTCAAGGCCCACCCACTGTGACCATCTTCCTCCCGCAGGGCCCCGCCTCCTAAAGGTGCCTTGACCCTCCCGAGCACAGGAGATTGGGGGGTACGCATTGCAAACCATGACAGGTGCCTGTTAGGGCCCCGCGGAGGATTTGCCCCAGGGCATAGCCGAGCACATGGGACTAAAGATGGCGCTGAGAGCTGGTGTATTGGGCGTGACCTGATCACACATCAGAGACCCCTAATTGGCTTTCAGGTATTGGCTTGCCTCCTGTGCTGATTGACATTAGACTTCACCTGTGGAACCTGAAGGTTGCCTTGACCTTGTGACACAATTGAATGCCCGTTTCCTGCCTTGGTGGCCTTTATCTATATAAGTCCTTTGTTTCCCCCAATAAACTTGAGATCTGCTTCTGACAATCTCCCCGTCCCGTGCTGAGTCTCTGGGGGACAGAGGCGGAGGTGGGGACGGCCTTTTCGTCATCTCAGCCAGCAGCTGTGTAATTGAGTGAGTGAATGAGTGTGTGAGTGGGTAGTGGATCCCACAGGTAACTTGCAAACACAGTGACTTGAGTTCAGTCTCTGGAAAACCACGTGATAGAAGAAGACGACTGACTCCTGATCTCACTGTGTGCTGTGATCTCTTGCTCTCCTTTAATGAATGAATGAATGAATGAATGAATGAATGAATGAAATATTAAAAACACAGACAGGAAGCTAGCTGAACACCAGCCTTTATCTCTCTCTCTGCTTCTCCACTGTGGATACAGTGTCACCAGCTGTCTGAAGCTCTACCAGCAGGGCTTCCCACAACCACGGACTGTTCTCGAATTGTGAGCCAGACAAACCTTTGCCTCCGCTGCTTTAGTCCGGGTATTTTACTCGCAACGGGCAAGGTCATGAAGACACAGAGCCTCTGGGTATCTAATGCGTGGTCCAAGGTTAACTCCTCAGCCCTGTTTACCAGGCGTGTCAGGAACGGGCACTGTTTGGAGATTTGTAGGACTCACTCCCCTCCCCAATCCTAGGGCTGGGACATGCCTGGACCCATGGGACTCTCTAAGAAACAACCAGAGCAGACTCATGAAATGGGTGGAGGAAATGGACGAACCTGTGGCTCTTTCGGGCTCAGTTTCATTTCATGTTGGGGTGCAGGGGTGGGGGTGGGGACCGACAGCCCAGAGTCATTTCCAGGATAGAAGATGGAAGAAAGGAGAGCATTGAGCCTCTACAGAGGGTACTATAGAGTCTTGTCCCTTGTAGAGTCCCAGCTGGGGCAATTCTTAAATGATAGTGGGGGGGGGAACACACACACACACACACACACACACACACACACACACACACACAGCACACGCGCGCGCAGGCTTGCGGAGTAATATCTGAGTCAACAGAGGAAGTCCAAAACACGATTGCAAAAAAAGAGTCTTTATTCATTTGGCCTCAGAGCACATAAATAAATAAGTAATAAATAAACAGAAAACGAATGTGATTTCTTTAGACCACGCATGTGTGTTGTTGTAGCACCTCTGTGGTGTAACAGAGTCGGCCTGCTGGCATCTGAGTGGAAGTCTGAGGAGGAAGAGAGCCGAGATCGTTTTCTCTGAGCATATCTGCCTTTATGGGCGGCTGTCCAGAAGCCATCTGCCATTCTGACAGTTTTATTTATTTTTTCCTGACAGTTTAATGTCCTTAGTTATAACCACTCTGGTCCTGCCTCTTGATTCCTAGGAACTTTTTATTTTCCAGATACACAGATGTCTCTGTTCTCTGATACAGAGGTGGTTGGGGGATGCTGGAGCTAAGACGTCCCGGCCTCACGCCCGGAAGGGAATGTTCTTCCTTCTTCCGAAGGCACTTCTAGCCTTCCTTCAGGCCTTCGTTCCTAAAGTTCCTCCTCCTTAGCAAGGGGGTTCCCGCCCTACCGTCCTTCCTTTCCGTCCTCCTCCTTCCTCCTCCTCCCTCCTCCCTCCTTCTTCCTCCTTCCTCTCCTCCTCCTTCCTTCCTCCGTCCTTCCTTCCTTCCCTTCCCTCCCTCTTCTTCCTTCCTTCCTTCTTTCTTCCTTCCTTCCTCCTTCCTTCCCTTCCTTCCTCCTTCCTCCTCCTCCCTCCTCCCTCCCCCCTCCCTCCCTTCCTTCCTTCCTTCTCCTCCCTCCCCCCTTCTTCCTTCTGAGAGTTGGCACTCTGCCCTGTTTATGTGATGAGTTCTGGCGAGGGCAGCCAGGGCGTCACATGTACTGCTAAAGCACTCTACCAACTAGGCGACCTCCTCCATCCTAGAATTCAACCTCTATTTTTTTTTAAAGCCCCTTTTTACATGTTGGCACCCGAAGCTAATTTGTTGAGGAGTGTGGCTTATCAGCATCACATCTAAGGGGTCTTTCTTGATATTGGAACTAGCAGTGACTCAGGATCTCCTTCATAGCTTCTTTGTGTCTTTCTTTAAATACCGCCTGTGTGCCTGTCTATCACAAATATATGACACTGTTATTACCAGAAAGTTATGCTCTTCCTACTTGTCATAGATCCTATGTACTTGTGCAGCCTTACTGGAAAAGTTGTCCATATAAATAACAATTAAATTCACATTTTGTATCAAAATCAGGTTCTGGGAGTTTGAAACATTCCATACATCCAGGCACACATATTAAATAACAGTAATAAATTAATAAATACATAAGTTACTTAAATATTTAAGTAGCATAAATTCATAGTGCTGTAGCATCTAAAAATAAATTGCTTCATTATTTCCATGAACATTTAGCATCTAAATAGAAAACTAAAACAAATATGAACCTAAAAAAAAAGGAAAAAGCAAACCAAGTAGAAAATAGCTTTTTGAGTCTGTTTCATGGGGTCTTTGAGATGTTCTTGCGCGTGCCTAATAGTTTCCATTTTTCCTGGGAAGTTTCGTGCCGGGACTGCTGGCTCCTGCAAAGGAACGTGTGCAAGACCAGGCTGGTTACAAATGTGGCGTGGAATTCTCATCCGCACTACACATCTCTGCGCATTAAATCTTGGGGGTTCCTCCTTTGGAAGCCTGGCCCTTTCTTATGAGGCTGAGACTGGCTGGTCCCACCCTTGCCAGAGACTCCCTTGAGAGTTTTTCCTTAGAAGAATATCTGATTCAGTGGTTTCCCGGGACCTCCAGGACAAGCCTCCAAAATCTGGAAGTTTCTAAGTTCTCATTGCTGCGATTCCTGGCTTTCCCCTCTCCCCGTCCTCTCTTGCTCCTTTTTGCCTTCTCCTGTAGGAGAGCCGCTCTTATGCCTGTTTTCTTTCTACAAATTATATTTATACATATAAATTTAAATAGTTATAGTTCTACAAATATACCTGGGTCTTGCCCAGGCATCTAGTGTATATCTGCTAGTGAATGTGTGTCTCCACCCTGCTGCCCTGTGCGGCACTCCAGCCCCTGTCCCACCCCCTCCAGCGCCCTTGTCCTCCCCCTGGGCGCAGTGAGCGCACATGTGGCCAGACTTTCTCTCATCTGCTCACCTAGCTGCAGGACGCCGACGCCCATTCGCTCCACGAGGAGCTGTAGTAGCGATCCCGAGCTTGCACGCGGACCTTGGCATCCTTAGGGCATGAGACTTTGGCGGAGGTCTTGTCTGTCTCCTGCAGAGGAGTGAAAAGTCAGTAAGCGCCACGGGCAACGCTTCGCGGGACAGGCGGGCGGGTTGAGCTAGAGAATGACCCAACATCGCAACGCCCTTCCGCCACCTGCTGGCAGAAGCTCTAAATGCAGGTGTGACTTTTCCTGTGTGCTGTGTGTGTATGTGTGCGTGCATCGAGTGTGTATATGTGTGTGTGCACTTGAGTGTAAATGTGCACGTGTGTACGCACATGGCCGCCAGGGACATTGATGTCTATCTACATTGCTCTCCTTGGGTTTTGCAACAGGGTCTCTCGCTGACTCAAGTTTACCGATGTGGCTAGACTAAAGGGCCAGAAAGCCATAAGCTCCCCAGTTCTGTGCCCCCCATGTTCGACTCTCCTGGAGGGTCTGGGGATTGAACTTAGGTCCTCAAGCTTGGGCGTCAAGCACTTTGCGCACTAAGCCATCTCCCTGGGACAGAAATGGTTTGGCTGGACTTCCACCTCTGCACAGCAGCCTTGCCCCAAGGCCCCGTGGGTAGTGTCACTCCAGTACTAGGCTGATGATGGGACTTGACAGATTTTTGCTAGAGGTTCCCTGGGCTTCCAGAAACACTACAGTCTGGTCCTTTCCGCGTACTCTTTGCCTTTAGAGTCTGTTGCGGCCGTGGAGCAGCTGTGGAACCTCAGGAAATACTTCAGGCGCTCTGTGTCTTTTCTTTCCTTGTGTGCATGTGTGTGTGTACATGTGTGAGTGTGCATGTGTGTGTGTGTGTGTGTATCGGAGGGCACTGCATGCGCCTGTGGAGGCCCAAGGGTGACTTTGGAAATCATCCTGGATTGTTCTACCTCCTTTTTGCTTTGCTTTGGGATTTCCCAGGCTCTACCTTGCAGGACCAGAAATGCAGCTGCTGCCACATCCTCCTGGCATTTTTATGTGGGATCTGAGAATTTGAACTCAGGTCCTTTTGTTTTTGAGGCAAAGACTTTAGCCTCTTGCCATCTCTCCAGCTCTCTTTGTGTCTTTTCTCAATGATAAACAGGACGGATGATAATGCCCTAATACAAAACATTCAGCAAGCAGACAGCCGTCTGCATGATCTATTACTGATGTACTTAGCAAGACTTTAAGTAACATTTGGTAAAAATCTGCTTCAAAATAGCTTTGTTCTTTACTCTCCTTTTAAGGGAGTGACTGAATTCTCCCACATCTTAAATGTTGGCCTTTGCCTAGTATACAGTTGGGTCTATCGAACCTAGGGTTTCATGAACTTTGTCTCTGGAACCTTCTCAGAGACAAGGGATCGTGATGCTAAGGGTGAGAAAGCCATGATGCTCACATATATACTGCGTGGTGAAATAATATTTGAAGCAACTTATACATATTAGATGAGGCCCAGCACAAAATCTTCAATCGTTCCTTGCATTTATTGAAACAGTCATTTGAGGTTCCCAGAAGCCAGGCTTCCAGTATCATGGGCAATGTTTGTGCAGAGACTAGTGATTGACATACTGGGGGTATTGGGGTGGTTGGGTTTCTTGTCTTTACATCCAGCAGACTCCGTCTGGGTTCTGGCTCTCCCACTACCCCAGTTGGGTGGCCTTGGGCCAAGATGAACATATGAAGAGTATGACTCCATGAGGCTCTTTGGGTGATATAAAATACACCCAGAAGACCTAATATGATATACCTGGAAGCCCTAGGATATACCCAGAACCTCTAAGATATACCAGGAACCCCTAAGATGATACACCTGGAAGCCCGAAGACATACCCAGAAGCCCTAAGATGATATACCCAGAAGCCTGAAGATATACCAGGAACTCCTAAGATGATACACCCGGAAGCCCGAAGATATACCCAGAAGCCCTAAGATGATATACCCAAATCATTCAGCACAGGTCTCCGTACATAGCACATGCCTAGTGGTTGCTGTCAGCACTGGTGTTTGGGTGTGGGTCTGTGTCAACGTGACCTGAAGAAACTGTACCTACAAACTGTCTTACCTTGTCCAATCTCTTGCCTTTGCCCTGGATCTGAACTGCGAATGTCAGGGAGAAGTAGGAGTGTGGGGTGCTCCAGGAGTCAGGATACTCCCAGCTGACCTCCACCTGGGAGTTCCTCAGTGGCTTCACCTGCAGGTTCTTGGGCGGGTCGGGTTTAACTGGGGAAGAGAACAGGCATCTTTCAGTTAATGGAGATCGGCTTCTCCTCACGGTGGTGAATCCGTAGGACAGTGCTGTAACTTCTCTGAGCACGTGGCCAGTACCCGTGGGCACCTCTGCAGGTGCATCCCCTGCTTAGTGAAGACTCATGTCTGGGCTCTTCAGCCAAGGACGCTCTCTGTTCATCCCTTGCTGTTAACTAAGCACATGGCTGACCGAGATGCTCTGGACGGCATGAGCGATTTCCTGCTCACTGCTCTTCCTTTGATCTTTTCATAGCTTCGGGCACCAACTTATCTTAGGGCGTCATGTGAGATCCCACACTTTTCCTCTTATTTAATAAATAATTGCAAGGACCCTGAATCTTCAATCCTTTTTTTTATGCATGCATGCATGAATGCGTGTGTGTGTGTGTGTGTGTGTGTGTGTGTGTGTGTGTGTAAGAGAGCACTTGAGTGTGCATGCCTGTCGCAAGGATGACAATGAGAGTCATCCTGGATTTCTTTGCTTCCTTATTACTTTGCTCTGGGGTTTCCCAGGCTCTGCTTTCCAGAGCTGGAATTTCAGGTTGCCACCATATTCAAATGGCCTTTTTACATGGGATCTGCTTTTGAGGCAAAAGCTTTAACCCCGAGCCATCTCTCCAGCCCCCACAAGGATCCGATTTTATGCTGCCGCTGGAGTCTGTTTGGAGGACCCAATGAGTATCACTACTCTTTTTTTTAAAATTTTTTTTTATTATTTGTTCAATTGTGCGCGTGTATGTGTGTGTGTGTGTGTGCGTGTATGCGTGTGTAGAACCAAGGACGAATTTGAGAACCACCATGGACCGCCTCCTCCTTGTTTACTCCACCCTGGGATTCACAGGCTCTGCCCTACCAGGACCGGAAACGCAGGTCGCCCCTGCTTCTACCCGCCCGGCGTCTATACGTGGGGTCTAGGATCCGAACTCAGGACCTTCCGCCTGCAAGGCAGAGGCTTAACCCCTGAGCCACCTCTCCAGCCCCGAGTATCACTATTCTTAAGTGGCATTTTATCTGGGTAAGAAGAAGCTTTCTATGGAACATGTTCAGAAACCCTACCGTGCTCTACGCAAACACCATTGCTCCTAGGAGGGGTTTCCCGGACATTTTTCACTGAGCTGTGATGTCATTGATGTGTCTACTGAATGCCATCTCCTCTTTCCATCCCTCCTTGTGAACCACCTGCCAAGTACGAACTTTCCATATATTCTACAGCAGGTTCTTTATGGTCTGTTATGGTCCACTATTGATGTCTGGTCTGTGACCAGATCGTAAAGGAAACGAGGTATGGTGAAATCCCAATCCACCAACTAAAAAAGTAATTCTGTCTGAGGGAGTCGATAGATATATTTGCACGTCAGGAAAAGATCAGTTGTGAGTAAAAATCGCACTTAGTCGGGAAGCTGTGGTTTTGAGTATGGAGGGTAGAATGCGCATGCCATTCACTCAGAAGCTGATAGCGTGAGTCTCAAAGGCCATATTGCCTGGGGCACATCTGGTTGGGATTGACAGCTTGAGATCTGTGAGCTGCAGAGCTGTAGCTTAACTTTCCTAAGACTCAGCTTCCCCCTTGTGAAATGCACACAATACGATCTGCATCATACCCCTACCATTGCACCCCCAGGTCCCAGGGCATCTTGACCAGGTGGCAAATAGCCTCTTTATAAGACACAAGCAAGGGCGTTGGACTCACTGATATCCCGGATGAAGAAGCTGACGCTGTAGTTCTCGTACTTGAGTTTGTGCACCGCGTCTACCACCAACTCGATGGGCAGGCTCTCCTCCGCGGTCGGGCAGGCGTTATCCTCCTTGCACGCCACAGAGTACTTCTTGTAGTCCCTGTGGTCCACGGTGACTTTCTCCGCAGACAGAGATGCTTCTCCACATGTTATTCCCTGAGCATCAGAGGACCTGAAGCCCAAGACAGAAGAGAACCATGTTAGACATGGCAGATCGGGTTCCCGGTGATTGTATACAGGGATGCAGGTAAGGAAAGCTTCCAGAACCTGTCTGGTGGGACAGTTTATCCATCTGGGTAGATTTCTTCTGCGGGTGGGGTGGTGACACACAGCTCTTCCCAGGAGATCAAGCTTTGCTTTAAAAAACTGAAACCTACACTCATACCTCTGGCCTACATAGAGTTTCAGATGTAAGAGTACTGGCATAAATCTCCTTGCCGAAAATTTAAGTTATTTTCTTCCAGTATCAATAGTAAGATCAATTCATAGTAATTATAAAAAATTAAAATGGCAAAAATAAGAAAATCTCTACCATCTCCCTTTTAACCATAATCCCTAGATATAGATAGTAGTTACAGATGGTTAAATTCCTGGTAGAACTTATTTAATGAATGTTCAAGAAAAATGTATACCCCCAGATATATGCACGTATACATTTTATCCCTGTATGCAAAATAAGAGTAGTTCGCAAAAACATGATTTTGTAAACATCTTTCCCTACTGTGACCCTCTTGTGCAGAGGGCTCCACCACGCAGCACTGAGATTGGGTTGTTCATTTTAATCGATGCACACCAATGCCCTAACTAACCTGTTCCTTTGTTGACTATCAAACACGTCACATTGGGCCTTTACCCAATGTCTTTGTGGGTGCGTTCAAGCATTACCTCAAGTAAGCATTTTATTTCACAGATGAGAGAGACTCCGATTTACTTATTTAAAAGGCAGTAAAGCCTGGTGATTCAGGTCTGCTGCAGGGGGAACCAACACATTTACACCCACAGAGGTCGGTTTCTTAGGGGAAATCCAAGTGTGCGGGACAAACAGCCAACTTCAATAGGTTCTGGGGAAATCCAGGAGGCCTTCGGAGTTTGGGACTCTATCTCAGCACTTCCAAGATCTAGGCCCGGGAGCACTTGCTTCTGGTTTTGACTCAAGGCAGAAGTTTGAGCTGCAATTTCTTTCTCTTTTTTCCACGTGTGGTGCCACGTTGCCAAGCATTGCCAGGCAATTTAAACATAGTGGAACACATTCTCAGGTTTAACGAAGAGGAGGGAGGTTGAAACAAAATAGGGAATTGATTTTGTTTTTTTTTTGCCTTAATCGTTTACCGGTGCGTCATGGATGCTTTGTGCTTAACGTTCCAGCTAAAGTGTGGAGAAACCAAAAGTTCATGTCGAAAGTTTGAATGTGTTTGCAAACTTTGTCACCGGCAGGTGGCGCTGTTTGCAGGGAGGTCGTGAAATCTTTA
This sequence comes from Typhlomys cinereus, assembly GCA_023101885.1. NCBI lineage: Eukaryota > Metazoa > Chordata > Mammalia > Rodentia > Platacanthomyidae > Typhlomys > Typhlomys cinereus. The sequence continues at coordinate 795,805 of JALPQD010000455.1, forward strand.
AGAGGTGGAACTTTGCTGGAGGAAGAATTTTTGGAGGGGCAGGTCTTGAGGTTTTTTACCCCTGCCCACTTCCTGTTTTCACTTTGCGTCCTGAGTGGGGATTGCAATGTGACCAGTCAGCTCCCTGGTCTTAGCAGCTAGGATGGCTTGTACTCCTCAGAACACTGCAAGCCCAGATAAACCCTGTCTCCTGGAACTGCTTTTCTCAGAGTGTTTTAATCACAGGAAAAACAAAAAACCAAAAACCAAAAACCAAGCAAGACACTCACCCTCGGCTGCTCTTGACGCTGAATTTCAGGCTCGTGCTGATGGCCGTCAGCCACCAACAGGTAAAGTGTCCAGAATAATTCGTCGCTTCGCACTTCAGAAAGGTCTTATTTTTGGGTTCTGGATTTGAAAAGAACAAGATCCAATATTTTGGCATTTCTTCCCCAAATCCTTTTGATGAATCACGGTCACCAAATGGTACAAGGATGGTGGCCACAGAGACAGGATCCGATGGAGTTAGGCTACACAGACTGAGGATGACCTTGACTTAGAGACCTCTGATTCTCTTATTTAGCCTCCAAGTGTTGAGATGACAGGCACGTGCAACCTCCCAGCTACGTGCATTTTTATTCTTGTGGTACTAGGGATTGAACCCAGGACCTTGCACACTCTGGGCGAGTGCTGTGCCATTGAACTATGTGCCCATCCAGGCTTCATTCCATCTGTTCCCTTGAATGCTGCTGTTGCCGTGTCAAGTATTTCAGCACGGACTGGGAGTGATTCTGCAGAGGCTGCTTCTGCGTGCACCTTCCCTACGCACAGCAGATGGGAGGGTCCATTTCATCACCCTAGTACTGCATTAGGAACGGAACACGTTGGTTAACACGTAGGCACCCATAGAATCTCTGTTGCTCAAAGATAGGCATTCAGATGGAAAATAAAACTCTCTCACTATGAAATTTTAATTCCAGTAACCTAAGAATTCCAGGAAGGAGAAAGAAAAAAACAAAAACAAAAACACCAGAAGTTTTGGTGGCTTCAGAAAAGACCTGCTGAATATACATTACCTACACTAACCATGTCTTGCCTTTTCAATGTTTCTTTTAATAGCTCTTGGGAGGAGCAAAACGGATCCGTTGAAAGTACTCGTCTTGCAAATGCGAGGACCTGAGTTCCGTCCCCAGAACCCACAGAGCAATGCCAGGATGGCTGATAGGCCATCCGAGGGCTGGGAAGGTGGAGAAAGGGGGATCCCTGGGGCTCACTGCCAGTCAGCGTAACCCATTTGGTGAACTTCAGGTCAATGGGAGAAAAGACCTTGTCTCAAAGCAGGTGGATGGTGTTCTTGGGCATGAGGCCCAGCATTGTCCTCTGGTCACACACACACACACACACACACACACACACACACACACACACTTTAAGAAGACTGATGGGTAAAGGAACTCAGACACTCTCCAGAGAGTGGAATTCATTACCTTTCTGGTCCTTCAGAATATCCGAGGACCAAGCGCCATCTTCCTTCTTGTGGAGCAGCAGGAGTGAGTGGCTCAGCGTCTCGCCCCCTCTGCTGCAGGTGTACCGACCGGCGTCCTCGAACTCTCTGACCTGCACGGTCAGGGTTCTTGCCGGAGCCCAGCTCCTTCGCCGCTCGCCTCTGAGGTCCAGGTTATGCCGTCTTCCTCTTCCGTGTCGCAGGTGAGGACCACCCGTCTCTCCGGGGGCGTCAGGGTACCAGTCCACCTCTACAACGTAAACTGGGAAACCCCGAGAGTGAATGCCTGGATGTGGGGGCACAGGCTTGCTCGGAAGTGTTTGGTAAGTGTTTTGCTGAGATGCCACAGGACACGGAGTCCTCCTTGAGCCCTAGGTCCAGGGAGTCAAGTAAGACTTTCCCAGGAGATCTGCATCAGCTCATCAAATGGTGCTGTCTTCAGTAACTGACTTCTGATGGGCAGCCACGCAGGGAAGACATTTGCAAGAATGCAAACAGCACGAGGTTCTCTGCTAGGGGTCAGGGAGACAAACCTCCAGCACAATTCCAGTTTCACAGGGAATAAGGCGGAGGCTGCAGTCAGCAGAGTTTAAAGTGAAGGGTGCGGGGGACATGGAGTAAAGTCTGGGCCCGAGAGTTAAAGTCTGCTGTGTAAGCAAAAGGACATGTGTTTGGCTCTCCAGATCTCATGTAAAAATGCTGGCTGGATGTGGTGGTGATCTGCTATCCTGGTCCTAGAAGGTGGAGCCTGGGAAACCCCAGAGCAAAGCAATTAAGGAGGCAGAGCAATCCCGGATGATTCCTGATGTCGCCCTTGGGCCTGCACAGGCATGTATGCTCAAATGTCCTTTTGCACACACACACACACAAACAAAAGAGATCAAATGAAGGGCGTGAAAGGAGATAGGTCAGGAGTGAAATCTGTTTCCTCTAACTTGTGAGAGGAGGGCTTTCGAGCAAGGTTCCGAACCATCAACCACGAACCCTAATTTCTTTTCTGAGACAACAGTATCTACGTTGTAGGTTTGGCTGTGAGGATTAAATGAACACAGCATGCCAGGCCCTTAGTACTTTGTCTGCCCCATGGTAGGTTTCATGAGATGATGATGATGATGATGATGATGATGATGATGATGATGATGATGATTTTACCCACCCAACAGTCAGCCAAGTGCACCAGTCTCCTAAAATAAATTTTCCACAGGATTTAAGGATTTAGGTTTTCACAGTGGAGTTTTTTTTTTTTTTTTTTTAAATTTATCAGCTCTGCTGTTTACTTTTAACCGAGTCTTATTCTCTTATGGAGCCGTAGGTGATGGGGAGGGGAAACTGAGGTCCCAGCAAGTGTGACATAACTGTAAGAGCTACACCTCAGATCTTCCCTTTCTTTGCGGGTCAGTGGATATCTAGTGCCTTTTGGGAGAGCGACCCCATAAAGCATTTCAGAGATTTAGGTCAAAGCTCCACTCATCTGTCTGTCCACGCATCAAGTGTTAAATCAACAAACAGCTTCATGCGGTGGTTCTCCAGGCCCGATCACCCAGCTGCCACCACCACCACCACCACCACCACCACCACCACCATCATCATCATCACCATCATCAGCAGCAGCAGCAGCAGCAGCAGAACACTATGGATGGTGTTGGAAATGTGTCTTTTCAGGGGTGACTCAGAAATGTGGGGATGGGAGGGACTAGAGATGCTGTCTGTAATCTTCCGGACGACCTGGATGTCTGCTTTCTTCTGGCTGCCCCAGGGAGGAGGAGCTTACAGATCACAGCCACCCCAAGGCCTGAGACCAGCCCATGGCCTGGGGCGTGAGCCGCCACGCCCATCTCTGAGAAAAAATGCAGACGCTTCCTTCAGAAGCCAGTTTATAAAACTGCTGACCACAGTGCCCTTAAATGCCCTATAGGTGGTGGCTCTTGTCCCGGCATTCAGGTGTTGAGTCTTGTGAAATACGAATGTCTCACCTTGTATCAGTGGGTTTGTAACCCAGGCTGAATGAGGGATGTGGATGAGAGGTACGGAGGCTGGGGCAGACGGGGGCGTGCAGAACTCTGTGGAAACGACTAGCTGTGCTGACATCCAAACAGAGAAGTCCTTGGCTTCTATAAGGTTTTCTTTGACACCCCTACTGCCCCCCACAGCTGAACAGCATAGTTACCTTCTGGTTACTATGGATACTCAGAAACCTCAGTCCCTGAGCCCCAGGGGTGTGGGAAATACCTGGAAGAGACTTCTGCTGGCTTCCAGGCCCTCATTCTGCCTCTCTCTCTCTGTCTCTCTCTCTTCTCTCTCTCTCTCTCTGTCTCCCCCTTGCCTTGGCATTCTGAAATTCTGGAAAATCAAGGATTGGCCCCCAATGTATTTCAGGCACCCTGACTATCAAAACTTAATTTTTGTTTATCTGTGGCATCTTTTCATCTTTAACTGATGCCTGTTTCCTGCTCTCAGCCCTTGAAAGACGCAGGGAGCACACCGGTTCTTGTTCTTGTCATATCCTCCAACGCCTAAGTGCCCAGACTTTGGGTGAGATTGAACTGAATTCCAGGCAGGGGGTATTGGGCAAGTGTCTTAATCTCTCAAGCCTCAACTTTCAACATCTGTAAAGCGGAGTAGAGATAGTCCCTACTTCATGTGGATGTTGAAGAGTGCAGTGAGATCTTGTATTCAATAAATATTAACTAGTTCTATAATATAGCTAAAGGAAGTGCTCGCTGGCATTATTATGTGGGCTTTTATAAATTGTTGCAACTGATCGCTGAGCTGAGGGAGAGTTTCTAAATGTGAGATATTATGGAGATAGAGCCATAGTATGACATGCCACGACATAGTGGACATGATTAGTCCACGAATAACTTTACTGGTCACTGGACTAAATAAGCCTTTCAGAGATGTCATTTTAACAAGTCAGACTAATAAAGCTAGCTAGCACTCATGTTCGCTTTAGTTGTCTCCTGTATTCATTCATGCATTGAATCCCCTGTGTGGTAGGAATCAGTTTTGAATGTTTGCTGTACGGCGTGGGGCACAGAAGATTCCGGAGCCCCAGCTGGTAGAATCATGACTTGAGCCCAAATCAACGCGGGGCTCAACCTATGCTCTCTTCAAAGTGGCCAGAGGCAAGCCATCGCTTAGGGCACCAGAGGCCGGAGGAGCAGCCACGGCAGAAGGCAGCCTTGCTAATTTTTCACACCTATTGCTTTGGGCTTCCAGTGGCGTGAAACTGGTGTGGTTTTCAGCACTTCTGCTACAGATGGCTGTCCTTCTGCCCAGCACAGCCACAAAAGGCCCCTTTCCTGCCCTCCAACATGAAAAGTGGGGGTCCTCAAAAATGGAAGATGGGAAAGTGGCCCTACATTTTCCCAGAGTGAGGGATATCCCACAGGAACCCCTCCGTCCCCTGCCCGGCCCCCCACCTCAGCAGGGCTGTGGGGCCAGCTCTGTCTGAGAACCCAAGACTAGTTACCATCTTTCTCCAGTTCCCATATGGCCACGAGGGGAGATGCCAGCAGAACCAGGGCGAACCAGGAGGTGGTCAGCTTCCGATGACACATCTGGGAGGAGGAGGAGGAAGAAGAAGAGGAAGAGGAGGAAGAGGGGAGAGAGAAGAGGAGAGGACGTTAGCAGTTATCCGGGCAGCTTTGGGCGCCGTGTCTGCATCCCAGTTGTGCTTTATCAATCTCGGCTTTCCCTTTCTCCACACTGTCATGCGAATAGAGTTCTCAGGGCCACAGCCTGTTCGCACTAGAGAACCGCAGAGCCGAAAGAGCCCCGAGTCCCATCTGTCCCACACCATCTTCTAACGACGGCAGATGTAAACTTAGAGAAAAACCATGCCTTCCCCACATCAGTGTTCTGTAGCTTTAATTACAATATTCAGATAATACATAAATAGCATTGAATTAGGAGTACTGTTGCAGTCCGCTTGCATGGTTGCTGATAAATCACCATCAAATGGCTTAAAGGAACAAGGGGTTTATTTCCTCTTATGATTGTCCAGTTACAGTTCTCAGACCAGCTTGATGGGAGAGCTCACACCAACACCAGGGCCGAGGGAACTGGCCACATCATCACCACATAAATGCTGAGAGAGGGACAATTCTTACTTGCCAGACCAGCATGTCTGGCCAAGTGTATACAAGGACGCCAACTTTTTCAACCAGTTCTCTGCATTTTATTCCAGGGCCTAGTCCCACCCACCATGGAATGGGCCTTCCCCATCAGCTAGACAATCTCCTGCTCTGGGCTTAACCACTAGTTCTCTACAAATGTGCCCAGAGCTCAAACCCTCAACTGTCACATTGACACCTGTGCCTAACTATGACAGGCACAGTGAGAAAAGGCTCCGCTTAATCCTGTTTTCTAGGTGTAAATATGTTTGCTCAATAAAGATTTCTTGGTCCATGTATCGAATGTACCCCTGCTCACTGGACAGATAAGCCACACTGTACCATGGTCCATAACGTACTGTGAGTTGGGATGCCCAAGAGGTGAACCCTCATGTTTAGTACAATCTGGAGAAAGTTCTCTCTCTCTTTCTCTCATTCCTTCCTTCCTCTTTCTTTCCTCTCTTTTCCCTCCCTCCCTCCCTCCCTCCCTTCCTTCCTTCCTTCCTTCCTTCCTTCCTTCCTTCCTTCCTTCCTTCCTTCCTTCCTTCCTTCCTTCCTTCTTTCCTTCCTTCTTTCTTTCCTTCTTCTCTCTCTCTCTTTCAGCATTTGAGTGTGTGTGCGCCTGTGGAGGCCCAAGGGTGAGATCAGGAATCATCCTGGCTTGCTTTACCTCCTTGTTGCTTTGCTATTGGAGTTTCCCAGCCTCTGCCTTCCAGAGGCAGAATTACAGGCCACCATTATACTGGCCTGGTATTTTTTTTTTTTAAACCTGCCATCTGGGACTCCAAATTCAGGTCCTCTTATTTATGAGGCAAGGGGCTTTAATCCCCCGAGCCACGTCCCCGCCCCTCTGTCTTACTTAGGTAGCAGTTGTTCTGAATTCCAAAGCTACTCTCTCCCTCGTAGTGACGCCCAGTTCTCGTCAAGCCGGAGTATCCACCCATCCACTCCAGAAGCCTCATTGAGACAGATGACTGAGTGACAGCCCAGAGCGACTCCCTTGGGACCGAAGGTCTGGGAGAAGCTGATGTTACTGGTCCAGGAGTTTCATTTGTAAATTAGCCGTGTTAGCTCACGCTTAGGGTTTAGAACTACTGAAAATCAAGGTGATCTTTAGCCAAAGACCATAACCTATTAACCTATCCATCACAAACGTGTTAACTGGGGTGGAATCAGCCTCCATCTCAGACAAACCCAGTCTAGGTTAGTATCCAAAGTTTGCAAAAACCCTTTCAGAATGAAAACTGCACCCCGCATATGAACACATTTGAGATGATCAGTGTTTAACGTCCCTGGGACAGCCCTGGGTCTCACGGCACAATTTCAGGGTCCTAGTTGGCACAGGGTCAGGTCTTGAGGACCAGCAGAATTTCAGGGTCCTAGTTGGCACGGGGTCAGGTCTTGAGGACAGACAGAGGTACTCCGGGAGTCTGAATCCTCTGCTCACTAGCTGTGCGGTGTGTTCTCTGTTCCTCTGAGCCCCACACGTTAACCATCAAAAGAACACTGTGAAAGGCTAAGCCATCTTGTGGGGTGTTTGAGGCCCACAGCAAGATGACGCGGCATAGATAGTATTGATGGGCCGAGAACCTACACTAGCAGAAGAGATTAAGGTGAAATCAGATCTCTCTCTCTCTCTCTTTCTACCGGTAGGCAATGGTCCTGCCAATCTGTCCTGCCAGGATGTTGGGAAATGCCCACTGTAGGACAGTCCCAGGAGACCTTAGCTCCCAGAAGGTGACACTCTGGGAGGGGAAACAGTGGAATCGCTGGCACACCCGGGCACCCTTTCCAAGCCGGGATTTTCCCTTTGGCCGCGCGCCCAGCACTTCCTCTCTGCGCTCTAGCTGCAGCTCAGCGCTACGATCCGGCTGTATCCCAGGTCGAAGGTTGCCCTGGCCGCGGTCCAAGAAGCAACCCCGCGTTGGCATCACCTGCCTCTTAAACTGCAGAACAGGCAAAGGATGGGGGGGGGGCGGCACGCCTAACCCGAACACGGAAGTGAACAGGTGCAGGGATCCGTCAGCGGCTGGCGGGGCGCTGTCTGCCTCACCTCACGTTCCCGCAGCCCGGTAAGATTGCATTACTTTTCTCTTCATGTAACTTTATACATGTTCTCAACTCCCGAAAACCTGGCGCCAGGGTCACAGGGTCCCCACGTGAGCCGCTCTAGGCTCCTGGGGCAAATGCTCCCTCCCTGACCCTGGTACAGACGTGGGCAGGTCTAAGACACTGGAAGTGGGCATTTCTTGGGCGCGCTTCCTTGTGTTGCTTTTTAAGCAGAAATAGTACTTAAAGATGGAAAGTCACCATCGCCTGTAGCAAGAGTGGCAGGTGCAAAGGGTCCCTGTTTTGGAGCCACGTGGCCACGGGCACATGGCATAACTCTCTGCCACTTGTCAGTTATGTGGCCGTGGACCAGTCACGTGCAGAATTCTCCATGAAAGAATTCAGAGAAAGCGCTCAGCATGGTCTGCAGATGAAACAAAGACCCCCCCCCACTGTTCTTCTATAGTACTGACTACAGTGGAAACGATCTCACTGCCTCTTTAACATCTGTCTGTTCTCTGCTCAGGTCTGATGCCAGGGGTCTGATCCTAGGAGGATGATCTCTCAGGGGGGAATCTAAACTTTGTCTAATATTTTGAAATTCGTTGTTTGGATAAAGTGAGCCATTGGCAGGGGGTTAAAATGAGAGGTTGGCATGGGCGCGCTGTGGCCCACGATTTTACAAGTGTAAAAAATCAATACACAAGGAAGATGATCTTTCTTATCCTTCTCCCAGGTTTTAGAGCTCTGCACGAAGTAGTTTTATTGTATTTTTTAAAAAATATTTTATTTATTTATTTGTGTGTGTGTGTGTGTGAGAGAGAGAGAGAGAGAGCGAGCGAGCCTTGTGGAGGACCAAGGTTGACTTCAGGAGTCATCTGGGATCACTTCTATCTCCTTCTTGCTTTGCTCTGGGAATTTCCCAGGCTCTGCCTACCAGGGTCAGAAGTGCAGGCTGCTGCCATTTCTGCCTGGCGTTTTTATGTGCGACCTGGGATCTGAACCCAGGACCTTCTGCTTGCAAGGCAGAGTCTTAACCCCTGAGCCATCTCTCCAGCCCTTTATTATATTATTTATTTATTTATGTGTATGTGTAAATGTTGTGTGTGTGTGTGTGTGTATCAGAGGGTAGTGTGTGTCCCTGGGGAGGCCTAAGGGTGACATCAGAGTCATCCTGGATTGCTTCTAACCTCCTTTTTGTTTTGCTCTGGGATTCCCCAGGGCTCTGCCTTCCAGGGCCAGAAGTGTAGGCTGCTGCCATTTTTTGCCTGGCATCTTTAGATGGGATCCAGGATGAGAACTCAGGTCTTTCTGCTTTCGAGGCAGAGTCTTATTAACCCCTGAGTCATCCCTCCAGCCCCAGGACGTAGATAAACAGGACCACTGCCTTTCAGCTTTGAACTAGTGTCAGAGCTAGTTCATCCTCAAGAGCTGTAGAACCCTGTGGTTCAGTTGTTATCACAACCTCAGGGAAAGCCTGTCACAAGCAGATCGGCAAATATGATCTCTAACAATGAGCTAGGAGCTTCAGAGTTCCGAGTTGGTTATGAGTTCAGCACCATTAAGAAATTCATGAAAGGCTTTCAAAGTTTTCAATGGTAAAGCAAGTACTAACTTTAACATTCATAACCTGTGAACATATGTACATATCTACAGAGACAAAACAAACCTTTCTATCAATCACACATTTGCTCACAGTCCTTTTATAGTATTGCTAGTTCACTTTTTTTTTTTCCAGAAAAGTGTCCCATGACCGGCCTCAAAATCCCTAAGCGGCTAAGGCTTGCCTTGAATTCCTTAATCCTCCTGCCTACACCTCCCAAGTGCCAGGATTGCATTGTCTTTAGCCGTCTTTTAAGATGAACCCTTACATACGCTAGGCTCCAAAGTACCCAGTTGACTCTAGCGTCCCAGCAGATAGGTCACCAGGCATGCTGCCAGAACTTAGTGCCCCCTCCCTCACACTGCTGGTTACAGAAGGCAGCACACCCATCCTGGAGAGTTCCTGGGGGGCAGGAGACAGAAGCGCTTACCTTGCTTTGCCGTCAGCTGCCTGGTCCAATGAGTCTGGTCCACAGCTGCTTCTGTGGCTATTGCTTCTCTCTGAAGCTTATATACTACACTCCTACAGGGCCTTCCAGTGGAAACTCAAACTAGAAACTGACTGGTTCCAATTGCAACATTGAAAACTAGTGTCAAAACCTTCTGGGGGAATTTTAAGAAGTCCCTTTCTTCCCCTTCTCCGTGTGTATATCAGTAACGCCGAGGCAGCGCAGACATCAAAATCCCAGGTAAGAGGAAATGATCTCGGGTGGGGGAAAAAGGAAGGAGTCTCGGGATGCTAATTTCTGTGGGTTTACATCATGGTTAAGGTTTTTAGAGGTGACACTGGGCCCTAAAGTCTGGGAAAACCAAACCATACCAAAACAAAAAAACAGAAAGAAAGGCCACAGGGAAGGAATTGGGTGTTACAGGACCCCCAAAACAAAATCCACCATTCTCCTGAAGTCAAGGCAGATGAGATGATCAGTAATGAGCTTGATATATCTGACCCACCTTTCTTTTCTCTACATTACATCATCAGCATCAGGAATTCTGAAACTATTACCACCCTGTTTGGATCCATGCAGCGCGCGCGCGCATGCATGCACACACACACACACACACACACACACACACCCCTCTGTGTCTTCATCCAGAGCAGACCTTGGGGAAATGTTAATTAGTGCCTCAGTGTGTGAACCACTAACACGATTCAATGTGTTCTGAGACCCGTGCCGTGTTCTGAACTAGCCACAGGTAAACTCACAGATCACCTGTCCACGGTCTTTTCAGTTGCACACATATCTACGGGTTTAGGGGTCCCACACAAGGTCTCTTGAGGAATTCAACATTGCCAAGGGGTACATGGTGGTGGCAAACACATTCTTGCACACCAAGTTGGCAGCCAGCTGTGGGCTGTGCCCGGAGCCGCCGACAGAGGGCGCGGAGGCTCCTGGGTCCAGGATTCCAGCTGCGCCGCTTCTGCACCCGGGTCCCCAGCTGGCCCCAAGGAAGTTCCTGGGGCTGGACCCGGCCAGGTTTCGGTCGGGTGGGCGCAGATTTCCAGGACCAGCTTTCTTCTTTGCAGTCTCTGTCTGTGGGGGAAACGGGAAACTCGGGCGAGAACGGCGGAGCTTCCCAGCCGTCCACTTCCTCCTCGACGCCAAGTCTGCATCCGGGCTGGGGGGGGGGCGAGATGTCAATCAGAACCAGGGAGCTTTAGGCTGCACCCCTGTCACCTCGTCCAGGTGGTCCTGTCGGGAGCCTGGTTGCACCCTCCAGTCTCCTGCGACTCCGTGCTCCCCAGAACTTTGTGTTCTAAGCGTCAAATGAAACTAAAGTTTTGGATCCAAGCCATGTTCTCTCTGCCTCCTTTTCTTTATTGATGAATATTGTCCTTTGACAATTTCATAATGTGCATATCGCTTTCCGATGACTCTCCCCTCTGCCTTTTCTTACCTCCGCCCACCTCTGCCAACCCCACCCCTTCCTACAAATCTCCCCATATTCATGTCCTTGTGTTTTACGTGCAATAGGGTTTTTAATATAGACACGTTCTTCTTTTTCTTTTTAAAATTTTTTTATTTTATTCAATTATGCGTGTGTGCACGCGTGTGCGTGTGTGTAGAACCACGGGCGAACTCGGGAACCACCATGGACACCTCCACCTCCTCCTTGTTTACTCTGCCCAGGGATTCACAGGTGTCTATATGTGGGGTCTAGGATCCGAACTCAGGACCTTCCGCCTGCAAGATAGAGGCTTAACCCTTGAGCCACCTCTCCAACCCCACATTCTTCTTTTTCTTATATTTTCACACTCTGATCCCCAATCCCATCTTCTCTCCTCTTCCACTGCAGCCCTTCTTCCCTTCTGTTTTCAAGTCTTTTTGTATGTGTGGCTCACTGGGTTTTAAAAGACATGTTCTTAAGTGAATAAAGCAGATTCTATATGACTGATTTGTGTATTGGCTGTGCTGTACCACCTTAGGGTGTGTGTGTGTGTGTGTGTGTGTGTGTGTGTGTGTGTGTGGTGCATGTGTGCACATTTTTTACAGTTGGTTTCTGTGTTTCTGCAGTTTGATTTGTCACAATAGCATTGTACATTCTCACTGAAATATGTAATAACTTGGGGGAGATCTTTCTATAAAAATATATGAAGTTCTCCCAACCAATTACCAGAGGGTGCCGAACAGAAAAACTAATATGAAATTGACATGAAATTGTTCCAATAATTCATTCCCAGGGATTGCCTGGCTCTAGCTGAGCCCCTGCTTCCCTTCCCTATAAACAAACACATACATCAGCAAAGACAAATACCCACCTCCCCCAAAAGACAAATGTTTTATTCATGTGCTCATAAAAAATCTTCAAAAATTTGGAGCTATATGGTTGGTGTACTTGGTTTTGCAAAGGAGGCTCCGAGGTAAGCCCAGAATCTCTACACCCCTAGGATTCAGGGTGGAGCCTACAAAATGGTGGCCACTTCTCCTCACCTCCTTGAAGGAGAGGTAGGCGGTGCACAAGGGTCTCCGGAATCTCAGAGAGCCAGACGAGGCATCTGGGTGGCGAGCTACTGAACCACCCCGGACTTCACATCTGTAAAGCGTAGTCGTAGCAGCACTGGGCTTAGGCAAACAGTGAGGACGAAGCAGTATTTCATACCACGTGCTCAGCACAGTAGCCCAGGCGTGAGAACGGCTGCTTAGGCTTGATTGTTCTCTTACCCTGCTCTGTCCCAGGATGGCTTAGATGGTTTCCGGGGACAACTCAAAGACAAGAGGAGTGGAAAACAGGTGTGTGTGTGTGTGTGTGTGTGTGTGTGTGTGTATCAAAGAGCACTCTGTGTCCCTGTGGAGAACCAAGGATGACTTGGGGAATCATCCTGGATTGCTTCTACCTCCTTCTTGCTTCGCTCTGGGATTTCTCAGGCTCTGCCCACCAGGGCCCGTAGCAGCTTCCGCCTGGTATTTTTACACAGGACCTGGGATCCAAACTCAGGACCTTCTGCTTGGGAGACAGAGTCTTAACTCCTGAGTCATCTCTTCAGCCGCTCCCCCTTTATTGGGTCATTTCACTCACAGAGAAAGTGGCTCCCAAACATTTTCTGCATATAGCAATATTCGGTTTTTAAGACCTGAAGTTTCAGTAGATCAAGGGTGGTGGTGGTGAAGAAATCTGAGTGTTGACAATGAGGGCTCTGCTGTAGAAGGCCGTCCTTGTGGCTGACGCTTTGAGACACTTGGCCCTTTAGATCGTTGACTCTCTCCATATCCTCGGCTCTACTCATCTCTGGAGACTCTGCAAGGCCAGCCGACATGCCTGTGATGTCTGCTGAAGTCTGCTGGCCTGATTTCTCAGATGAGCGTCATCAGCCCTCCTAAGATGGCATTGCAGACCTTGCGCCTGGGCAGGTGGGCACCTGGGCTCCCTTGCGTGCTCTCTTTGTCACTGGGAACTGAGTAGACTTTATATCTGGATCGATTAGGAACGCGCTCAGCCTTCTAGTCACTTCTCTCAGGCCTCTAGATGCCTTCCAGGCCCAGGCAATACCTACCCCACACAGCATGCAGGATGAGAGCAAGAGAGGAGGGCAGGAGTCTTTCTTGTATGAATTCATGTATGCATGCATGCACGTACATGCACGTGTGCATATATATATATACGTACATATGCATGTGCATTATGTATACACATTTCATGCATGTGTATATATGTATGGACATATGTATATATGCATGTACTATGTATGTGTATATACATGTAGGTACTATATATGTATGCATGCATGCATGTACATACTGTATTTGAATATGTATGCATGAGGGTATACATTTGTGGGTCAGTAGACAGCCTTCAGCTGTTCTATGTCATGTCACCACTGCTGCGTAAGCCAGGCTGTCTGTTCCATGAATGTCTGCAGATTCTTGAGCCTCCACCTTCCACTTTCTGTAGGCCAGTTGGAATTACAGACTCTTTTCAAAATTTTTTTTTATTATTTATTCAATTGTGTGTGTATGCATGTGCATGTGTGTGTATGTGTGTGTGTGTGTGTGTGTGTGTGTGTGTAGAACCTTGGGTGAATTCGGGAACCACCATGGACCGCCTCCACCTCCTCCTTGTTTACTCTGCCCTGGGATTCATAGGCTCTGCCCTACCAGGACCAGAAATGCAGGCCGCCCTCGCTTCTGCTGGCATTTATATGTGGATCTGAACTCGGGACCTTCCACCTGCAAGGCAGAGGCTTAACCCCTGAGCCACCTCTCCAGCCCTGGAATTACAGACTCTTATGTCACTGTGTCCAGATCTGAACTCAGATAGTCAGGAGGTGTGATGAGAGCTTTCCCTGCTCCGCCATCTCTCCAGCCTCCTAGCATCTTATTTTCTCTGTGTCTTTCTTAGGAGCAAAGAAGGTGTCACAGGGTTCCCACGGCCTCTTCTCCAGCCCCTGGCTTCCTGCAAACCAGTCAAGGAGAGGGGGCTTGCAATGAGGGAGAGGGGGCTTGCAATGAAGGAGAGGGGGATTGCAATGAGAGAGAGGGGGCTTGCAATGAAGGAGAGGGGTCTTATAATGAGGAGAAGAGGGCTTGCCATGAGGGGGAGTGGGCTTGCCATGAATGGAGGCATTAACCAAGTCAGACTGGCCTCTGAGCCTGGAGTGGAGTCCTCAGAGACATGGATACACCGACTTGGTGGAATGGGTGATCGATGGAGAGCCATAGGTATTTGCTAGCTGAGCCTGTGTTTAGTTGCTGAGAGCAAAGTGAAACTGTCAAGGGTGTGGATAATGAGGTCTGGGCTTCCTCCTCAAACTGTCCGTCACCTCTGAAGGGACTCTGCTAGACTGGGGCTATGGTTGCTGCTCTAGCACATGAGCAGAGACATTGATGCTCAGGTAGAAAACAGACGAGTGAGCAGACAAAGCCAACTTCTCAATGGTCTGATTGTGAACGGTTATTGCTTTTTTTTTCCTATAGCTTTCCAATTTTTCTAAAATGTTAAATAATTAGAAAAACGAATAATCATGGGGCCAGAGAGATGGCTCAGGGGTTAAGCCTTTGCCTCGTGAGCAAGCAAAAGGACCTGAATTCAGATTCCCAGATCCCACATAAAATCTCCAGGCTGAAATGGTAGTAGCCTGTACTTCCGGTGCTGGAAGGCGGAGTCTGGGAAACTCCAGAGCAAAGCAAAGAGGAGGTAGAAACAATCCATGGTGATTCCCAAGGTCACCCTTGGGCTTCCACAGGGGCACACAGTGACCTTTCACACACACACACACACACACACACACACACACACACACAGACACACGCATGCATGCAAAAATCAAAAAAGATGAAACAAAGGCATCACCTGTATATTAAAAATAATCAGGGAAAGAACCCATTTCTGAAAGAAGAGGTGAAGGAAGAGGTGAAGAACAGCGTGTGCGTGGTGACTAGGAATTTACACTCTGGAATCAGACCCGGGGTGGAGCTTGGTTTCGACTTCCGATATAACTGGAAGCGCACCTCCCGCGGGCACCCTTTCCTGGGATGCAGGTCACCACGTGGTGCCGTATCCTCATGGTGGCGATGACGAAACAGGTGTGCTCTATGCAGAGGTGGAGGGCTGCCCCAGCGAGAGTTCATCACGTATCAGGTGGTCTTCAGACACCCGCCTGCTGTTCCATTCTTTGTGTGACCTCCCTTCAGGCCGCTTTCTTCCTTTCTGCTTCATGCGTGTATGTGCGCGTCCACGTGGGGCGGGCGCATATGTCTGTGTGGGCGTGTGCATGTGAGTATACAGATCCGAGAGATGATGTCAAGAATCGTCGTCCCTCACTCTTGGGATCTGGGGATTCGAACTCTGGTACTTTCGTTGGCGTGGCAGGCGCTTTGACTGCAAAGCCATCCTCCTGCTCAAGCAAGCTTCATTCTTAAAGGGACCAAGATGTGTTCTCCAACCTCCTCTCCTCATGATGTCTTTGATCTCCTTTCTGCCGTGTCATCTTTCCTCTCTTGACCTGTACTAGGAAAGCAGAGGGCGCGGCATGTAGCCAGGGCTGTTTCGTGGTCCCAGTGGGCACCTTGTCCTGCTCAACCGGACAGACTGGCGGGCAAGGCGAATGCTCCAGCCGGACACCTGTGCCTGGGCGTGGGCACGGGGAAATCTATGCGGTTTCCTGCGTGAATCCCAGTGAAAGGAACGTGTGGAGATGCCTGGAAGGAAGTGGGTGTGTCCCAGGCTATAGGATTGCTGAGGTGTGGAAATGCAGATGCTAGGGAGGGATGGGAACGGCTGCTCTGGTCTGGGGACAGATGGACTGAGGCGTGGTGGCAGCCAGGTGGACAAGACCTCTGGGGGACTCTCTGAGCTCCCCCATTCCATTTCTCCTTCACCCGAGGAGCTCCGATGAGTCAGGTGCCTTCTGGTTTTCAGGGCGAAGCGCTAAGCCACAGGGCTACTGTGCCTCGCCTTGGTGCACTGAAGACTCTCCCGCTGAGAAGTAGTTTCACTCAACCTCGGGATGATTTGAACATCTTCCATTGTGACGGCTCCATTCATTTCTCTGTTCCAGACAATTGATATTTATCTGGGGGTTTAAGTGTCCCGTACCATCACCTTCTCTCTTCATTTCAGCTGGGAAGATCGTATCTATTTATCCACATCTCTTTGTTTGTTCCTGTTAAAATATTCTGTTTATTTAGGAGAGATGAAGGGGGGGAGAGGAGAGAGAGAGAGAGAGAGAGAGAGAGAGAGAGAGAGAGAGAGAAGAAGAGGGCTCTGTGTGTCCCTGTGGAGGACCAAGGGTGACTTTGGGAATCATCCTGGACTCCTCTACCTCCTTTTTAATTTGCTCTGGGATTCCCAGGCTCTGCCTTCCAGGGCCAGAAGCGCAGGCCACTGCTGGTTGTACTCAAGAGTTTATATGTAGAATCTGGGGATGTGAATTCAGGTCCTTTGGTTTTGAGGCAAACCTTCACCCCTGAACCCTCTCTCCAGGTCTCTTACTTTCAAAGGTAACTCATGCCTCTGATTCAGAGACACCAGGGCCACGATTTCCAATGCAGTTGTAGCTCAAGGTTGAGGCCAGCCCGGGCAGAGCAAGACCCCCATCTTCAAAAGAAAACCAGAAGGAAAAATGAAAATGAAATTCTACAAAGCACAGCGGCTGCTCGGCATTTACTTGAACATGCTAAAATCAATGGACACAATTTTATTTCTGTTGTTTAACAGGCCAAAGATCCTTCTGTTAGATTTCACCAGCAGTAGGTCATACCTGGTTGGGGAGGCTTTGGGAAGCACAGAAGGATGTGGCAGGTAGGGGAAATTAGTCACAGGTGACGTTATGCCCGAGGCTTAAGGCGTTTGCTGTGCAGGTGGAAGGGGGATGACCAAGTTCTAGGCACAGAAGCCAGAGCCTTTTAGCGAAAGGGAAGCACAGCGCCCTCCGTTCTGTCAGGAGGCTGCTCCGTGTCGGGCGCTAGGTTTCGGTTTCAGCTTTGTTCTACCTCCTGGGTGATCCAAGGCAAATCCTCTCTCGGTTCTCTTATTTGTAATTTCCTCATGTGTGAAACGAGACCTGCCAAGAATAGCCCCCGTGGGTGAGATGCTCCGTGGCAAGGCTGCCTGTATGAGTTAAGACCCAGTGTCAACCTGATGGTCGAGGGGTCAGATCTGGACACATTTGTAAAGAATCAATGATCGAGTTAAGCCCTGAGCAAGCCTGCAAGAGATTGTCTGATTCGATGGGGAAGACCGAGTCTATGGTGGGTGGGACTAGTCTCTAGGCAGGTTAATAAGACGGTCCGAGAAGTTGGCATCCTTTGAATGGTTGACCAGACACGAGTAGATATCTTATATTGATTTTATTGGAGGAGGAAAATAAAGCCAAATATTTACTGAACACACCCTGCTTTTGGGTTGGCCACGAATTCCAAAACAATACAATGTAATAACTGCTGATACTGTTCTTGGCATTACAAGTTACCAGCAGATGATTTAAAAGGCACAGGAGGACATGTGTAAATTCTGTGTAGAGCCCATGCTGGTGTATCTAAAGAAATAGAGTGTCTGTGGATTTGGGGACTCTTGGGGGTGCCCTGGACTCACTCCCCTTTGGATTCTGGAACCACGGCATGCTCAGAAGACAAAAATCTCATGAAGGAAATGAATGGATTTCCACTGTCCTTAAAGTCATAGAATTCCAGGGGCACCTCCTCTGGGAAGTTAGAGGAAGACTCGCTCATGAGGGGATGTTTAAGGTGAGACTTAAAGGTGAACTGGGACCAGAAGGAACCAGAAACTGTCGGGATGGGAAAGGTCTTGGTTCCCTGAGGAACTGAAAGAAGGCCATTATGAGTGAATCTTAGGGGGACTGCCCACAGAGGGTGAGGTGGGCACTAGACAAGGGTGCTGTGCAAGGCTCCAGACACTTTTGGTGTGGAAATATGGGAAAATCATTGAGCTCAAACATCCGTTACTCAAAACACCCCCCCAAACAAACAAAACAAAAACAAAAACAAAAAACCCAAAAAACAACTCAATCTACCCAAATATGCTTTGTGGAAAGATCAAGCACACAAGATGTTGACGCCAATTCTTTTTTTAAATGTGTGTGTGTGTGTGTGTGTGTGTGTGTGTGTGTGTGTGTGTGTGTCTGTGTCTGTGTCTCTGTGTGTATCAGAGGGCACTGTATGTCCCTGTGGAGGACTAAGAGCGATTTCGGGATCATCCTGAATTGCTTCTACCTCCTTCTTGCTCTGCTTGAGGACTTTCCAGACTCTGTCCACCAGGGCCAGAAGTGCAGGCTGCCGCCATTTCCACCTGCCTTTTTTTTTTTTAACATGGGACCTGGGATCCAAACTCAGGACCTTCTGCTTGCAAGGCAGAGTCTTAACCCCTGAGCCATCTCTCCAGCCCCAAGGCAGCTCTAAAACATTACAAACTCAGGTCCTGGTGCTTGCAAATTTAATAGTAAATTTATGTGCTTTCTTCACTCACTACCTACCCCATCCTCATCCCATCCCACTCTGTCTTCCCTCCCATTCTCCCCTGCAGCCAACTTCCGTCCCTTTCCCATGTCCCCCTGCATGAGTGCCCCTCTGGGTCCCATCTACTAGGATGCCTGTAATACTAGTGAGTGTCCGGCATCCAAATCCCATTGGTGAGTAACCTGCAAAGAGGCGCCCCTCCTCTCCTGACCAGTCCCAGTGCCACATGGTCTCACAGGGCAGGAGCCTATCTCACGGGGTCTCTAGCATGATGTTGCTAGACCAGTGACTGGGGAGGTCAGGCAGACGTAGATAGCATTGCATTGAGTCCTTGGTTTTGGCAACCCTGACATAAGCGACCCCGTCTGGCATCACCTCTCCCATCCTCCGGCTCTTACATTCTTACCGCCCCCTCTTCCGCAAGGTTTCTGGAGTCTTGAGCTGGGGGTGGTTTAGATGTCCCAATTATGGCTAAACCCACAGTGGCTTTTACTTCGTACTCATCCAGCTGTGGCTCTCTGCGTTGCACATGTCCCATTGCCCCAGGCTGCTTCTTGGTCCAGTGCTGAGTGCTGCCAGATGTTTTTTGAAACTGTATTTTATGTTCTCAAATCAACACAATAGGCCTGAGCACTAACTCAGTCTGACTTCATTGGGATAGAGGAGGGAAGGGGTGGGTAAAAGACACGTGCAGTTCTTCAGTAATAGGATGAAAAACCGGACCAAGGGGAAATGAGTGTTCAATATTTGAGATTCCGAAGGGTTGATTTGGGTCAGATGTGCAATTCAGCTGGCTCAGCTATAGGCGTTGGCCGGGTCATTAGGAATATCCTGCAGAAGGCAATTAAAAGGAGAGCCAGAAAACACAGAAATTCCATACCCAGCCCCTGCCAGCGCTTTGCTCCCCATGATTGCTTCCTTTTAGCCCGTTCCGTTCCTGGGAGAGAAAGTGTGAGCGTTAAGGATCAGGCCTTTGTCTGTGGAATACCTGAGGCGGTGAGGTGGCTTTAGCGCAATGTAAATATCACGTTGCCTCAAAGGCTTGTGGCTGGCAGAACTGGTTGATTTCAAGTCTGTTGAACTTTCCCTTTCTGTGTGACATAGACATAACGTATGCAAATCTTCTAGGCTGCCGGGAGGAGATTTCCCTGACCTCATCCTTGTGGTGGCCTGCCCCAAGAGATGGGATGGAAAACTGTCACCCAGAGGTGAGATGTGTCTTCCTCGGTCAGCCTCTGAATGAGAACGAGAACTCAGCTTGGTTGGGTCACTTCCTTTATATCTTGAAAATGACTGGAGGGATAAACATTTTCAAGGGGAAATCCTAGGGCTGGGAAATTTTGCACGTGGAGTCATCCACTTGAAGTGGCCCATGGTTACTCTGAGAGGTGTGGCCTTCCGGACCCAGCGACCTTTGCTGCCCCTGTTCCACACAGGATGGCTGTTCCTGAGGTTGGTCCGCATGTTGCCAATAGATTCACGACCAAAGAGCTCAAGGGAAACAAAGGGTTTTATTCATTCATTCATTTATTTTCATTTGATTCTCAGTTACAATTCTTAGTCCAGTTTGGCGGGAGAGCGTATACCAACACTACCTGCCCAGGGAACTGGCCATACCAAATCCCCAGGGATTACCGAGAGAGGGGCCAATCTCACCTGCCAGACCAGCAAGACTGCGAAAGCATGCAGAAGAATAGTGAAGCGCTGGATCAATGCCCATCCCATCTTATCCCCAGCCCAGGGAATTGTCCCATCAGTCTACTAGAGCTTGTTTAAAGACTGACCTTCACGACTAACTCTTCACAAAGGTGCCCTGAGCTCAGCCTGCCGTTGTCAGACGGATACCTGGATATGTAACTAGCACAGCTGTGATGATTACCTTATGCAGAGACACTACTGCCTTATTGTTGGGGACAGGAGACAGTGATCGCTTTGTTTCACATTTGGGTGGTCAGAATTGGAATGCTCCTTGCGGTCTGCCCTGCTCGATGCCCTGGAAGTTCCTGGCTTATCCCTCCTGCTCGACTGTAGTCTCCTTATGAGAGGAGATTCCCTTGCAAGGGAACACAGCAGTGTCCAGGCCTTCCATAAATGCTACGGATGAATGGACACATGGATGGATAACTGCGTCTGCCGTCTCATTCCGCATTGCATTTGAGGAAAGCAGATGCTAGCTTTTCAGGTGGAATATAGAGCACAGTTCAACATAATGGTTCTCGAGAATACAGATGCCCCAATCCCAACTCTACCATTTATTATTGAGATGCTGTTGGGTTGGTACTGAGGCATAGTAAATGGGGATGACTGCTCTGTCTCTCTCTTTCTCTCTCTCAGGTGTATACAAGAGGGCGCTTCAGTGTGTATGTCCGTGAGGCCCAAGGGTGACATCAGGAACCGTCCTGGATTGTTCTGCCTCCTTCTTGCTTTGCTTTGGGGTTTCCCAGGCTCTGCCTTCCAGGGCCAGAATTGCAGGCTGCTGCCACATCCACCTGGCATTTTTAAGTGGCATCTTGGGATTTGAACTTAATGTCCTTTTGCTTGTGAGACAAAGGCTTTAACCCCGGAGCTATCTCCCTAATCTTTATCTCGGCTTTTTATGTCACCATAAGAATGCTGAAGTCACAGATTCCCCCGGCCATTTCTGGGCTTTTGTAGGTTCTGGTGATCAAAGCTCTTTTGCCTACTGAGCCAGGTCTCTATCATGAATGTTTTATTTAATTCCACAACCATTATTAGCTGATTGGGAGGAATTCAGTGTAAGTTTCATAGCAGAGACAACATTTGTGATTGACTTTTTGCAGGGATTGGCTTTGGAGAGCCAATTTAGCCAATTAGCTTTGGGTAGCAGAGAGTAGCCAGCTGACCTGGAAATTGATCTTAGGCTGCTGGGAAACAGGAAAGAGGATTGCTGACACTGCAGTGAAGTGAGTACAGCCAGGCCGTCCCTGGGCTCAGAAGGGGTGTCAGCACTGCAAGCTTCAAGCAGAGGAAGTGACTGGCAGGCGGGAGCCTTGCTTAACTCCGGGTTTCTGGAGCTGGTTCTGCAGGTCTAGATGGTATGCTGTTCTGTGGACATCTTCAGGCCTAGACCCGCATGGTCAGGCACTCTGGCCACGCCCAGCCCTCAAGGAGAAGTCATGTCTCGGAGCCCTGGAGTCCCCAAGTCAGAAGAGTTTTTGATCTCAACTTCCTCCTCTCCCCTAGCTTGTGGTCAGGTGCTTGTGTCTAGAGGGGAGGGGAGAGAGAGAAACCAAGTAGCGGAAGGGCCCTCTGCAAGTCATGTGACCACACTCAGCCCTCTTTCCCGTTTCTCCCAGCCCTGGTGATATTTTCTTTTACCATCTGAAAGGGCAGCGGCTAATGGATGGTTGATCCAGACCGTCTCCGAGGCCAGGGGGCTCCTCTGGGTGGGGAAAAATGGGGGGGGGGCTTCTGGAGAGGAAACGAAAGGAGGCGGATGTAGTTGTGACCCGTGGGAGGAGATTCACTTGGAAATAGAAAGGCAGGCTCGACAGCATGTTGCCAGTGGAAGCATCTCAAGTCCCTGTCTGGGGCGCAAGGAGGTTAAGTCGTGGCTCTCCCCTTACCTTGGCCAGTCTTTGGCCAGGAAGCTGGTATTCGGAGTGAAAATGATGTAAGAAGCTGGGAACCCCCCCCCCCACCTCAGGCTTCTGCTGGAGTGGTTTCCAAAGGGCAAGTGCTGTCTAAGGTGATGTCAGACCACCAAGGAGCAACTCGGGGAACGACAGTAGTCCTTGCATGAGAACGTTTCCTGGTTGAAGTGGTCTGCCGTTGTGAGGGGGACTCTTGCGTCCTTCACACCTCTTGAGCCCCCGCTGATTCCTCTTCACAGAGAGAAGGGTTTCTCTCAGCTCGGACAACAGCATGTATCTACTCTCAAGGCCTCCCGGTCGGTCTGCTCGCATTGCTATTTCCCGGAGAGAGCCTAAAAGCAAAAATCCCTGCAGCAGCTCACCTGCAGGCTGCTGATAAAATCACCATCACGTGGCCTAAGGGAACAATTGTCCAGTGACAGGTCTCAGTCCAACTTGGCAGGACAACATGTGTTACCATCAAAGGGCCAAAGGAACCGGCCACACCATATCACGTAATAGCTGAGAGAGGGACGATCCTTACTTGCCAGACCAGCATGCCTGGCCAAGTGTACACAAGGATGTCAACTTCCTCAAACGGCTCCCTCCGTTTTATTCACCTGCCTAGGGCCCAGTCCCCCTAGGCCCACTTACCATGGGCTGGGCCTTCCCCGTCAGCTAAACAATCTCCTGCAGGTCTGCTACCAATTAACTCAGCTACCAATTACCTACTAACGTTCCCAGAGCTCAAACCCTCAACCAATCAGTTGACACCTGTATCTTAACTATGACAATCATTTGTGCCTAATTCCCCTCTCCCCAGATGAATTCTGACTTAGTAAGTGGGGCTCT
Source organism: Typhlomys cinereus (assembly GCA_023101885.1). Taxonomy (NCBI): domain Eukaryota; kingdom Metazoa; phylum Chordata; class Mammalia; order Rodentia; family Platacanthomyidae; genus Typhlomys; species Typhlomys cinereus. The sequence continues at coordinate 818,912 of JALPQD010000455.1, forward strand.
GGCTTGAGCAATAGAATCTTTTTATTTCTTTTTCCATTTCCACATGCATGAGCGAATGGTGGATGTGCATGTTACCTCTGTGTGTAGGTATGTGTGTGACGACTTGAGGTTGAGATTGGGAATCATCCTTGATCACTCTTCTACCTTATTCTTTTGGATAGAGTGTCTCTCTAATCAAACCCAGCCTGACCCACCAATAGGCCTTGACTGACTGGCCAGCTCATTCCAGGGATTTGGGGGCTTGGTGTCTTCTGAAGGTGGACTTACATATGAGCTGCCATGCCCGCTGGACATTTTACACGGGACCTTGGGATCTGGACTCTGGACCTTTTGCTTGTGTGGCAAACAGTTTAACTGCCGAGCCCTCTCTCTCGCCTTTCACATCAGGATTTTTTAGATGCTATCTAAGGAAACTTTTCTAATTAGAGTTGTTTTATATGATATTTATTAATCTTCTGCTCATGACAAGAGATGTTGGTGGTCCTACTGAAGGTGCAGACGTCAACATCAGTTGACTTATGTAGCGTCATTAAGTACCCATTAGTGAAAAATGACGAAACAGGTGGTATTTGGTTGTTTTTAAAAAAGGCAGTCTGCATTGGGTGAAGTCCAAGAACTGTTCTCAGCCTTGGTTAGTTCCAGCATGTTCTTTGGGGATGGAAATGGTTGTCGTGGGTCCCCTTTCCTTTGTAAGTTAAATTAAAATGTTTATTACTGCTATTATTAATCTCCGTGTGTGTGTGTGTGTGTGTGTGTGTTTGTGCATGTGTCCATGTGCATGTGTTACATCAGAGGATTCTTCACTATTGCTATGAGAGAGCGCCCAAAGTCAATCAACTTAAAGGAGAAAGGGCGATTTATTCAGCTTACGGTCCAGAGGGGAGATACAGTCTTTCATGGTGGAGGTGGCATGGCTGGCTGGCCAAAGCTGGAGACAGGTTACGTCACACCCATCCGAGAGGCTGAGAGCTGCCAGACTGCTTGCTGCAAAGGTAGACTCCTCCTGGAGGTGGGGTGGGACTCTTCTACCCCAAGTCCCACCCCTTATAACTGCCTTCCTCCAGCAAGGCTGCACCTCTCAAAGGTGCCATGATCTTGCCAAACACATGAGACCGTGGGGGACACATTTCAAACCCTGACAGAGGACAACTCTTTTGGGAGTCTACTCACGCCTTCCACTTTGCTGAGGTGAATCAGGGTCCCCCTTACCGCCTCCACCACTCCCTGTTCTCTGGGCCAAGTGGCCCATGCAAATTTCTGGGTTATTGTCTTGTTTCCACTTCTCATGTCGCAGTAGGAGTGCTGGGATTCACATGAACACTCCGGCATTTTGCTTTTTGGTGGACTCTGAGGGACCAACTCAGGTCATGTGTCTTACACAACAAAAACTTTCACCCATTTTGTGAAACCATTTTGTCAACCCCTTCACCACCTTGCAATGGGCCCTGCTGACGGCGCTTTGCTGGGTTTGACTCATTGAACAAACACAAAAAGACCTGTGCTGTAGGGATGAATAAGGGAAGAGATACCTGGAACTGGATTTAGGGCAACTTTTCTTTTTCATAGTGTGTGTGTGTGTGTGTGTGTGTGTGTGTGTGTGTGTGTGTGAGAGAGAGAGAGAGAGAGAGAGAGAGAGAGAGAGAGAGAGAGAGAATATCAAGACACTTGAGTGAATATGTCTCTGTGGAGACCCAAAACTGACATTGGGATTCATCCTGGATTGCTCTACCTCCTTACTGTTTTGCTGTGGGGTTCCCCAGCCTCTGCCTTCTAGGGCTAGGATAGCAGGCCACTACCATATCTGCCTTGCGTTTTTACTATGGGAATTTGGGGATCAAAACTCAGGTCTTTTTGCTTACAAGGCAAAGACTTTAAGTCCTGAGCCATCTCCCCAGCCCCAGTTTGAAGCATCTTTATGTGGCTACTTCTCCTACTCCCCACAGGGCTGACCCCTGGGTGCAATTAGAGCTGACATGGGCATTAGGAGCGACTTGTTAACCCCAGCACAACACACTGAAAAGCACACTATGTTCTGCTCAGACTCCCCAGGGCTGCATGGCAGAATCCAAGCCTCAGCACCCTCCTAGCATCACTTGGGGAGGGCACTGGCCCAGCACACTGCATTCTGCATTTACCAGTGGGGCATCCACTTCAGCGAACCCCAGCTTCTCCCTTAGACACTGAGGGGTTATCAAGACAGAGGACCTGGGGTAATGTGGAAAACCTACGTCCATAACTGAGGTGCTTACACTCAGTTTTCAAAACTCAGGGTGTGTGCAAACAATAATTCATGCTGGTGATAGCTGATGATTTATGTTTGGGGTAGTTCATAGGGCCTTCGTCATGTCTAAGAACGTATGATGAGACAGGATCCCAACTCCATAGCCCACCCTGCCTGGACCTCACTCTGTATCCCAGGTGGGACTTAACTCATGACAATCCCCCTGCCTCAGTTTCCTGAGTGCTGGGGTTATAGGCACAAGCCATTACACTTGACTTAAGAATAAATTTATGATAGGAAAATGAATTTCAGGATTCTCTTTGGGGCTTCTGATTAACCACTACACTCAAGTAATACCCAGAGGCTTCTGTAATATTAAGGGCTAATGTCTATAATAGCTATTATCCATATGCTAAATTCTTTAGATGATTATCTCTTTTTTATCTTTGCATAGCCCCAGGACATCGATGGCATTATAACTATTTAAGAAAAGAGGGAAGGGCATCAAGGTTTGGAGAATTTATATCACTTGCCCTAAGACATTCAGAACAGGATTGTCTAGCAGAAATATAAAGCAAACCCCATGCGTGCCACAGCCGGCCAGTTATCTCTTTCTTATTCACCCGCTCAGGGAAAATGGTAAGCACTGATGTTTCCCCAGGAATCTGTAGGCAACTGTATTTTCCAGAAGCTTCTTGCCTCCTGGCAGCTACAAGGTGCTATGCAAGTTTCTGTGGGGGAACTGCCGTTGACAGCTGTGGGCCTCATAGTTATACTACTCACTTGCCAGGCAAGGTGCGTTCAGTGGTGTAGTAGTGGCATACTATTATGGGGGTAACCAACTGCTTTCTGCTTGGAGTTCAGGCCCACTTTTCAAGAAGAAATTCATGTCTCCTGCTAGAAACCTGTCAAAAAGCTCCGAGGTCATAGGCTCTAGGGGAAGCTATTGATGCTGTTTTGCTAAGACATGATGTACCTGTCAACTTATTTCATAAACACTTTTGTTCATGCACATAGATTAATGCTGCAATCAGATGTGATCAGAGAAGCTTCTTTTTCTTTCCTTTTTTTTGTGACCATTACGACAGAGATTTATGACTGGTTAAAGTGCAGAGATGTCACAATTGAACGCTAATGCCTAAGTAGGACACCTATGTCATCTGCTCTACGGTTTAGGGAACATCGTGGAGATGAAGGAACATAAGAGCTGTGGAAAGGGTGACTTGGAATGTGGTCTTCTGAACTTGGCATGACTGCAGCTTTGAACTATAAACAGAGGTGATTACTTCTGATTACTATGCAACATGGGGCCAGTCAGCGTTCACTTATGGAAAATGGAGGGTCTCACAGGATTCTGCCATCCATAAGCATCTATAATGAAATACTTTAGTGATACTACAGAAAATCCTTGACAGATGGCCCAGGGAGCTGTAGAGTAGCGAGGTGTCTTTGTGCACCATGTAGGGTCTCAGGGAGTCGTCTCCAATGCTGAGACTGGATTCTTTGCTCTAGTTCATCTTACGTAGCTCAGATTTCCTGGTCTTGAAGATTTTTCCTCCCAAGTGGCTCTGATCCCTTTCCCTTCCCCAGGTAGCTCAGGTTCCCACAGCAGCGGCTGAACAGACTAGAAAGGAGCAGAAACCACCAGAAGCTGTTCTCAGAGGCCAAAAGAAGAACATTTTACAGGCAGGCCACTGCTTACAGGAGCGTATCCACTGGCGCAATGTCCACGTTCCTGTAAACTGCCCCTCGCCCATGTTCCTGTAAGTCACCCTAATTAAACCCACTGGTTCACCAAGCACAAATGTAAGTAAATAAATAAATAATAATTCATAATAAGATAGGGCATCCATGGGAATACGAAGGAGATAAGAGAAGAACGAGGGTACATATGATAAAAATACATTACATGCATGTGCAAAAATGTTATCCATTGCTATGCACAATTAATACCTATTGTCATGGCTTGAATGTGAGTCGTTCCCAACAGGCTTGTGTGTTTGAATCTTTCGTTGATACTAATGCTTGGGAAGGTCGTGGTACCTTTAGGAAGTGGTGCTTAACTGAAGGCAGGCCCCACACGGTCTTGGGTCTTGATGTTTGGTGGCTCAGCCTTGCTTCCTCTTAGTTTGTTCCTGCTCTCTGTGCCTCCACGATGTTGGCCACGACTCGAGTCGCCTCCAGATTCTGCTCCAACCACGCCTCTTCCGCCATCATGGACTATATCTCCTCTCTAGAACTGCGAGCCAAAGAAATCTCCTTTTCTCCCCTTCAGCTGTATCTTGTCTCCGAGCAACATGGAAAGGAAGGTAACTACAACCTATATGAATAAAAACTTAAAAAAAAAAAAAACAACAAGAATTCTGTCAGGAAATTTGGCAAACAGGGAAGGTGACATAAAGGACCAGAAACCAAGATTGGAATAATGTGGGCAGCAGAAGAGAAACAAGTTTGAAAAGATTGCGCCAGAAAGGGATTTGCAAAAATTCCTTTGAGGTTACTATACAAGGAAGAAACCCAAAGGGGCTCTCCCCTTATTTGTTGACCTAATCTTTAAAAATCCACACAGCATCTTTATGACAAGTGGCCTTCTGAAGCAAAAACAAAAGCAATTTTTTTTTTGTCAAGTAGCATCAGTGAAAATGAAGTTGTAACAGAGAGACACTCATGAAATCACTTTCTATTCACCGTCTAGAAAAATATTGCAAAATCCTTACATGTGGCTAGACTATGAAAAACCATACGGCATGTGTACTGGTAACTTTTCATTTCAGTTCTGTTTGTCCTGGGAGTCTGTTGGGCTATATTGCACTAGGCCATGCCTTTTTTTTTTTTTATTTAATTGTGCATGTGTGCGCTTGTGTGTGTGTGTGTGTGTGTGTGTGTGTATGTGTAGAACCACGGATGAATTCGGGAACCACCCTGGACCGCCTCCACCTCCTCCTTGTTTACTCGGCCCAGGGATTCACAGGCTCTGCCCTACCAGGATCAGAAACGCAGGCCGCTCCCGCTTCCGCCCGGCATCTATACTTGGGGTCTAGGATCCGAACTCAGGACCCTCCGCCTGCAAGGCAGAGGCTTAACCTCTGAGCCACCTCTCCAGCCCCTAGGCCGTGCCTTTTAAATTTTGAAATATAATAATATTTTTCCACCACATTTTCCCTTCACGTTCTTCCATTTTCTTTGGGTTTAAATAGTTACTCTGTTGTTACCTCTTGGTTAATGGAAGCGTGGATTATTTCTCTTCCGTTCTTTTTTTTTTTAACATGATCAACCAAAATGGGGGGGGGGGGGAAGACCGGAGAGGTTAAAGGAGGTCAATATGGCCTAAAAACCTTCTATAGATGTGTGAAAATGTCATAATTAAACCCTATATATGATTGAAACACATAAATAAAAAACAAAGTTTACAAAGAATGCTAAGAATTGCGCTGTATCTTATATTCCAATGCAAATGATGGAGGTGACGTACAGTTTCAGAAATCATATTCAAATCATTCTAAAAATATCACTTTGCTTAGATTGCCAGGATTAATTAACTAATGAGTTTATTCGTTGTTCTGTGACCATCTCCTCTGAGCTCCAAGTCCTCCAAGGACCTCCCATTTCACGCAGGATGAAACAGGTCCACGCGCCTGCTCTGTCGGCCTCTTCTCTCTGGTTAGACGTGTCTCGCTCCGTGCGCTCCTGTATCGCTCAGTGCCGCCGCGTTGGCCTTCTTTGTGAGTCTGAAGAGCATGAGCACACCTCTGTCTCAGACCTTTGTGCTTGCTGCCCCTTCTGGGAAGTGTACACTTTACTCACGTGTCTTACTTACGCTCTTCTTATCCCTTCTGGAATGATCCTTTCTGGAAAACTCTTCAGCGGCTACCCTATAGAAAAGATTACTTTCTAGCCCCTCTTATCATAGCTGCCCACCACTCTAGTCACTGCTGCTGAGATCTGATAGGAGTTTAACTCAGTAAAACCAGAGGACTTCAGACATTGGCGTTCTGAAGTGCCTCTGCGGCGCTCTGTGGCTGCTTTTATCAGAAGTGGAGACCTCTCTCTCTCTCTCTCTCTCTCTCTCTCACACACATACACACACACACACACACACACACACACACACACACACAGATACATGTGCATGAGCATGTGTGCACGCAAAATAAATAAAATTTAAATTGAAAACATTTAAAAATACAAGAACAAGGATTTTTTTTGTGTGTCTGATTTGCTTACTTCCTCTTCAAAGCTTACGGCAGTGTCTGGCATGTGGTAGGTGATCCACAAATATTCAGATGTTGGATACGAATGTTGAAGCCAGAGGATGAGACGCACGTCTCCATCTGAGACATATCAGCCTCGTGATTTTTCTGTCTCATTCTTTTGTTCATATAATGAGATAATAATTGTTGTCCTTGACATATGAAGCATCAAAGTTGCTTATGAAGTATGGAAATTATGAGAGATCTTTGATAGTTTATAGGCTATTTTTTTTCTTGTGTGGACTGCCAAGGCTCTAGGAAAGCACTTTTTTGGAATAAGGCATTTTGCTGAATGTGGTTGCGGTTAAACAAACACCTGGGTTGGAAAGAGCATTTACGCACTTTGGTTGCCATTAATATGCATGTCAATTATCTGTATGTATAGTAAAGATGAAGACATATGTATATTTAAATAAGTATATTAAGTCGTAACCACAGGAGACATGGGATATAGAAATAATGTTTTGATGGAGAAAGAAAGGAACGAAATCTGGAGCTCAGTGGGTAGTTTTGGGCCTTCGCTTCTAGGTAAGTTCCTCGCAAAAGAAATTTAAAAAGTCATGGGGCCAGAGAAATGGCGGAGTGGGTAAGAGCACTTGCTGGGGAGTACGAAGCCCTGAGTTCAATCCCCAGCACCTATCTAAAAAGCCAGGTGTGGCCACCTGGTTCTCTGTTACCCAAGTGCTATGCAGGGTAGAGACAGGAAGATTGCCGTTGCTGTCTTAGCTGCCATCCTAACTGCAGATTAGGTGAGAAAGTCTGTCTCAAGGGAGTAAGGTAGAGTGATAGAGGGACAAGACATCTTTTTTCTGGTTTCCGTATGCTACACATAGACGTGCATCACCTTCCCACGCACACACACACACACACACACACACACACACACACACACACACAAATTGGGAGTATAGCTTAGTGGTAAGGAGCTTGCTTAGTATATGTGAGGCCCAGATTCTATTCCCAGCATCGCACAAAGCTCCTACAAGAGGACGTTTTTGTTCTAGGTTCCGTGCAAGAAAATGCTACTTAAATTCTCGAAGCTTAACCCATGAAAGGCTAGTTTAGTGGGTCTTTGCTTCTCTTCAGAGGGCGCGGCATAGGGGACATGTGCGTTACACATGTCTATACTGAGAGATACTAAGAGAGTCTGAATTAAACCATTGTAAGAAATCTAATGAAGTGTTATGAGATGGTCACATTCTTATTCTTGGCAGAGAGTTTTACAAAGTATATGAATCTGCTGGAAGACTTTGTTGGGAGTTTATAAACTGAAAGCTTTTTCTTTCTTCTTTCTTTCTTTCTTTCTTTCTTTCTTTCTTTCTTTCTTTCTTTCTTTCTTTCTTTCTTTCTTTCTTTCTTTCTTTCTTTCTTTCTTTCTTTCCCTCCCTCTCTTTCTTCTTTCCCTCCCTCCCTCCCTCCTTCCTTTCTCCCTCCCTCCTTCCTCCTTCCTCCCTTCCTCCCTTCCTCCCTTCCTCCCTTCCTCCCTTCCTCCCTTCCTCCCTTTCTCCCTTCCTTCCTTCCTGTCCCAAGTGGCCAAGACTGGCCTTGAACTCACTATGTAGTTGAGGATGAGCACCAATTTCTTATCCTCCTGCCTCCATCTCCTGCATGCTGCCACCACACGTGCGGTGCTGGGAATCCAACTCTGGGTCTCCTGAGTGCTAGGCAGCACTTTACCAACTGGGTGACACCTTTGCTGCACCCACCATCACCCTAGTGTCCCCAGCCTGCTTGAGGTGTGTGGTGTATGTGTGTGTATGTGTGTATGTGTGTGGTGTGTGGTGTGTGTGTGTGGTGTGGTGTATGTGTAGAGTATTTGTGTGTATGTGCAGTGTGTGTGTCTGTGTATGTAGTGTGTATATATGTGGTGTATGTGTTTATGTGTGGTTTTGTGGTGTATGTAAATATGTGTGTTGTGTGTCTATGTGTGATATGTGTGTGTGTGGTATGTATGTGGTATGTGGTGTGTGTGTGTGTGTGTGTGTGTGTGTTGGGGTTCCAAGCTCAGGCCTCTAAACCATTTCCCCAGCCCTTTGTTAGACTTTTTAATCACATATAACTAGGAACGTCACTTTTTTTGTGTGATTTTATGTTATGGTAAGGAGAACAGGAATGGAGCCGAGATACTGAGAAAGCTTAGGGTTTGACTCAACGCAGACATTTCACCTTTGGTCCTGGGTTAGAGTCGGCAGGAGATGGGGCATGAGGAGCCGACCACTCAGGAGGCATCATGTGCGGTGAACTGAGCAGACACCCCTTCTCCTGGGGCACCCGCAACACCCCCTTCTGCCGGGGTACCCGCGACATCCTCACTCCGCGTTTTGGTATCAGTTTAGGTTGGGGATTTTCTGTCATTGTTTTTGTCAGCAAAACCTTGGCTTTTGAGGAAGATACAGAAGCTCACCATGATCAACACTACTACAGCACCCACTTCCTCTTGTAGGTATGTGGGGTTGCCCAGCCCAGATAGTAAGAATTTTAAAGATCTGTTTTCTATCTCAATTATGCAACATCGGAAAGTGTGGGTTTGCCAAGGACCAGTGTTAGCGTGCTAACATGTGATCATGCCCCTCTCACTAAAGAACCCTCGGAGTAAATAGTCATCTTGGGATGTGGGAATATTCAGAATGAAAAACCCCTCGAGTTCATGGACATATTTTGCTTAGAAAATTGTTTCACCTAAAAAGGAAAGAAAAAAAAAGAGAGAAAGTTAAAATTCTTTTCTTCCTGTACTCTGTATCTAAGGTATTGCAAAAGGTTATGAAGATAATGAAGTCAAAAGGAAAAGATAAAGTTAGAACGACGGCCCTCGTCAGAAGCGAAGATGCTGTACAGGGACTGTGACTCAGCCTTGTACGACACTCACAAGTGGTCCCAAGTTGGGCTTTAAGCTTCTGTGCGATGCAGACGGGAAACGCCAGCTGCATGATTTGCAGTGACCGTGAGCTGCAGCCCAGCAGGTCCTCAGGAGAATAGCTGCAGACTGTGAATAGAAATTACACGTCCAGGGCTCGGAAAAGGCAGCGCTCTGTGACATGTGTGAAAGACACTGGTCTTCCCTCCCGGAGACCCAGCGATAGATTCATGAAGAGTCCCGGGTCCGGCTCTTTTTTCTTTCCATTCACATGTGTTTGTGATGCCTGCATGTGTGCAGTGTGTTCACATGCGTGTGAATACACATGTGGAGTTAAGCGCGGGTATGTGCGGAGGTTCAAGGTCAAGACTGGAAATTATCTCGGTGGCTCTTAAATCTCTGTTGATTCAGGGTCTCTAAAGAAGCTCAGAACTCACCAGAGGCCTAGCCAGGTTGCTCTGGGGATTCCCAGTCTCTGCCTTCCAAGGCTGGAATGGCAGGTGGACCACCTCACCCGCCCAGCATTTTACATGGGATCTGGGAATCCAAGCTCCAGTATTTTCGCTTGAGTGTCAAGCACTTTTTCTGTTTTAAATTCATTAGAGTGAGAGTGAGAGAAAGAGAGGGGGGGGAAGAGGTAGAGAGAAAACTCACATACATGCCATGATGCCTGGGTGGGGGGGGTCAGAGGCAACTTTCAGTAGTCAGTTCTCTCCTCTGTGTGGTCTTTTAGGGATCAAACCTAAGTCACTAGTTTGGTGATTGTATGTCAAGCACTTTAACTACTGAGTCATCTCCCTACCCTTGACAGGCACATTCTTTATAATGACAAATATTAGTTCTCAAATCATAGCCATCTTTATTTTTTTAGTATTTGATAGGAATCATCAAATCATCCTGGATTGCTTCTGCATTCTTCTTGCTTCCCTCTGGGATTTCCCAGGCTGCAACACCAGGGCTAGAAGTTCAGGCTGCCATTGAATAACTATCTTTAAATTTGAATGTTTTTTATATTACTGATATATATATATATATATATATATATATATATATATATATGTATGTATGTATGTCCAATTGAAGTTTCTTGTTATTTCTGTCCTATCTACTTACTAACCTAATAATTATTCATAAATGAATTTTTGACTGTAGTTTTAAAAATTTAACCTTGCCTAAGGTTAAATGCCTTTCAAATTGTTTACACGTATTGTCTCAAAGTGAAAATATCTATTTTGACAGAACGTGACCTAGGGCACTGCTAACAGTTTGTCTGCCTCCCCTTGGGAACGCTAATCTAGCTAGGGAAAAGAATAGCCCAGCCTCACAGTGTGTTGCTGTTTCTCTGCAGGTGAGGACTTTGGGCTGAGAGGATGTTTACTGAATCGACAATAACCAAGCGGGAATGAAATGCATTTTCTCGTGAACGTCGGGTTCTGGCTTCTAGATGCATCTCGCTGTCCCTTTCTGAAACTGACAACCAGACTCGTCCACCATCCTCTGGTCCTATTTTGGTCTCTAGTGATGCTTTTGTGTTAGGCTTGGAGCCACGGCTGCTGTACCAAAGGCAGCAAGTCTCCTTGGGACCCCACAGGGGGTCTTCAGCAGCAGGCCGCGGTGCCCTTTCTTGTCTTTCCTGGAGTTTTGGGAAAGTGTTTTTGTGGCTCATCAGTCTCTTGTGAGGTAAGACCCTGGTCCCGGGCTGGTCTTTGACGCTCCTGGAAAGTATGTGTGGGATAGCTAGTGGCCTTTTGACTACAGTTCTTGGCAAGTCCTGACCGCTCTGAGAAGTTTCAAGAAGCTTAGATAGTGAAACTTGCAGCTGAGAATTGTGAAGTCCTCATTTCATCGGGGGAATGTTGTGAGTTCTTGGCTGCAGTCTCCAGTGTGGAGAAGCCATCTCCATATTTTACAGGAAAGTCGTATTTGACACGAACATGACACGAACATGACACGAACAGATGTCTGTGATCTGTGTTCTCAGTGAGAGCTGACATTTAGTGGAAGTCTTTGATCCCCTATTTTTTAAATAGTAATAGGAATATTTGGTACTTTATTTTTCTCTTAAAGAGTCTTTTTGTGGTCTCCTATAAGTTGAAAACTTTCTCATTAGTTAATCAAATATTTAATTTTCTTGCATGTGTAGGTGTGGATTGTGTGTGTGTGTGTGTGTGTGTGTGTGCGTGTATCAGAGGGCAATGTGTGTGCCTGTGGAGGCCCAAGGGTGACATTAGGAAATCATCCTGGATTGTTCTATCTTCTTATTGCTTTGTTTTGGGGTTTCCTAGGCCCCATCTTCCAGGTGGAAAGTACAGGCCGTCCAGTGTTTTTACTTGGGATCTGGGATCTGAACTCAGGTCCTTTTGCTTTCAAGGCAAAGGCTTACCCTTGAGACAATATTTTTCTTGAGACACCACCTTTCTGTGTAAGCCCTGGCTCTCCCTCTACTTGCTATGCAAATCATGGCCTTGAACTTGAGGTGATATTCCCGTCTCCTGGGGGCTGGGCCTATAGATGGGGACCACCACACCATTTATTTGTAATTTGCTTATGTCGATACCATTATACACTCATAGAACTTGCAGGGAATGCTGCAGAACAATCTTGAGTGCTCCTTTTGCCTTGTTTCTTCTCATGGTAAGGTCCTTAAAGAAATTTAAATTTTCATGAACACAATTTAAATATTCTTTTCTCATAGCCTGCTGTGTCACTTCCTTTTTAGGCCTGAATAGTATTCCATACTCTCCACGTACCATAGTTGATTTACCCACTGAAGGATTTACCCACATCTTGGTTGTTTGGAACTTTTGACAGTTACGATTAGGACTGCTCTGAACATCTGTGTGCAGCTCCTTGTGTGGACAGACGTTTTTAACCCTTGAGTAAATGCAACTCCCAGGCAATTGCTGGATGGTAAGAAACCACCCAAATCGTTTTCTAGGGAGACTCTACCATTTTGGATTCCCCAGCACTGACTGGAAGATCCTTCTTCATATCCTTGCCTGCATTTAGTGTGCAGTTATACGCAAGTGGATCAAGCCCAGGGTCCTGTGCATGCCAGGGTCCTGTGCACGCCAGGGTCCTGTGCATACCAGGGTCCTGTGCATGCCAGGGTCCCGTGCACGCCAGGGTCCTGTGCATACCAGGGTCCTGTGCATTCCAGGGTCCTGTGCATGCCAGGGTCCTATGCATACCAGGGTCCTATGCATATCAGGGTCCTGTGCATATCAGGGTCCTGTGCATACCAGGGTCCTGTGCATACCAGGGTTCTGTGCATACCAGGGTCCTATGCATACCAGGGTCCTGTGCATATCAGGGTCCTGTGCATACCAGGGTCCTGTGAATACCAGGGTCCTGTGCATGCCAGGGTCCTGTGCATACCAGGGTCCTGTGCATACCAGGGTCCTGTGCATGCCAGGGTCCTATGCATATCAGGGTCCTGTGCATACCAGGGTCCTGTGCATGCCAGCCAGGTGCTGAGCCACCGATCCACATCCCGCCCTCCTTATCGTCAGCTGTATGTCCTTATTTAGAGTTAGAACGTTTTCCCTGTGGTTATCTGTGACCTGCTATGTCTTCGTTGGAGACATATTTATTATTTGGCAGCTTGGCTGCTGGTTTCCTTATCACCGAGTTTTAAGTGCCATTTACTAGGTCCACAGAGAAGAATTCAATCAGCACAAGGCTAATCTTGATTCCCAGAACCCGTGTTAAGGAAGCTGGGTGTAGCTGAAACTAAGTCTTGACTGAACTCAGACAGTGTTAATTCTCCAACTTCGTTCTTCTCCGGGTTTGAGTTAGATGTTGTGTTTTGAATGTGTGATGTTCCCCATGGGCTCCTGTGTGAGCTGTTTTTGGGCGCTGATGGAGCTTGCCTGGGGACTCTACTTCCGGTGGAACTCTGAGTCAAAATAATTAACCCTTTCTGCTTAAGTTGCTTGTCAAGTCAGAGTGTTTTCTCACAGCAGTGGAAGAGCGACTGGAACAGATACCCTGATTCTCTTTTCCTTACTCTGTAAGCTTGAGCATAAGATTGCCTGTGTCGACTCTGTCCATTTCTGTTCTCGTTGCTGTGACAAAAGGCCTGCCGCTTCCCACGCACTGAAGTAATAAAGTGGCTCAAGGAGGGGAGGGGTCTATTTTAGCTTGCGGTTTGCAAAGGGATTCAGTCCATCATGACTTGGGCAGGGTGATGGCAGTGGCGCGAGGCAGCTGGGCACACACATGCACAGCTGGAGGTGGTAACCCTATCAGGTGGTAGGTACCCAATCAGCTTCTCCGTTTTATCCAGCCCAGGGCCCCACCGCACAGCAATCACCTACATATGGTGGGAAAGGAGCTTTGGTTCTCAGTTAACCCAGTCTAGAAATTCTCGGTCTGGGTACTGGTTACTCTTCTCCGCTGCTGTGAGACATCACGTAAAGTCAAGCAACTTAGGGGAGAAAGGAAGATTTCTTTGGTTTATGGCTCTAGAAGGGGTACGCAGTTCTCTATGTCGGGAAAGGCATGGTTGGCTGGCAGAAGCTGGAGGCTGAGAGGTGCAGACTACCAGTTGCAAGAGCAGAGCTCTCCCGGAATAGGGAGACTTCAACCTCAAGCTCCCCCCCCCCCCCCGTGCCTGTCTTCCTCCAGCAAGGCTCCATTCACTTCTTTTTTTTTAATTTTTTATTATTATTATTTATTCAACTGTGCGCATGTGTGTATGTGCGTGCGCGCGTGTCTCTCTCTCTCTCTCTCTCTGTGTGTGTGTGTGTGTGTGTGTGTGTGTGTGTGTGTGTGTGTGTGTAGAACCACGGACGAATTCGCGAACCGCCATGGACGCCTCCACCTCCTTCTGCCCCGGGATTCACAGGCTCCGCCCTACCAGGACCAGAAGCGCAGGCCGCCCCCGCTTCCGCCTGGCGTCTATACGTGGGATCTGGGATCTGAACTCAGGACCTTCCACCTGCAAGGCGGAGGCTTAACTCCTGAGCCACCTCTCCAGCCCCTCCATTCACTTCTTAAAGGTGCCAGAACTTCCCACACAACAGAAAGGTCAAACACATGAGCCTGTGGGGGAACGACTCACATGTCAAACCACGACCGTCTCCTAGGTGATTCTAAATCCCATCAAGCCGACAGTCAAGGTTGACCAGCCCAGGGACAGAGTAACTCACTTGGGCATTTTAATTGGGGCTGTATCATGTCTATAGGTCCAGCTGGCAAGAACCAATACCTCACATCACTGATTTTCTTATTTGTGGAGATGGCATTTCACCCCAATTATTTACTCACTTTTTGTTATTTTGATCCCAATTTTGTACTTCCCTCATTTCAATTTTGCACATATTTTGCTGTTTTGATAGTTAAGCGTTTCATTTTAGGGGGTGCCAATGTGGACGATATTCTATCTTAGATTTCTAACTGTTTGTTGCTAGAGTCTAAGACAACGGATTTACTTTTGCGTGTTAACCAAAGACAAGGACCGTTTTCTCTCACAATCTCTTGGTAGCCACTAGTTCCGTGATAAGGAGTTGGGACTTCCTGAACAGCGCCCCCATCCGTGACTCTTTGTGCAGCACCCCGCATCTTTGATTGTCGACCAGGCTGCAGACTTTGATTTTCTTTTTAAGCATAAATCCAGATTTCAGGTAGTGAAACAGCCCTGGTAAGCACACGAAACCCTCCGTCAGATTCACTTCACAATCACAAACGTCTGTGTGAAGTCTGACGCGACCACAGCTCTCAGATGGCAAAGGAGACTACAGCTGGCATTTTTCTAAAGACGCCGAAAACACACATCTCTTTCCCCGTGTGCCAGTTAGAAGCTGCGAGGAGAATTTGCAAGAAATTCCCAAGGGTGGGCTCAACTCCTCTGCTTCCTGGAAAGAGAAACATCACGGTGTGATGTCTCATGTGCATGCTGTGTGGGGTGTGCATGTTGGCACGTGCGTGGGCACATGTGGGTATGTGGGTTGTATGTGCATACGTGAGAAGGACATTGGGAATCTTCCTTGATCACCTTCCATTGTTCTTGGACCCACGGACTGTCATTGCAGCTCAGTGCTCACTGTTACGGTGAGTCTGGCTAACGGCTTGCTCCGGGGATCTCGTCTCTGTCTTCTGAGCTCTGCAGTCACAGGTGGGCAGTCACGACCGACTGGCGTTTATGTGCGTTCTGGAGATCTGCAAGTGAAGCACTAAGTCTTCTACTCGGTCTCATTGTCCACGTAAAATGGGGAGAAAAGGAGAAAGGAAGGGAGGGGGCCAAGGAGGAGAGGGGAGGGGCCTCAGATTGTCAAGAAGCAGTAAAGAGAAGCGAGATGTCATTGTAGGTCTGTGTGTGTGTGTGTGTGTGTGTGTTTATGGTGACCCAAGGATGACATCAATAATAAAATAATCATTCTGGATTGCTTTACCTCCTTATTGCTTTGCTCTGGGGTTTCCTAGGCTCTGCCTTCCAGGGCTGGAATTACAGGCTGCCACCATTTCCACCTGGCGTGTTTAATTGGGATCCGTGGATCTGAATGCAGGTCTTTTTGTTTGGGAGGCAGAGACTTTAAGCTCTGAGCCCTCTCTCCATCACTGATGGTTTCATGGTTCAGGACGCCTCATTTGGAATGAACAATTACGCAGGAATTCTGGCAAAATTAATTAAAAAATTTTTATTATTATTATTATTTATTCAACTGTGTGCATATGTGCGCACGCCTGTGTGTGTGTGTGTGTGTGTGTGTGTGTGTGTGTAGAACCACCATGGACGCCTCCACCCTACCAGGACCAGAAGCGCAGGCCGCCCCCGCTTCCGCCTGGCGTCTATACGTGGGATCTGGGATCCGAACTCAGGACCTTCCGCCTGCAAGGCGGAGGCTTAACCCCTGAGCCACCTCTCCAGCCCCTGGCAAAATTAATTAAAACCAATTCTAGAGGTTTTCTTCCATGGTTGTGGGGGATCCTTTCTTTGGAACGTTACTAAAGGATTCAACATGCAGGACATGAACTCTGGCCAGAGAGTGGGAGGTCACTAAAGGTCAACCTCTTGCCATCAGCCCTGTCCCTGATCAGTCTGCACCTTTCACGGATCAGCCTGAACTCATTGATAAACCTTGAGAGAACACAGCCCGTGTTAGTTCTTCGTTTTCCTTTCTGAGCTGAAGTTTATTTAGTGATTAATTTATCTGAGGGCTTATTGAGATAGAATGTCACTTTGGAGCTCATGCTGACCTTGAACTCTCTGGCCTCTTGAGAACCTGGGGGACACGTTAACACTGATGTGTGTGTGTGTGTACAAGAGGGCACACTGACGGGCACTTAGGTATGCGTGTCTGTGGAGGTCCACGGGTGACATCAGGAACTATTCTGGATTGCTCTACTTCTTTTAATGCTCCAGGCTCCACCTTCCAGGGCAAGATTTGGAGGCTGCTGACATTTCCACCTGGTATTTTTTTACATGGGATCTGAACTCAGGTCTTTTTGCTTGTGAAGCAAAGGTTCTGTAGCCTTCTCTAACCCCACCTGGCTGTTTTCTTTTGAGTGTATCATCAGCTAAGCACTGAAAAGAGACAAGGAGGAAGCAGAGGAGGAAGACATCATGTGGGGGAGGCGGCAGAGGGAAGACCAGGGCAAAGACAAAGAGGAAATCAATGTGAAATGATAAAAGCCCAAGGACAGGTTGTTCAGAAAGGAAACTCCATGGGAAATCCAGAGCCCATACCACAAGGGAGAAGAGAAAGAAGATGTGATCTCACACACAACTTCTTTGCTTGCAAAGGACCAAAATACCAAGATTTCACCCAGCACCAAACCCAGGTTTCTGTTTTGATCAGACGACTCAGCCGTTAAACTGAGGGCGGTATCTCAGATACAGAAGGGAAAATGCCGCACGTTCTGTCTTACGGGCCAGTGCTAGCGTTGAACCTTCGGATTCGTGTACTTAATTAGGAATTCCTCTCACAGTCAGAACACTTGAAGAGGAGCAGTAAGTGGGGGCGGGAGGGAAGGATGGGGTGAAGACCTTAAAGAAGGAGATAATACAAGACCACAGACAGCAAGATGGAAAGAAAAATCATGGGGGATGTGTTTAAAGGGGGGGAGATGAAGGGCTAAGGTCCAGGAAGGGCTGGGGAAGCAACACATAGCACTGAGATTGTAAGACACAACCAGACACAATCCTCTTATGTTACAAGTATATAAAAAACTTTTTTTTTCAAAGAAAGAGTGTGAAGAGACATACCCTACGTAGGAAAATGGGGTGGGGGTGGGGGGAGGAGAGAATAATGGAATATAATGCTCCTTCCAGAAGTCATAGGCAATTAAACAAAATTCCCAGCACCAGGTGCGTGATACCTCTTAATGTGTGTTGGTCAGAGCGATCACAAAGACCCTCCCCCCCAAGTAGTGCAGCTTTTTCTATTGGTTGTTGTCTAGAAACTGACAGTGAGACCCTATTGCTGAGGGTGCTACACACGATGATCACAGAAAAAAAAACAAAAACAAAAAACAAAACAAAGAAACTAGCCCAGGTCGGGAAGTTTCCTCCTGGCCGGCTGTCCTGGTACCAGGAGGTACAGTGCCAGCTGCTAGGGGAGATGCGCAATCAACAGTCTCACCTGCCTGTGAACGCTGCAGGCTACAACGAAGCCTCCCTGGCAAGAGGTGACCGGTGTACCATAGTGGCACGAAGGTGGAGGGTGCGAACTCTGCCTTCTGAATGGATTTTAGACCCACTTCTCAGCAGAAGCACAATCCTGGTACTGTAAACCAGGCTGGGAACTTAGGAAAGGAGACGGCGTAGGCGTTTGGAGGACTGCAGGCTATGAAGACTTTGCCATCAAGACTTTATATCGAACTGCTTTTATTCTATTCTGTTTTATTTTATTTTGAATTCATGAGTTTTTTCTGTGCGTACGTGCATGTGTGTGTATTCCTGTGTGTATGAGAGGGCACTGCATGCTCTGGAGGCCCAAGGGGAATCTCAGGTATCAACCTGGATTGCTCTACTTCCTCTTCCAGGGCTGGAAGTGCAGGCTACTGCGTAATATTTTACGTAGGATGTGGGTCCTTCTGTTATGAGGCAGGCTTAACCCCTGGCTATTTCTTTTTAAAATTATTATTATTTCTGCGTGTGTTTGTGTGTGTGTGTGCGTGTATGTGTGTGTGTATGTGTGTGTGAGTGAAAGACAGAGAGAGAGAGAGAAAGAGAGAGAGAAAGAGAGAGAGAGAGAGAAAGAGAGAGAGAGAGAGAGAGAGGGCTCTGTGTGTCCCTGTGGAGGACCTAGGGTGACTTGAGGAATCATCCTGAATTGCTTCTACCTCCTTTTTGCTTCACTCTGGGATTTCCCATACTCCACCCACCAGAGCTGGAAGTACAGGCTGCTGTCATTTCTGCCTGGCATTTTAATGTGGGACCTGGGATCCAAACTCAAGTACTTCTGCTTACGAGGTAGAGTCTTAACCCCTGAGCCATCTCTCCATCCCTCATCTCTTTTAAAATACTGTCATTATATCCATAGGCTGGAGGAGTGCTCAGCCTTCGACCTAGAAGCTTCCTTTTGCAATGGAAGGTATTTATTACAGGAAATCACAATGGGCCAAAATATAGAATATAAGTGACAGTAGACTTCCCCTCATTCCCTAAACAGGACATCTACCCCCTTTCCCCAGTTTCAGGGAATATCGTAGAAGATGCAGAAGTAAGAATGTAAGAGCCTTAAGGGGAACAGGTGTAGCCAGACAGAATGTTCGGGACGTGACAGGCCCATTGCATCCATGACTTACTGCAGCTGTGTCTACTTCCGCTAGACTTTCACAGGATTAGGCCTATCAGCATTTCACTGTGGAGGGGAAGGGTCTCACGAGGCCGCATGCCTCCCTTGAGACCACTGAGGGTTAGTGCTACCCGAGGGTCCATGTTGTGTTGGGCGGCGGGATGTGCTTTCCTTTTTTTTTTAATTTTTTAGCATTTTTTATTATTATTTCCGCTCATACAAACTTAATAGGTAGACCAGTTCCCTCCCCCCCTCCTCCCCCTGAACCCCCTGCTCTCCTTCCCTCCTTCCCCATCCCCCAGTGCCTCCCCCCCAATTCCCAGAGAGTCCTTTATTGTGTATGCCTAACTCTCCTCTGGACCTCCTCTCCAATGACATACAAGGACCCAGTGGCATTTCCCTGAACCCTTTCTCGTGTTCCTCTTAAGCATAGGAACACTGCTGTGGCTGTCAATCCCTTGCCTCCAAGGATCTTGGTGCCTTTAGCCGATGCTAGACATTGTGAGGTCAATAGTGTGTTGGACATTGCGCAGGGCATGCAAAGTCCTATTATGATTGCTTCAGCCCTAACTAGTGTGGAGAATCTTCAGATCATTGCTCCTCCCATCCTTTTGCTCTTACAATCTTACCGCCCCCTCTTCCGCAAATGTCCCTGAGCTTCAGGATGGGGAGAGATTAGGCTGGCTTAGTTCTATGTGGTTGATATAGAGTCTCTGAGGTTCTGGATTGTGGTTTGTTGATTTTCTTTCGCAGTTTTGCTGCTCCTGCAATGCCCTTCACTCCATCCTGCTGGGCACTGTATGTCACCCCGTTGGGCAGCTGGCGGGAGCCGTGCTTTCCTTAGTGATGCACTCGGCGATACTCTAGCAAGTGCTCAGACACATGCCATCAAAGGCGACTTCGACAAAATCCAGTGAGTCAGACATGCAAAAAGGCAAGACAATAGGAGGGAAACTGTAGGAACGAAGAAGAGTTGTTGCGAGAAAAGGAGGGAGTATGGGATGGGGGATGAATGTGTGGAAATGTAATAAATTCACTGTATTCATGTACGAAATGCTAAAAGAATAAACATTCAAAAAATCCAGTTGACCAGCCAACAGATGCTATGGTCCCCTGTAACTGGCACGGAGAAGTCTTTTGGGGGACACACAGCTCTTGACTGGCGGCTGCCAGTGGCTTCTTCCTTCGATGGAGGTTTCCGGCAGGTGGCTCACGGGGTTGACTGTGTTGGTCCATGAAGCAAGGGCATCCAGCTCCCAGGGACGACGTGAAAGCCAAGGTTCTGGCTGTGGGGTGTCTCGGTATCCAGCTGACTGAGACGGGGAGAAGAAAGAGTGGACACTGTGGGTCTCTGTGTAATGGCTCATTCCTGACACCACCTGCCCATTTGTGTATCGGGACTTGCCAAGGTAACACCCTGGTGACTGGCTGGGTGTGCAGAGAAGCACGTGCCAGGGACTTAGGATAGCCCACCTCTCCCTCCTTGCTCTCTTCCCTGAGACTCCAATCTTAAACATTGCTTTCCTGCTTGTTCTACAAAGGAATGCGGAATTTTAAGGCCAAAGCATTGAAAAGCCTTTGGAATCATCCAAGGGGGAAAGAAGAGAAAGTTCGCGGAAGGCTTGCTGTGTCTCAGTATGCACCCCTCCTCCTGTGGAGTCTCCCCCCAATCTAGGCCAGACACTAGCAGCTGTGTCCTTTAGCGATAAGAGATTTTCCAGATCCAGAGACGTTATGTGTGTGTCTTTTCTATCTTTTCCACAGCTTTTCGCATCCCCTCCTTGCCAAGGGCATCTTTGGTGATTCTCTTAGACACCAGGATGGGTGCAAAGGTGTGGAAAGTGTTGGCCTGCCAGGGCCAAACAAAGAACTTAATTACAGGAGGCAGACAGGACAAACCGATGCACTTGGCCTGTAGGAAGTAGATTCCAAGACCCTCTGTGGATGTCTGAAACCATAGATGTTACCAAGCTCCGTGTGTACCAGGGTTTCTCTCTCCACACCTGTGGTAAAGTTGAATTTATAATTGCTCAGTAAGCGATTGATGACTACAAACAAACAATAAAAAACCCAGAAAAGTTGTAATAAGATACTATGATAAAAAGTTATTTGAGATTTATATTTTGTTCCTTTCTGGACTTTTCCCTACATTGTCTAGCCATAAAGGTTTAGCTATAAAGACATTGTATCAAATCTCCTTGTAAACATTCATCATTATACCTAGGGATTGGAGGAGCACTCGCCACTCAACTTAGATGCTTCCTTTTGTGATCGAAGGGATTTTATTACAGAAAGTTGCAATTGACCAAAATGCAGAAAATAAGTGACTGTGCACTTGGACTTCTTGTAAGCCACGCCCTTTCAGATCTCATCACCAATGATGGATAAAGGCAGAAAGTCATGCACGAAGACATTTGGATTCCACAAGGATACCCCAACACTGGTAAAGAAAATAAGCAAAACCAGGGCTGGGTGTTCCTTCGCTCCCTGGAGCTTAACATGCAATGAATCATTATGATTACTATTTATTATTATTATTACTATTATTGTTATTTGCTGCCTCCCATGAGAACGGGCACATCCTTTGCTTGGTCCCCCCAAGTTCTGCTTTCTGTGGTAGGAGGGAGTGTAGACAGCGAGCTACACAGATAAGCTGACTTTTATCAATGGGGAAATTAGTTAATGAGCTGGTGGTGTAACGCTTCATGCCTGCCGGTATGGGATCCCGGGATTGGCACACAGTGGGAATTCACGGTGCGCACAACATCCCTGACACCACAACCCAACTCCAGTTCCCTGGTCTTTGCGAGGCCTTGGGGGACAGGAAGGTGGAGGAGGGGAGGGGGGAAGGGAAGGGGCGTGGACAGAAACCAAGGGGTGGACAGGATTTCCCAGAACTCGTGGCAGCTAGTTCATGTACTAGAAGAACAGCAAGCTAATACCGAGGGGCTCTGTGTGTGTGTGTGTTGGGGTCCTATGAGGGGACCCTTTTTGGATAAGGTTTTGGTGTGTTCCTGGAGAATTCCTGTGCTGGGAGCTAGGTGTCCAGTGTGATGATGTGGAGGGTGACGGAGGCGTGGAGAGGCGGGGCTTAGATGTGTAAGTGGTAAGTGTCTGCCTGCAAGAGCGAGGTACTCAGAACTAGACTGACTTTGCCTTTCACTCTGACTTTCCTCTATTCTCTCTCTCTCTCTCTCTGTCTTTCTCTCCTCCCCCACAAAGCCCTTAACCAGAACCACTGTCATGCAATTTGGAGGGCTTTCTGTCTCTCTCACAGTGAACTAAACAAACCTTCTATTCTTTAAATGCAGATCAATTTTTGAAGTCACTTAATTCCTCCTCATGCAATCCTATTTGAAACGCCCAATAAACTCATAAATACACTTGTAGCAAAAAAGAAAAAAAAACCTAGAAAGATAAAAAAAAAAAAAGTAAAAGTCTATACGCCTGGAGCTCACCAAAGCTCCACCCTCCTTCTCCTAGAAGAACTAAATTAATTTATTATAGACACTGAAGCTAAGAAAAACCACCCATAGTTGGTGTGAGAGTTAATTCTGGCTATCTGAGACCACACCTGGCAAGATCAGCTGAGACCATCTGAAGACATTATCTGGATAATACAAAGATCAACTCCAGGTCTGATTGGAACCTCCCCAGATCTCACTGGAACCTCCCAGCAGTGGACCAGGTAAAAGGAAGCACAGAATAGATGACAGAGAAGGAGAGACTCTCTGAAGCTGTGCTAGGAAACACTAGTCCTTCCTGCCTCTTGGGTTCTTTGTTTCTTGGACCCTCCAGCTCTCCAACCCTCCAAGTCTTCAACGTGACTAAAGACTCTCTAGGAATCCTCCAGCCTTCAGCCATCACCCGCTGGACTACTGGACTGAGCAGCTACTGGCAGCCATCATTGGACTATCTTGGCCATATCTCATAAGCCAAGTCAATAAATTCCCTTTTTATATATTCGTCCAGTTGATTCTGTGATTCTAGAGAACCTGACTAATACAATTGGCACATTTTATCTTCCAAGGAATCAAAACCAAGCAAAGAAACAAGCCTGTTCTTTTTTCAATTTCTCTCCTTCTACCAGCAGTGTGGCCTCATGGTTTTGTCTTAGTTCTTTGTCTTCTATTCTTTAGGTTTTTTTTTCCCACTGTTGTAGAACTCTATCGAAGCCCTCTCCTTTCCATTCAGAATATATCCTTTTGTGAAAAACAAGAACCCACCAACCTTTGATAAATGCCTCACATGTAAGTGTTAGAAATAGGACCCCGAACATACAGTTTGGGAAGGAACTTTTGCAGCTTGTAGACGAAGCAGAAGCCTGAGAAAAACAAATCTGACCTGTGACCTTGGGCTTATGAGATATTTTCGGAGATTGTCTCCTCATCTACATATTTTTGGAGGGTTAAGGCAGAGTTTATTAGAGGAGAGAAAGAACGGAACTCACAGACTCCAGACCTACATGCCACGAGGGCCAGGCACCCCGGAGAACTCATGGACTCCAGGAATCCATGAGGGGCAAGGAGCTGGAAAAGAATTCATGGACTCCAGATGTGGAGTGCCGTGAGGGGCAGGCACACCCCCCCCCATCTGCATTTTTGATCATCTTAACTTGGAATCTTTTTCCCACTGGGTAGATACAGAAACCGAGGTTCCAGGAGGTTGACCTCCCTGACACTTGATGCATTTATCCCAGGACCCAGGTATGAGGAGACTTCCACCCCCCTGGGGCTCAACAGGCTGTAGGTTCCAGGTGTGGGTAGGAGAGAGCAGGAGTGTGTGAGGTGGGTCCCTGGGGGAGGCAGGTGGCAGGCCGTGGGGGCTGATTGGCAGATCTGCGCAGGCAGCTGTGGCTTGGGTAGCCAGCTGAGTTCACTTTTCAGCTGTCCTTGGCTCTGGGCCCTGGGTTTCCCGGGCCCGGCAAGAAGATCACTGTGCTATTAGAGGTAGAAGAGCGGGTGGCACTGCCAGCTGCATCGGCGTTCCCGTGTGTCTCTGCCTCACAGACAGGGGCCCCCGATCCTCTTGGTGGTTCCTTTCTGTCATGTCCTGTACCAACCAGGCTGGTAAGATAAGATCCCAACCTGGAAAAGAGAGCTTCAAGAAAGCACCTTCTGGAAACAGGACGTGGCTTATTTTGGAATAAATAATAAAGATATGAAACATTGGGAATTGTCAGGCTTGCAGCCTGCTCTTTAGAATGGGCAGTTGCTAGGGGCCTGAGCGGTTGCTAGGGGCCTGAGCGGTTGCTAGGAACAGCTCCCCTTAGAGTCTTGCCTCTTATCTCTGACAGACGAGTTCTTCCCCTTTTCGTGGATTGGGTGTGTCTCCTGTCTATTCCCAGGTCTCTTTTTTGTTTTTTCTCAAGGGCTATCTATGCTGTCACTTTCCCCAGTTCCTGCCCCCCGGAACTGGAGATGTCAAGTAAATTTGCCTTAAGTCTTTCGTTTCCTAAATAAAAACCAAGCCTGCTTTTAACTTTAAATTAAATTCTAACTAGAAATTTCGTGTTCAGTCATACACAGTAAATTGACTTGTTAGCCAGAACTTATACGCTGATTTTAAAGAAATTAGAAAACAACTTCAAGAGTCCTAACACATAGTTGGGTAAAATTCCCTCAAAAATATGACTCTTGCTGAACTAATTCAGAAAACTATAAACATGAGACTATGCCATCTGTTCACTAAAATTAATACACAGCTATTTCTTATAGAGCACACAAGTTAATAGAAAATAATAATAAAATAATTCCTAAAATTAATACACAACTATTTCTTTTTTTCACAACTATTTCTTATAAAGCACATGAGTTAATAAAAAATAAAAATAGAATAAATCCTAATATAGTTCCTATCATTATAACCTAATATATAGGCCAGCTTATATGATAACAGCCAAAATCTGGTATCCTCAAAAAAAATTAATGTATAATATGTGCCCCCTTTAACAGATTCATCTTTACCATTTACAAAAATGTATAATAGATATAACACACTCATAGTTAATTAAAAATGTGTCCCTCTTAAAAGAAGTTCAACCTCAGTGTGTTTTAACTAAATCTCAAATGAAGTCTTTGTTAAATACAATGACAACAATGTAGACTTGGACCCTGTGACTGTTTGGTGAGACATTGTAAAATAGATAGATTTGGAGAGACTGAGGAGCTGGGAAAAAAAACCTGTTGATATATGATAAGATCTGTTTGTGTCTTACCCTCAAACAATGGGTTAGGTTCTTAAAGAATGTTTATCCTGAAGGTGATTCCTGCTGATTAGGAGGATACTGTCTGTTTACAGGTGCAGCATTCTTTGCCCAAAAATTTTCTAGTATGAAAGCTGCTACAAAATTCTAATAAAACAGGTTCAGATTCACCCAGCTCGGGGTTGTGTGTGTCTGTTTCCTCGTTTGCTGACTCTTTGCCACACTTGGTCAGGGGGAGTCCTGAATCGGAGATCGTGGCCTTAGACTGCGACACCTTTCACTCTTGCCTTTCTAACTTATGATAGTTCCACACGTCCCACCCCTTTCCTTCTCCTAATGGCAACCTTCGTTCCAATCAGTCTCCCTCTTGCTTTCATGTCTTTTTTGCATGTGTGACTCATTATCAAGGTTTGCAATGTGCCCCCACAGGCTCAGGGCTTTGGGAAAGTCATGCGACCTTTAGGAGGTGGAGCCTTGTGGGAGGAAGGCAGTCACAGGGGGCGGGCCTTGAGATGGATTAGCTCCGCCCCACTTCCGGGAAAGGTCTGCTCTTTCAGCTGGTGGTCTTGCAGCTCTTGCATCTCTCAGCTTCCACGAACAACTTAGCCCGTCTCCAGCTTCTGCCAGCCAGCCACACCTTCTCTGCCATGACTAGAACTGTAAGCTGAATAAATCTCCCTTTCTCCCTTAAGATGCTTGACTTGAGATATTCTCTTTCAGCAACAA
Organism: Typhlomys cinereus; assembly: GCA_023101885.1. NCBI lineage: Eukaryota > Metazoa > Chordata > Mammalia > Rodentia > Platacanthomyidae > Typhlomys > Typhlomys cinereus. Next base: position 844,911 of record JALPQD010000455.1, read on the forward strand.
AGAGAGTAACCAGTACACCCGCTGATTTTCACCTGGGTTGCCCATACCTCTTGCTCCAACACAGACCTTCTATTAATGGATCTATCATTGAGTAAAACAACTTCATTTCTTCCATCCAACATCCAGCATAAACCCTCTTGCATGGTGAGCTGTTTGTGGATGGGCCAATTCTTGCGAGATCTTGTGGGAGTAGACACAGCTGCGGTGAGATCATGCCAGGGGTACGTAGCTACTAGTGTCAACCTAGCAGTGGAAGGCTGGAGCTCTGAGCAATCCTGCAAGAGATTGTCTGGTGGATGGCGAGGATCTAGGTCATGCTGTGTGGGACCATTCTCGGGCAGCTGGATAAAATGGAGGGAGTTGATAAAGAAAGTTGGCATTCTTTGGGCTACTTGATAGACATGTTGTCTGGCAGTCCTATGGACATGATGTGGTTGGTCCCCTTGGCCCCTGGTATTGGTGTGGACTTTCCTGCCAAGCTGGATTAAGAGCCCAAACTGGACATTGTAAGCCAAAATAAAATCCCTTGTTCCCGTAAGCCCTATTATGGTGAATTTATTATCAACATGCAGAGTAACTGTGACAAAGCCTTTCTTTACTTTGGCCCCCTGGGCCCCAATACCAGGTGAGAGATTATTACCTTTCCTAACTAGGCCTTCTTTGCCTATGGCAAAGAGAAGGGCAAGAGATAAGAGAGTCAGGTTGGCTAGTGAGTGTGGAAAGCAGGTGGGTGCCTTACAGAGACAGAGCAGAGCAGGCCTAGAGCTCACACCTGCAGCTGGCGGGTCAGGTGGTCAGACACAGCAAGGTCAACAGTAGGGAATTTCGCTGGACTTCGGTTCGTGGAGTCCAACTCACAGAGACTGAAGCCAGAGTGTTTTCTTCTAAGTTCCTGTAAGATCAGAGTAGGTGGGCTTCATGGCTTTGTGATGTCACTAGTTGCTCAGGGTACCTTCTATTCTCCTCGACTTCTTGGCAGTAAAACGACTGTGAGTGATCTTCCGTTTGCTTCCCAAGAGAGCAGAGAGAAGGGCGATTGTGACAGAGTGCGGGCTGAGTATTGCCTCTTCAAACACTTCCTTGGAAGCCCCCATAGCGGCTTGTTGTTCTTGTTTTGGGTTGCTGAACCCTCTTGTAACCCCACCATTTTATTCCAGGCACATTTATCGCCAATAAAGCTTGTGTTATGAAAGGGGACAAGATGGACTATGAATTAGGTGATTACCAGTCTTAGCTGATCTGGACAATTTCAGTGTAGTAGTGTCATGGTTTGAAAGGTGTCCCCCGCAGCCTCCTTGTGTCTGGAAAGATCATGGCATCTTTGAGAGCTGGAGCCTTGCTAGAGGAAGGTGGTCACAGGGATTGGGCCTTGAGGTGGACTAGTCCCACCCTACTTTCTGGAGAAGTCTGCCTTTGCAGCAAGGAATCTAGCAGCTCTCGGCCTCTAAAATGTCTGCAGTGATGTAGCCTGTCTCTAGCTTCTGCCTTCAGCCACGCCACCTCTGCCATGAAAGACTGTGTCTCCCCTCTGGAACTGTAATCCGAATAAATCTCCCTTTTTTCTTTAAATTGCTTGACTTTGGGTGACCTCTCACAGCATCACAAAGAATAACCAATACAAGGGTGGAATGAGCTACTAAATAATTATACTAGCTTTTCCTTTAAAAAATGATGACAACAGTAACATCCACTTTGTAGTACTGAATCTCTCAGTATTCTTTCTAAAAAGTGGGAGGTAAATTGCAAGTGCCTTACGCACATCCCTTGTGGCGGTAGGCACAATAGATGCCCCCTCCTGCCAACACACTCCCTGCCTTCACATCCTACCTGAAGCACGAACTACCTACTCGTGGGCACATCGTTATGATTCTGTCTCTTCAACACACCGTAGGATGTCAGACTCTGTCTTTTGAATTGTTAGGAGACTGAAATGATCTAGGTAAGAGGCCGTCACTGAGTGTGAGGTGTGTTGGAGCCATCCAGAGATGTCACTCATTGGAGAAGCAGAAGCTCAGAGAAGGGGTGTCAAAGGCAGCTCAGTAAGAGTGGGCTTGTGGGGAAGATTTCTTGTGCAGGTGTTGTCTGAGGTGGTGTGACTTTTTCTAGACGTGAGCAAATGTCTGCTCACCCTAGATAGGGCACCGATGGTAAGATAATGGTTCCACTGACATCCAACTTGGCAAACCAGTGAGTTTACTCGAGATTACTTCCAGGAGCATGGAGAAGGTTTACTTTTGGGAGCACGGAGTATGGTCGCTTTCAGGATTGTGGAGGAGGGTTGCTTCTAGACGCATGGAAGAGATTTACATTCATGAAACATGGACAGCTCAAGAAAGCTGCAGGCCTGGAGTCTCTTGAATGACTTGCAGGCAGCTTGCCAAGTCGTGGACCTCCACCGCTTCTATAACCTTGGGGAAGGACCTTGTGAATCCTGTAAGCTTCAGGAGCTTCCTAAGAGTTCTAAGTTCTTGGGCTATGAACATTTTGTTTACTTCCTGAGTCTTAAGGAATTTCCCTCTAGTTGGAGGGAAGCAATTGGTTGGAGGGCAATCACTCTACAATGCCAGGCGAAGAGAAGGCTGGGGGGGAGGGGCAGAGGAAGCAGCCTGGAGGTGTGAAATAACAACAGGCTGGGAAGCAGCTGGGGTACTTGGAACCCGAGGTCGAGGAGGAGATGAACAAGTCTGGGGGAGCTGATCCCATTTTCTCAGGGGCAGTGAGATCCTTTTCACAGATGAGTCAGCCAGTTGGCACCGCACTTGGGTTCTTGGCATCTGCAAACTGCCACCTATTAGCCAAGGGCTCCAGGCTCCAACTCTGGGCAGCCTCCTCTGGGAACAGGTCATTAGTCAACTAATGACTTCGGATTTGGCAGAAGAAGAACTGTGCAAAGTGGGTCTGGAGACAGGCACAGAAAAGTTGCTGGAATGTGAAGACACATCAGCCACTGTTCCAACTTTATCACTGTCAGTCTATGAGCACGGATTTGCTTATTGGATTCCCCCCCCTCCCAGAAGTGCAGCAGTTGAGGTTGTGGGCGAGGGACATCCCCAGGTGAGGAGTCAGTGACATGTGGTGATGGTGATCCAACCCCGGGGCAGCAGAAGCAACGGGTGGCCCCTCAGCGGAAAGCTTAGTAGACAGAGAACCTGGCACGATCCGTTTTCATCTTCTTGCTCACGTTCCGGGTGAGTGTGTCTGGAGTCCGACAGGAGACCTGAGAGCTGTCGGAAAGCCAGACCTGCTGTGCCCAATTTTCTCTGCTCCATTAGCATCCCCAGGCTGCTTAAATGAGAAATGTGTGTGTGTGTGTGTGTGTGTATCAGAGTCTGATAGACTTGGACATCATCCAACCTCTCCATGCCTCAGTTTCCACATTGCTGACATAGGAACAACCACAGCTTCCACCCCATAAAGTTGATTCTCTCTACAGGTCAATGAAACAGGCCCTTAATGAGAGACAGAGAAAGGAGTTATGTTCAATGTGACCAGTATGCGGAGAGAAACAAAGAGGTCCAGTGTCCCCCTCTTTCCCCCTCCCCCAGTCCACCCTTGAGGACCTGACATGAGGTTTCAGTTTAAATGGATGGCAAGAGGTGTGCACAGCTGGGCAGTCCTGGTCCAGGTGCAGCCCACCCGCCGTGACCACCCTGGTCTGGGCTCCAGCACGTCCCTGTGTGGAGGTTGACAAGTTTCCAGAACTGTGAGAAATTGCTCTCGGGAGGCAAGTTCCTGCTTTGGCTGGCACCAGGCGCAGGCCTTTTCTTTCCTCATCATGAGATTCCTGGGGAAATTCCCATTCCCTAAAGGCCAGTGTTTTGACGGTGTAATAGTCGCAGGGAGGGGCAGTCATGTCTCTGGAATTACTCTGCTACTAGGGCTGGAGAGATGGCTTAGGGGTTAAGACTCTGCTTCTCAAGCAGAAGGTCTTAAGTTCGGATCCCAGGTCGCACATAAAAACGCCAGGCAGAAATGGCAGCAGCCTGCACTTCTGGCCCTGGTAGGCAGAGCCTGGGAAATTCCCAGAGCGAAGCAAGAAGGATGATTCGTGAAGTCAGCCTCGGTCCTCCACAGGGACACAGGACACACAGTGCTAGATGGCCTAACAAGTTGTCAGAGCTGTGTGAAATTTCCTTCTGGGAGATAAATTGCCCCCTCTGGCTGGCACCAGACCTGGCAAATTTTTAGTACTCTGTGAAGACCCTCACTCTGTTTTTCAGGATACACTGTCCCAGAATCAGAGTGGGGGTAAGGGATGGGCCCAGGCATTGTGTACACATACACAAAATCAATCAATCAATCAATCAAATCTTAAAAAAATAGACGCTCTTTGCTCCCACCAGGACCATAACAACAAGAATAGATACTGGCTGTTGTTACTTTCAAAATATCAGTTAAGGGTTGGAGAGATAGCTAAGCAGTTAAGCTTCTGCCACCCAAAATACTAGTTAATTAATTAAAGAGAGAAGGGGAGAAGGAAGAGGGGGAGAGAGAAAAGGAGAGGGACAGAGAGAGAGAGAGAGAGAGAGAGAGGAGAGAGAGAGAGAGAGACTATACACATGCCACATGCCATGACACATAGTTGGAGGTCCAAGAACAATTTTTGGAAGTCAGTTCTCTCCACTGTGTGTGTTTCTGGGAATCAAATGTAGGTTATCGGGTTTCAAGCAGCCATCTTACCTGCTAAATATCTTACTAGCCCCTATATTAACTTTTTGCTAGAGAATTCTATTTCCTTTTTTGCACTGTAGTCTGAAGTGAATGATTTGTATATTTTCACCCTACTCTCTACCTCCTTCCACATCACCCGGATAAAGTCACCTTGTCTTTCTTCCTGTTCCTGTGGATTCCATGTAGAGAACAGTGTGCATCTGCTAAAGATGCTCAAGAGATATACACGGATGGCACAGAGATCCTAAAAGAATGCCTGGGCCCATCCCCTACCCCCCACTCTGATTCTGGGACAGTGTATCCTGAAAAACAGAGTGAGGGTCTTCACAGAGTACTAAAAATTTGCCAGGTATGGTACCAACCAGAGGGGGGAATTTATCTCCCAGAAGGAAATTTCACACAGCTCTGACAACATGTTAGACCACCTTGTGGGAGAGAATGGAGTTATCTGGCAGCAAGCTGAGCCATGTCTCTCTTGCCTTCTCCTTAAACTTTACCCTCATGTTTCAGATTCTGAAGATATACTTTAGGTGGTATCCTCCTTCCCAATATGGCCATATCAAATAATTTTCCATTTTTCTGCTTTTCACTGCTAATTTGATTTTTTAAGTAATTGGTTTATTAGAGGTGGCTGAACAGAGGCACAGATTGTATCACAGGTCCAGCGATGGAGTCAGTAGTTGGATGGGGAACTAACTTCTTCAATGGGTATTTCCTGGGAGTTTCAAATGCCCACTCCACAAAAGCAGATGACCAGGCTATGAGGGTGACCAAGGCCCGAGCCCCTCCATGTCAGGCAAGGGGTGTTTCAGATGTTCCTCTCGATGTTTCGCTCTCTGCCTGGTTTCTGTCTGTCAGAAAAACCACAGTGACCTGGGTGCTTCCCCACCAGCCAGCCCAGCATCTGAGGGGATGAAAAAAAAAAAAAATAGAAAAGAGGAACTCCGGAGAACATGTTTTGCAGGAGGGAAGAATGGCTCACCCTTTCCTCAGAAGGGGGTGAAGGCATCCTGGGGGCATTCCGCGGAGGGCATGGTGAGGCGTGAGGAAGGTCCGGCAGCTAGAGAGACCAGACGGATAGGGGTTACGGGCCCAGTAGCCGAGGCTTGCCCAACTCTGCCCTTCGCCTGCTGTGCACCTGAGTCAAGGTCCTGGCTCTCTTCAGTGACCCCAGGACACTCGGAAGGAACTGGAACAGATGCCTAAGTAGAGGGGCCGCGGAGATCTGGTTTCGCCCGTATATCGACCTGTCGTAGTTGTGAATGATAGACAACTGCATTTCCTAAGTGCCCTCGCTGAATGGTGGATTCTAGGCTCGTCGCTGAGGGTGTGTTTCTGTTGTCACACTTTGTCCTTTCTTGCTCCTAGCTCCTCCTCCTCCTCTGTACCCACATGATATCAAAATCCACATCCTGGGCTGCTGATATCCACAGACAAGTCACTTGGACGCAAAGCTGCCTTTCTCTCTTGTTCCTAGCGGTAGTAGTGGGAAGTACCGAGGAGGGCGGGTATGTGGGAAAAGAGAACGGGGTGCTAATCCTCAGGTGTAGGCAGCTCCCCTATTCTACCTGACGCCTGATGTCTGGAGGCCATACTGCTGGGGACCCACCTGTGGGAATGAAGGGGGCAGGAGTGTGGATGGCCTTTGACATTCGCCCTACTGAAGCATCACTGTAGCGGAACCAATGAAACCTAGGAAATGAACAATGTACAGTCTGACTTATCATGAACCTTGGGGATAGGCCTGTTAAACAGAGAATAAGATTTCCCATTCCCAATGTTATCATGAATGATTGCAAACAGCCAGGAAGCATAATATGTATAGAGGGAACACACATAGGCCCCCCTGTTGAGATTCTACAAGGAGCATTTGTTGGGCATGCTCTACTACGGTTCCACGTAATTATCTAATCATCTGTCAACCCATATTCTTCCCATAAACTCTGCAACAAATATAAGATGTCTTTTTTTTTTTTGCTACAAAAGCAATTGAAATTCATCATAAAACATTTCGACAATACTTGGTGAAGAAAACCACTGCATTTTCATGACCTGCCTAGAAAAGTTAAATCCAAGGAGCCCAAATGCAAGGTAAAAGCCAGACATTTCTCTCTTCTCTGTTTTCTGTCTTTGCTCTCTGACATTACTACTGGTGGCTGTGGTTCTCAGCAATCACAAACACATATATCTTTGATTCGGTTTTTGAGACAGAGTCTCTCTTGGTGAAGCTGGTGATAGTATCATCCCCTTAGCCTCCAGAGTTCTGAGATTGCAGGCGTGAGCGTATAATCTATAATATAAAATTTAAGTCATAGGGCCAGCAAGATGGCTCAGTGGGTCAGGTGGCCGCTTGAAAATATGGAGACCTGAGTTCTATTCCTGGGGTCCTCAGGGTCCAGAAGAGGGAACCGATTTCTGAAAGTCTCCCTGCACCATGGCTTGTGTGTGAATTGTACCCCACAGACTTGTGTGCTTGCATCCTTAGCTGCTGTTAACGTTTGGGAAGGTTATGGTGCATGTAGGAGGCGGAGCCTTGCTGGAGAAGGCATGCCACAGGGGTGGGGCCACCTCTGCTTCCTTCTGAGTTGCTTTCTGACTTCCTGATGGCAGCTGTGACCCGCAAGCCACCTCCAGCATTTGCCCACTGCCATGCTTTTTCCAGCATAATGGATTATATAACTCTTCTAGGACCATATGGCAAATACATCTTCCTTGTCTCCTGAGTAGGAGCACTGCCTCACAGCAACAAAGAGAAACAACTACAATGAAAATTGGTACCGGAAGTGGGGTGCTACTGTGAGACTAAGGGGACCTGGTTCCAGAGAGGGAAGTGGAAGTGTTGTGAAACTGAGGGATCCTTTGACCTCCATAAATCTCTCTCTCTCTCTCTCTCTCTCATATTATTATATTTCATTCTATCCATTCTGTTCTTCTTGAGGATTCTGACCTACAATACAAGCTACCTTGAGGATACTGCATTCAGTGAACTAAGACAGTTGGTGAAGAAAACCACTGCATTTTCATGACCTGCCTAGAAAAGTTAAATCCAAGGAGCCCAAATGCAGAACTGCAATGACCAGACGCCGGAACAAGGAGGAATGGGTGTGGAGCTTCAGTTTCACAAGATGACAAGAAGCCTGGAGGTGGGTCGTACAATGCAATGCGCTGTTGCTAAAGAACGGCTAAGATGGTGTGTCTTTTCTCGGGATTTTTGTCAGTCACAGTCGAGAAACTCCACACGCATTGCTTGCTGAGATGCAGCCTGTCTGGTCAGTCTCAACGAGCCTCCATTTCCTCTCTGTACGGGAGTCATGCCTCACAGCTGTGAGAGGTAACCCCAGTGCAGCCACACACCCCCCCTCCTTGTTTCTTTGCAGAATCTGGAGTCTTGCACTTGGCCTTTCCAGGCAATTGAAAGTACCATCTCCAACGGGTTTCTTGCATATATTACATAGTTGGTGCTCACGGACTGTCTGTAGACTCTCTGGCTAACTGCATCTGTCCACATGAGCACGTTCTGGAAGGTGCCATATGTGTTGGGAGCCACGTGCGTGGTGTACAACAGGCCATCTCTATATTTTCTGTTTTATTTGTTCATTTTAACTTTTTATTGCTTTTTTGTGTATGGGTATGGTATACAAATATGTGTTCAATGTGTGTGTCTGTGGAGGCCCAAGGGTAACACCAGGAATCGTCCTGGATTGCTCTTCCTCCTATTGCTTTGCTTCGGGGAGCTTCAGGTTGTGTCTTTCAGGACTGGAATTACAGGGTACAGCTGTATTTATTTGACGTGGGATCTGGGGGTACAAACTCAGGTCCTTTGAGGCAAAGGCTTTCACCCTGAGCCATCTCCCAGCCCTGCATATTACTTTCAATAGTAAATATGCCAGTTTCAAAACTGGCATGCAGTGGGTTTCATTGTGGCATTTTTGTACACATATGTCACTATACTTTTATGGAACAAGTGAATGAACAAAATGGAAGACATATCTTGGCTGTGAATTATGGTGACACCACCTGCCTATTCTGAGATACGTACTTTACTTTGGTGTGTATGACAGATGATTTAGAAAACAACTGACTTCCCCCGCCGACAGAAATCATGGTAGCGTCTGTACCAGTTTTCCAATGCTAGAAAAAGCAATGTTTCTACATGTGCAGTACATTAAGCACAAATACGTTATAATGCACTTCTACCAATCTGTGTAAGAGTATAGAAGGTTTGGGCTGGGGAGATAGCTCAAGGGTTAAAGTTGAAGAACCTGAGTTCGGGTCCCCACTTCCCACATATAAGTGCCAGGCAGATATGGAAGGGGCCTATAATTCTGGCCCTGTGAAAACAGAGCCTGGGGAAACCCCAGAGCAAAGCAATGAGGACGTAGCAAAATCCATGATTTCCCGATGTCACCACTGAGCATCTCTGGAGGATTTGTATTTGATCACCGCAGCATCTTTCATCATGTAAGAATGAACTGAATTCTCAGAGTAGGAAATGAAATCAGCGAGAGGGACATTGGATGCAGGCAACGGCTCAGACGCTGGTGGTCACTGATGTTGGAAGGACTGTGAGGAAGCTTTAGAATCTATCCCCCATCTCCTAGCATTAGCTGTGTGTGCTGTCATTGGCTCCCACCATCGTGGGGGGAGAGGGGCAGTCACCCCTGTACTTTAAACCTAGATGCCCTTCCCAGACCCATGTGTTCAAGGCTCGTTCCTCAGTAGTGCTGTTGCGAGGTTGTTAGAAGCATTATGGAGCCTAGCGGGAGGGGGCTAAGCCACGGGAGGGTTGGGCCTGTGTGTAAGGAACCATGGGACTGCTTTCTTCCTTCTGTTTGTTTCTCATTAAACCTGAAACAGGTCATGCACCCCCAAAACCCTGTAATGGTTACTCTTGGCTATTGCTGTGAGAAAGAGCATCCAAAGTCGAACAAGTTAAGGGGGATTATTTAACTCGTAGTTCCAGAGAGGGAAACAGACTTTCATGACAGAAGCAGCATGGCTGATTGAAGCTGGAGACAGGCTACGTCGCACCCATCCGAGAGGCTAGTGGGTGATGGCCGAGGGATTCCTGGAGAGTCTCTCTTCTCCCCAGTCTTCTGGTTTGTGGCTCTTTTGCCTGGTCCACTACTGGGAGGTTCCAATGGGATCTACGGAGGTTCTGAACGGATCTGGGGCTGATCTTTGTATTATCCAGGTAATCTCTTCAGGTGATCTCAGCTGATTTTGCCAGGTGTGGTCTCAGCTGATCTTAGTTAGGCCAGGTGTGTTAAGTTGACACCCAGGATTAACTATCACATACCTTTAATGCCTTTTTTGGCTCCAGAGGCAGATGGAAATGCCCCCTTTGATTTACTAGTACAGTTCAAAGTTCAAGAAGCCCTAGGGTCTGTTGACCAAGGACATGGTGGAAGGGCTGAGGAGCCTTCACCAGGGATCTCCGTCTACCTCACTCATCTCTCCTGTAATGACCCGCTGCGTTGGGGGCGTTCTGCCTGGTCTCTGTCTGTAATGGTCACAGTTTGACCACGTGTCTCTGTAACCCTATGACCCATCAATCCACCTCGTAGAGAGCATAAAGTCCAAGACTTAACCAAGCAGGGCCCTTGGGTCCCTGGGTCCCAGTCGAATAAATAAACTTCACTTCTTAAGTCATGACTCCCCGTCGTTGGTCTGCTCACATCCGCTGGCTGCGTGGCGAACAGGCCTCTTCTGTCTCTGAATCTTAGAGTTGCCTAAGCTGGGGCTGGAGAGGTGGCTCAGGGGTTAAGCCTCCGCCTTGCAGGCGGAAGGTCCTGAGTTCGGATCCCAGATCCCACATACAGACGCCAGGCAGAAGCGGGGGCGGCCTGCGTTTCTGGTCCTGGTAGGGCGGAGCCTGTGAATCCCGGGGCAGAGTAAACAAGGAGGAGGTGGAGGCGTCCATGGTGGTTCCCGAATTCGTCCGTGGTTCTACACATACACATACACACATGCGCGCGCACATACATACGCACACACGCACAATTGAATAAATAAAAAAATTAAAAAAAAAAAAGAGTTGCCTAAGCTACACTGGGTTAAGCGTTCTTTATCCTTCCTTTTTCTCCCACCTGCCTCCCTCCATTTCTTTTTCTCACTCCTCCTGAGTTTCCTGAAGTCTTAGGGTCAAAAGAAGGGAAAAGAACGCACACCGTTTTCACGAAAACAAGTTACCTGCAACGCAGTGCCGGTTGTGGTCGCTTATGCCTGCACTCCGGCGCTTGGAGATGCAGGTGGGAGAGTCAGGAGTTCTAGACCAGCCTCAGCTACATAGCGAGTTTGAAGGCAGTTTGGGCTACATGACGCCCTATCTCAGAAAAACAAAAAGCCACGTGGTGTCCGGAAGCAGCTTCACCACATTCTTCCTCGCTGCCTGGAAGACAGCTTCACTGCACTCTTCCTCACTGTCTGGCTTGTACGGTCTTTCTGCCTCTCTGTGAAGCTCCTTGAGGAGCTATTGGCAGCTGTTGGCTGTGAGGTGAGTCACCTTTCTTGGGGGTGCAATCACTGAAAGAGAGGGTACCCCCATCTTAGTGGAAGGTTCCACGTCCCTGTGCGTAGAGGTAGAATCAGTGTGATTGTTTGGCTATTAAAAGAATAGAGGAGATCAAGTTGGGAAGGACACCAAGGTGGGAGGGGGCTCTGGTAAGTAGTACCAGGCGGGAAGAGTGGGTGGATATGGTCCAAATACATTGCACATACATATAACATTTTCCAGGAGTAAATAAAAATAATATTTAAAACATTAATCTTGACTCCGAGGTTAAAGCCTTTGACTTGTAAGCAAAAGGACCTGAGTTTGGATCCCCAGGTCCCATGTAAAAATGCCAGGTGGATATGGCGGTGGCCTGTAATTCCAGCCCTGGAAGGCAGAGCCTGGGAAACTCCAGAGCAAAGCAATCAGGAGGTGGAGCAGTTCAGGATGATTCCCAAAGTCACCGTGGGGTCTGCACAGGCACAGACTCTGTATACATGTATACATGCCCTGTGTACCTGCCCCTCACCCCACCCGTGTACAAGCACACATGCAAAAAAAAAAAAAATAATCTCGTTCTAGGCTAGAAAGGCAGTAACGAGAGAAAAAAACAACTAGCCAAAAGGTGGAAGAACTGTGTACAGAGTTCAGAGACCTCAGCTTCCTCGTTCTGTGAGAAGCCTGTTTCTTTTTTGATTCCGGTTTTCCACATCCCACACCTTGGGTGGGTGGGGCTGGGTGGCACCTGCCCACGTGACCTAACAAAGAGTGATGTGGGCAACTCCAAGGCCCGGAGGGGACTTGGCTCAGGTAAATAGGGTGTCGCCTCCACGTGCTGCCCCCGGAGGGGGGGGAAGGGAGTCTCAGGTGTTATCAGAGGTTAGAACTCCTGGGAACTGCTGCTGACATTGCCCCAGATGGGAAACCCCCTCGCGGTCACGCCTCTCGCCTCTCTCCAGCTCGGCTTCCCAGTCTCACCAGTCCTGTTAAGGAGCCAGGCTGGGAGGGAAAAGTAGGTCAGGGCGGGTGAAATTGCTGCTAGGGGGTCTCTAAGAAGCCGCTCCCTCCTCCCACCCCTCCCTCTACCCCCCAAAAGAAGAAGTCCAGGTAAGACAAACGAGTGGACCTTCTCCCTTGGCCAGAGGCCGCGGTCCCCCGTGAACAATCCCACGGCAGGCAAGTCCACAGTGGCGATGGGCCAGTCACCGTGCTTCGTGCATTATCGGGTCACCTGCGAACTGCGTTCTAGAGATGTGCCGGAATGGAAAAGGGGGAGTCGGGAGATCTGAGACCACGGATGGTGGGTGTCGGGAAGACAACACTGGAGGTCCACGGGTCGCATGGCTAACAGGAGTTTTAGTAAAACAGGAGGCTTTGTGGTCCTGGGGGGGGCGTGGTTTGCCTTAAGGTGGGAGAACATCCGGACAGGTGTTGATGGTTTAAATAGGAAGACTTAACCCATGACGTGGCTGGGGGGATCTGCAGAAGGTTCACAGGTTGAAGAGCTTGCGACTGCCATAGCTTCCCCAGCGCGGGGCGAGAAGGTTTGTATCACATGACACAGACGGGCCTAGTGTATATGCCAGAGGTGAAGAAGGTCTCACCTGCCTCCCTCCCTGCCTGCCTTCCTCCTTCCCTCCTTCCTTCTCTTCCTCTTTCCCTTCTTCCCTCTTTCCTCTTTTTAATTTCCCTCCCTGCCTCCCTTCTTCTCTTCCTTCCTCCCTGCCTTTCTTCTTCCCTTTTCTCTTTCTCTCCCTCCTTTCTTCTTTCCTCTGTCCATCCCTTTCTTCTCTCCCTCCATCCTCCCCTTCCTCCTGCCTTCTCTTTCTCCCTTTTCCCCTCTTCTCTCCTCCTTTTCTGCCTTCCTTCTCTCTTCCTTCCTTCATCCTTCCTTCTATCAGGCACGTTTTTTCCCCATGTGCTCTTCCACACACCAATAGCATCCCACAAAACCCTGGGAGAGTCCATTTCTCCCATCCACCACTCAGCAAGTCTGAGCTATAAACTATAGTGCCACATGTTAGAAATTCACATACGTACATGAGAGATCTCTTGTCATTTCCCTGGAAACAGAAATAGCTGCTAATCCTAAGGAAAAGATTCACTGGCTCATTCATTAGAAAGAGTAGCAACAACAATAACCTCTTGGAGCTACAGTTTTCTGTGTCTTTCATATCGCCCCTTGCCTGAGTCTTGGGAGCAGCAATCCTTGTGGATACGGAGGGTCAGTTCCCTTAGCTCCTGGTGTTGCTTTGAGCTCCTCTGCCAAGAGGTTGCGAGGGAGGAAAGACTACGCTCTTGCTGTGGGTGGGTAAATGGAAATGGATTCTGCAGAGCACAATTTCACAATCTTTATCCATAATGCAAATATAGAGAATGACAAAAGAAATCCCCTTGCAGTTGGTGGATAGGTGTCTCCGTCCGCACGTGGTTCAAAATACGTGTGCTAAGAGCCTTGCTTGTGACAGAGCGGGAGCAAACTGTCCACTCATCAGTGGGGGGTGAGAGGTGAATGAATTGTCTATCTCTATAATGGAATCCTAGGCAGCTAGAAAAAAAAAAAAGAAGGGTCGGGATGTGGCTCTGTAGGCACCAGGAAGTCCTGGGTTTAAGTCCCACTTCTGCATAAACTGGTATGGGGTAGCACATGTCTGTAATCCCAACACAGAGGAGGTAGAGGCAGGATTAGTAATTCAGCATCATCCTGAGCTACATGAAACGTTTAAGGTCAGATGGAACTCTAGCTCCATAAAATAATATAAGTAAAGTAATATATAAATTAATAAAATAATAATGAAAAGGAAATAGATGAACACTTTTTTATTAAAATGAAAAGTTTTGCCTATGTACTAAGCAATAAAAAAGAAACCAGGAGCTATCTCTTGAGTGATGAATGGGAAAAATAAACCAATGTATTAATATTTGGTTTCATGTGTGTAGAGAAACATGGGTTTACATGTGAAATGAAAAATAGTTTTGGATGTGGGAGAAGGAATGGAAAGGAGACTTTCAAATATATCCTTTGACTTTCTTGAACCCTGGGAAAGGATTATGCTCCCTATTCTGAAAGTTAAATTCAAAAGTCCAGGTGCTATTAGATAATACAGCCACTCTGCGACTAACCTCTTACATTTCGTGTTCAGAACACTGTGTCACCATGACCGTTCCTTCTACATAAGTCATCGTGCTCTGCTCCTATTCGATCCTCTATGCCCTGCTGCTCCCCTGCTGTCTAGCTGGGCCCCTCCCCAATAGCTGCCCTTCTGTTTCGTCATAGATGTGTCATGTGTAGGTCTCATGATACGTGCATGCGTGCGACATTGATCACTCATATGAGAGAAAACAGGCAGCATTTGGATTTGTGAGTCCCTCCTGCTTCAAATAGCACGGGAGCCTCTCTATCTCTTGTTCTGCAAATGGTGTAACTTCATTCCTCTTTTATGGTGGATATAACTAACCTTTTAAAATCAGGTTTCTGTGTTGAGGTCTGTCGATGGATTGTGCTCTTTATTTTTCCATTAATCATACTGCTTTGAACTTCAGAATCTTTAAAAAATATTATGTAATAGAAAAGGGAGGGAAGGAGAGAGAGAGAGAGAGAGAGAATATTCAAGCCATAGCATACAGGTGGGTCAGAAGAATAACTTTCAGACGTCATTTTTCTCTCCGTACTCCCGAGCCATCTCTCCAGCCCTGAACTATAGATTCTTTTTTTTTAATTTTTTTATTATTATTTATTCAATTGTGCGTGTATGCATGTGTGCACTTGTGTATGTAGAACTACGACGAATTCAGGAACCACCATGGATGCCTCCACCTCCTCCTTGTTTACTCTGCCCCGGGGATTCACAGGCTCCGCCCTACCAGGACCAGAAACACAGGCTGCCCCCGCTTCCACCCAGCGTCTATACATGGGGTTTAGGATCTGAACTCAGGACCTTCTGCCTGCAAGGCAGAGGCTTAACCCCTGAGCCACCTCTCCAGCCCCTGAACTATAGATTCTTGCAGGTGGCAAAATTCTGGGGATCCCTTTGCCTCCATTCCCTGCTCTCATATCTCCAAGAAGCAAATAAGATGCATCCGGGTTTCCACAGCAGGTCAGAGGCAGAACTGGGGTTTGGCCTCTGGGCTAGTTAGATATGTAGATGCCAACTGGACAACTGAGTCCTGACTTTACACCTGCGAAGGATTGGGAGTTGAGGCCGCCCTTAAGCAAGCCTGCAGGAGACTGTCTAATTGATGCGGGAAGACTCAGCCCAGGTAGACGAGATCATTCTCCGAGCACTTCACGACACTTGACTTAGATGATAATTTTCCCAAAAGTTTATATAAAGGGTGCATTTCTTCCAGAACCAATAAGGAATAAAGGGTTGAAGGTATCATAACATTACAAAGGGCAGAGAGGTAGCAACATGTGTTAGGGTTGGATGTAAAATCTTCCCTTTCCCTTTCTTCCCCCTCCCCTTCTCTAGATTCACGTGTATTTGGATTCCAGCTGTGTCTGGACATGTGTGGAGGAAGTGGAGGGGAAGGTTTGAGGGAGATAGCCAGGCTCGCTCCTGTCCTGTCTTCGCTACCTGCTTGTCCTGCTGCAGAGCAGCTTGCCACCTCCAACGCAGAGCTCAATACTCCTATACTATAAATCGAAATAAATCTCTTTTCCCTTAAGTTACTTCTTATCAGGTATGTGGTAAGGATGACTTACCAGAAAAGTAGCTAACACGACATCATTATAGGTAGAGATCAGTACCAACGAAGGCAAATGTTTTGGGGTCTACTTGAGACAGGGGTGGGGGACAGGGAAGGCGGTCAAATAGAACTACTTGGCAGAGAGAAGTAACTCACGTCAAAGAGGAGAATTCTAGAAGACCAAGCCTCGGCTATTGGCTGCCTTTCCTTCTATGCGTGGAGAAACCGCAAGGGAGAGAGACAGGTGTGTAGGCTCCTGATTGCAACCCCAGTACTCAGAGGCAGGGGCGACAGAATTGCAGTTCAAGGCTAGTCTGGTTAACGCAGAGAGACCTAGGTTCAAAACAAAACGAAAACAAACAACAAACACACAAGATATAGGCTGAAGAGCCGGGCATCTCGCCAACGTGAAGCTAAACGTTTTCAGCTCCATCGGGCTGCCAGACAGCATTTCAACACTTTACCACTTGAATGCTCCTTCACCCCACCACATTCCTGTCTGCCACGCGACCCGTGTCGCAAGAAGAGTTCTGCGGGGCGGAGCCCATCCTTGCCCTTGGTTCACTGTTGTGAAATAGCACCCTAGTGACAGCCGCCGTCACTCGACAAGTGCCAAGAGCTAGAAGCGCGCATATGCCTCCTTGCCAGTCTGTCCGCTCTACAAGTCCGGACCAAATCCCCAGCCTCCCTCTGGATTTCCCCTCAGTATGAACAGCCTGGGTCTGTCCCCAAGAGCCTGGAACCTGGTCCTTTCCCACTTCTCTGCTTCCTTTTCTCACCACCAACACCCAAGTAAGAGCCAGGGCCTCAAGGGCCTGGACTCGTATGTGACTGAGACGGTCACGCGTTGCTTGGCGCCCATCAATCCGCAGAGTTTTGGCAGGTTCCAGGGACTAAGTATCAGGAGTAGACAATCCACGGGGACTCACAGTCGGGTGGGCTCACAGCCAAGTGGGCTGTCGGTTGGCAGATGGGCAGGTGGGAAACGTGGCGGGCTGGAAGCAAATGAAAGACATTCAGACCGCTGCCTAAGTCAGAGCGAGGCACTTGATAGTGGCCGGAGGGGCTCGTTTGCCTGGTCTAGCGAGGGAAGACCTGAGTGAGAGAGTCAGAGAGAGCACTCCACCAGGGAGGAGGGCGAGGGCGAGAGGTGCTGAGAACACCGGAGGACCGGGGAGCCCCAAGGAACACGTGGCCCAGCCATCTCGCCGGGCCCCGTGGGTGCTCCTAGTGGGAAAAGAGAGCCCGGACAGAAGGAAAGATGAAGAGGAGGAGCGCCCCGAGAAATGCTGGGATTCTGAACTAGTCCGTGGAGTAACTCGGTCTCTGATTTCTACTTTTTTTTTTAACGTGTGTGTATGTGTTTTGCATGTGAATAGGTATGCACGTGGGAGTGCCACGTACAAGAGGGCACTGTGTGCGCCTGCGCAGGTCCAAGGTGACACCTGGAATCACCCTGGATTGCTCTACCTCCTTATTGCTTTGCTCTGGGGTTTCCCAGGCTCCGCCTTCCAGAGCCGGAAGTACAGGCCCCTGCCACATCCCCTTGACATTTATGTGACACCTGAGAATCCCAACTCAGGTCTTCTTGCTTGCGAGGCGAAGGCCATCATCTCCCCACGGGTTTCTCTTTTTAAAAGAATATCCAGGATGCTACCTGGAGAATGATCTGGAAGGTTAAGAGCAGAAAGCAGAGCTAGGTGTGGTGTGGTGGTTCTTACCCGTAGCCTCTGTTCTCAGCATTCAGGAGCTGGAGGCAGGAGGACTGAAGGTTCAAGACCAGGGGCTGGGAAGATGGCTCAGGCAGTAAAGCGCTTGCTGCGCAGGCACCAAGACCGACTTTGAGCCCTAGAGCGCACATAAGAATGCCAGGAGGGGTGACACGTGCTTGTCACCCCGGGGCTAGGGATCTGGGGACGGGAGGACCCCGGGGGCATCCTGGCCAGCTGTCCGGCCTAATGGATGAACTCCAGCAGCAAAGTCCCGCCTCAGAGGAGGTGGGTGGCATCCTTGAGGGGCACACCTGGAATTAGTGAACTTCTGCTATAGGGCTCTTCACAGCGACTCTGTGTTGGAGAGCAGTAGTGGGGCACGGTGAGGTTCCTTCCCCAAAGCCGAGGGAGGGAGACTCAGAGAGAAAGATCTGACAAGTCTGGGCCTTTCTTCCACAGCGTCTTGCCGCACTGAGCTGGGGCCTGCCGTGACTTTGGCTTTGACAGTTTCTCGGTAGGTCTGAGCTAGGGGCCTGCAGAGCACTGGTATGTCCCAAGCACACAGAGGGCGGCAGGTGGGAGGGGTCTGCAGCCTCTCAAGGGTGCCAAGGGCCATCCTTACTTACTCCCTGGGTTGACTCCCTGGGTTGAGGGAAGATCTTGGAAAGTGGGACTTGAGCCACCCATGGCTATTCCCCAAGTGGTCCACTGAATGAGACGGTCTTATTAGAAGGGGTTGACTTGTCTCTGGCTGGGAAGGAAGGGGGGGGTCTCCGGACCACCTGTGAAGGTGAATTTGTTGGGGCGACCACAACCTTTTGCAAAGGACCCAGCGCATACCTGGGAGAGTTAAGGCACAAGGAAAGAGCCAAGGTTGGTCTGTACTTTCCAGGGGTGTGGTAACCGCCAAGTGAAGATCTGTCCCTTGCCACAGGCAGCTAAATAAGGAGCCAGCTGCTCTTCCACCCTTCCCTCCTGTGTGGCACCAGAGGACAGGTGCCCACGGACACGCTCGTAAAGGTTCAGAAAGTCAACGGGCTTGAGAGCTGGCTCAGAGGTTAGAAATCTTTGCCTCGTCAGCAAAGAGCAGGTCCCCAGATTCCACGTAAAAACGCTGGGCAGGAATGGCGGGGGCCTGCACTTCCAGACCTGGGAGGAGGAGCCTGGGAGACGTGACCGTCCCACTTCTTGCTGAGTAGCAGCCTTCTGGCCCGCCCATGTCCCCTGGGCAGGCTTTTGTCTCTTCTGGATCCTCCTCCGGCTTTGGCTGTTTCTGACAGAAGGGCTGGGGCAGTGCCTGAACTCCCTGCACGCGGGTCACAGTTATACTATAGAACAGCACAAGATGGGGAGACAGGAGAGAGAGAGAGAAAGAGACAGAGAGAGAGAGACAGAGAGACAGAAACAGAGAGTGAGACAGAGAGAGATAGAGAGATAGGCAGGCAGGCAGATACACACACATACATACAGACAGAGAGAGAGATATACACAGAGAGAAACAGAGACAGAGAGAAACAGAGACAGAGAGAGAGAAACAGACATACAGAGAGAAACAGAGACAGAGACAGGCAGACAGAGAGAGGCTGGCAGAAAAGCAGACAGACAGACACAGACAGAGAGACAGACAGGCAGGTAGACATATGCACATACATACATACACACAGAGAGAGAGAAACAGAGAGAGAGAGCGCCAGGGACTCACCATCTTGATTGCTATCGTTGACTCTGGCAGTAACAAGAAGAAGGCAGTCGGGGCGATTAATGCTGAGTTATGGTTTCAAAGCTGGCAGCTGAGGAAGAGAGAGCAGAGCCGCGCTCCTGCTTAACATTTTCAAGGGGGCCTCATTCGATTGTTTAGAAAGTCCCCGCTGCCCCTGGGAAGGGGCTGTCCCTGGGGAGGGGCTGTCCCTGGAGAGGGGCTGTCCCTGGGGAGGGGCTGTCCCTGGGGAGGGGCTGTCCCTAGGGAGGGGCTTCTGCTGTGAACAGGAGAAAGAGCTGGCCGAAGCGAGGATAAAGTGCGGTGGTCCCTTCCTCAAGTCACTCCCTACGGCCTCCCTCCTATGGGAAGCCCCGGGGAAGGCTTCTCTTTCCCCCCTGCAGTTTTGCACTGTGTCTCAATTTCCTGGTGTGCCAGGGGAGGCTTGGAGCAGGGGTGTAATTAGTGCCAGCTTGTGTGCCTGAGGAAGCTCGTGGCCAGGACCCGGTCTGTCTGAGTTCAAACTCCCCCGCACAGCCAATCCCAAGTAGCAGATAGTCACTTTTTTAACATGTGTGTATGTGTGTGTGTGTAAGGGGGCACTTGAGTGTGAGCAGCCTGTGGAGACCCAGGGTGACATTGAGAATCACTCTGGATTGCTCTTCCTTCTCATTGCTTTGCACTGGGGTTCCCACGCTCTGCCTTCCAGGGCTGGTATTCTGGCAAAAAACGCTGCCACATCCACCTGACATTTTGATGTGGGCTCTGGGGATTCAAACTCAGGTCCTTTTGCTTGTAAGGCAAAAAGCTCTAACCCCTGAGCCATCTCTTCAGTCCTAGACAGTTGCTTTTAATTACTCTTCTCTTTGTCCTGAGAGAGTACTCAGGCATAACCCACTTAAGGGAGAAAGGGAGAGTTATTTGATTTGGCTTATGGTTCTAAGGGCGATATAGTCCATTTATAGGGGAAATCACATAGCAGAAGGAATGACTGGAGACTCAATGACTGGAGACTGCGGGTCACTGCAGGTCATGAGGAGACAGAGAGAGCAGGAGTATGAGAAGCAGGGCTGGGCTATCAAATCTTCAGGTCTACCCCCTGAGACACGCCTTCCTACAGGTAGACCTTATCTCTTGAAGGTATCACAGCCTTCCCAAACATTAGACCAGCAAAGGATTCTAACACATGAGCCTCAGGGGGCGGGGACGGGCTCACCTTCACATTCAAACCATGTCAGCAACGTTTTAGATTGAACATCTTCCACCAGTTCCATCACATTTGCAGGGTCTGGAGTCAGGGCAGTTTACACTTGATCTATGACTCCATCTGGATGTGTCATGTGACCAGACCTCCGATCCGAAAACTAGGTTGTAATGCGGAAGTCCAGCAGAGCTGGGGTAAGCATTCTACTACGCAACTGTGAACTTTAAAAAGACGATTCTCTGCTAGCTGTGACCCAGCAAGGGCAAGACAGGATGGGACCAATAGCCGCGGTCACAGCCACATCCCGGGCTTGCCAAGGACTTAGTACTTCAGCGTCTTACTTAGTCCTCCTTACGATTCTGCCAGGACCATGCAAGCAGCACATCTCGCTGCATCTACGAGAAACACGCCCAGCAACAAGGCAATGGGGGGGTCTTTGAGCTGAGGTGGGTGGACTCCGGAGCAAGTGCTCGTCATCTGGAGGGAGGGGAGTGGATGGTGAAGTCAGAGGAAGGTAAGTAGCAGCTTTGGTCTTGGGAGGAGCATGTGGCCACATGTGCATGGACAGGGAGAAGACAAGAAGACAGTGTCCATGGTAATTGTGGAAGGTGGATTTGAACCTTGAGGAGGAGGAGGATGGTGCCTGGGGAGAGGGCTTAGGGATGGTCTAGACTGGTGATTTTTCTGCCTGTGAGCCACAGAAGCTAAGTGCCCTCCTGGGAGGGAGCGGGGGGGGGGGGGAATGGATGAATTGAGGTAGTGGGGTAGAGACCTAGCTAAATGTTCTTTTTTTTTCTTCTGTTTTCAGGTGTGTGTGTGTGTGTGTGTGTGTGTGTGTGTGTGTGTGTGTGACTACTCTTCCACCTATTCTTTTGGAGACAGGGTCTCTGATCAAAACCAGAGCTCACAGGACCAGTCCTAGCCAGCTTGCTCTGGCAATTCCTAGTTCTCTCCTTCAGAGGCCGACATGATAGGTAGGCGGTCATGGCCACCTAACGTTTTGTGTGGGTGGGATTCAGGGATCCAAACTCTGGTCTTTATGGTTTGTGGCAAGTGCTTGAACCGCCAAGACATCTCTCCAGCCTAAGAATGGATCTTAAAGACCCTTCATCTGTTTACAGCTGAGTAATTCCACTTTGCTTTCTTCCTTTTTTTGGCTAATGTTGAGGTAAAACATAGATTATGAATGTAGTTGCTGTGGATACTCTTGGATATTTTGGCGGGAAATGAACACAGCCCTGCCAGATGTATCCCCAGGGGTGGAGTTGCTAAGGCCTAGGGTGGCTGGTGGTCTATCTTTGGTGGATAGAATGGCTCTGTTTTCCAGCAGGTGTTTCATAGAGTAAGTATCCCACATAGTAATTTTCTTGGAGAAAGGTCATTCTTAATCTTGATTTATTTTATTTTTAAATATTTTACTTATTTAAAAAAAATTTTTTTTTAAATACAATTTTCTTCTTTATTTAAATTTTTATTATTATTATTTATTCAATTGTGAGTGTGTGCGTATGTATGTGCGCGCGCATGTGTGTATGTGTGTGTGTAGAACCACGGATGAATCAGCAACCACCATGGACGCCTCCACCTCCTTCTGCCCCGGGATTCACAGGCTCCGCCCTACCAGGACCAGAAGCGCAGGCCGCCCCCCGCTTCCACCTGGCATCTATACATGGGATCTGGGATCTGAACTCAGGACCTTCTGCCTGCAAGGCAGAGGCTTAACCCCTGAGCCACCTCTCCAGCCCCAAATATTTTACTTATTTTGGGGAGGGAGAGAAAAAGAGAGGAAGAGAAGAGAGAAGACAGAAAAGGAGAAGACAGGAGGGGGAGGAAAGGTAGGAGAGAAGAGGTCAGAGGACAGCTTGTGAGAACCTGTTCTCTCTTTCCATCATGTGGGCTCTGGGAATCAAACTCAGGTTGCTGTGCTTCTATACAGGCGCCTTTACATGATGGGCCATCTTGTCAGCCCTGTTTAATTTTTTAATGGAGAAAGAGTTAATATGTCAAGTACCATCCTGTTACAGATGGTAAACTGAGGCTCAGGGAGAAGAGTTATTGGCTCAGACCCAAACTTGTCTAGTTTCAACTGAAACTCAGTCATGACATGAAGAATTTCCCATTAGATTGTGTGTGTGCATGTGTGTGTGTAGTGTGCACATATGTGGAGACCAGAGGCCCACGTTGGGTGCCTTCCTTGATCTGTCTCCCTGTTGTTTTCTGAGCCAGGCTCCCAGGGCACTGGAGCTTGCTATTCATTTGGCATGACTGGCATTTGAGTACCTGTCTCCAGCTCCCCGGCGCTGGGACGACAGGCACTCACTGCTTGATCCCGTGTATTTACATGGATGCTTGAGATTAGAACCCAGATCCTCATCTTTCCATGGCAGGGACTTTACCTTCAAGCCATCTTCCCAGCCCCCAAGACTTTTGAACCCTATGAAATGAAGGCAAAGTGTCACTCCTGGCTGTTGTTGACCAGATGTAGTGTTGATACCATGAATGGAATCAGAATTCCTCGCTTCATGTCCCAGCACTCGTGGTAGGAAATGTGTGATCTAGGGGTACAGTCTTACTGATGTGAGCCTCCGTTTCCCTGGGAAATACATGTCCCCCTTTGTGATAGTTAATCCTGGGTGTCAACTTGACATACCTGGCATTAACTAAGATCAGCTGAGACCACCTGAATAGATTATCTGGATAATACAAAGATCGGCCCCAGATCTGATCAGAGCCTCCAGAGATCCCATTGGAACCTCCCAGCAGTGGACCAGGTAAAAGAGCCACAGAACAGAACACTGGGGAGAAGTGAGATGTTCCAGGAAGCCCACTAGCCTCTCCAATGGGTGTGACATAGCCCGTCTCCAGCTTCGGCCAGCCAGCCATGCCACTTCCACCGTGAAAGATTGTATTTCCCCTCTGGAATTATGCGTTTAATAAATCTCCCTTTCTCCCTTAAATTGTTTGACTTTGAATGCTCTCTCACAGCAATAATTAAGAATGACTGTTATACCCTTCATGGTATTGCTGGATTTAAGACGGTGATGTGGAAATTCCTTGTAGGTTAAGTAACACTTAGCAAATAATTGTTGCCACTCAAAAAACATATTCTAGGGAGAAATGCTAGTCAGACGTTTGACCAGTGTGACAAATTCCTGAGCTAACAACTTCAAAGGAGGAAAGCTTGGCTCACCGTTTGGGGGGTTATAGTCCACTGTCTGTTTTTCCGTGCTGTGAGGAGATATCACA
This sequence comes from Typhlomys cinereus, assembly GCA_023101885.1. Classification (NCBI taxonomy): domain Eukaryota; kingdom Metazoa; phylum Chordata; class Mammalia; order Rodentia; family Platacanthomyidae; genus Typhlomys; species Typhlomys cinereus. Next base: position 868,622 of record JALPQD010000455.1, read on the forward strand.
TCATGGCAGAAGGGCAAGGAGAAAGAAAGCTGCTCACCTCACCGTGGCCAGGGAGCAGAGACAGGCCCAGGGTCCAGACACATACACCTTGGCAAGCAGGCCCACCTGCAGCAGCCCCACCTGCAGCAGCCCCTGGTCGAGCCTACCATTGCCCATAGTCTATTGAGTGTTCAATTCATGCTTGGGCGAGTCCACTGATCAGGGCAGAGTTCACAAGAGATCTGTCTCACACCCTGACAGCACACACGCGGGTGTGTGCTACCAACCTCCCATACCGCTCTCCATCCACTCAAGCCGATGTCAAGATGAAGCATTTCAGAGGTTTGGACCACAGGAGGGTTGGGGTCCGCAGGGTCTCCACAGTATCCCCAAAACTCCACCTGAAGTAAGACGCTCCAAGAATTAGCGCTCGGCTCTGTCTGAACAGCATTGGGCTTTGCGCCAGCTGGATTCATTTTTTCCCCTCAGTTTAAGATCTCAATGAAGACCCTTGAGAATGGAAGTGCAAAGCAGGAGAAAACAAAACTAAACACTGCAGTGTGTGTGTGGGGGGGTCCCATCCCCTGGGGATGTTTCGACTCTCTGAAGGAAACACTTGCAAATTGAGATGGGGGTTGACAAGTTGAGATAATTTGAGGTTCTGCCCAGACATGGGGAGAGGGAAGGCACACAGACACCCTCCACACTTCAGTGGAAGACAGTCACATCATTTAACAAGTCTCTTTTTGGGTCTCTAATTTAGGTAGTGGGTAAAGGCGCCTGCTGCCAAACCTGATGATCTAAGTTCGATTCCCAGAGCCCATGGGGTAAAAGGGGAGAATGGACGTTGTCATAGTGAAATACAGGGGTCGACCTGGCAGTTACAGGCTCGGAGCTCTGGGCACATTTGTAAAGAATTAGCAGTTGTCTTGGGCCCCAAACCAGCCTACGGCAGATTGTGTAATTGATGGGGAAGACCCAGCCCGTGGTGGGTGGGGTGAGTTCCTGGACAGATGAACAATATGGAGGGAGCTGGTTAAAGAAGTTGGCATCTTTAGGCATACATGGCGTCGCGGTTTGAGTTGTTCTCCACAGACTCAGTATTGGCTCTTCAGCTGTTTGGGAAGGTCAAGGCACCTTTAAGAGGTGGAGCCTTGCTGGAGGAAGGCAGTCACAGGGGGTGGGCCTTGAGGTTGGTGAGCCCCACCCTGTTTCTGGGAGAGGTCTGCTCTTGCAGTTGGCAGTTTTGAGCTCTCAGCCTCCTTAATGGACGTGACTTAGGCCGTCTCCACCGTCTCCCGCCTGCCATGCTTTTTCCACCACAGATTATTATATCTCCCCTCTGGAACAGTAACCTGAATAAATCTCCCCTTCTCTCCCTTAAGTTGTTTGAGTCTGGGCTGGAGCGATGGCTCAGGGGTTAAGACTCTGCCTCATGCGCAGAAGGTCCTGAGTCGGGATCCCAGGTCCCATATAAAAATGCCAGGCAGAAAGGCACTTCTGGCCCTGGTGGGTGGAGCCTGGGAAATCCCAGAGGAAAGCATAAAAGGAAGTAGAAGCAATCCAGGATGATTCCCAAAGACAGACAGACACACACATATGTGAACAAAATAAAGTTAAAAAATGTTTTGAGTCTGAGTAGTATCTCACAAGATGGCTTCTAGAATATTTGGATGGAATGCGGTGATTCCCCAACAGAACACACCTTCTGAGTCCCTGGAGATCACCAGTCCCCCTCTCTCCCCACTGCCCTACATCTCTAGCAACTCCCTGGCAAACACTGAGACTCTGAAAGATACACATTCCTGCCCAAAAGGCCTCCTCCCTCTCCCCCTACCAAACTGTCTATGGCGGCTCTCTCTCTGCCTCTCTGACTTTAAATTGTCTCTCCTGTTTCAATGTTCTCCTACCTTAAGGCTCAATTATGGTTCCGGCTGGCCCTCATCTCTGATAAACATGATTTCTTCAGCCTCTTCCCTTGTGTTAATTTCTCTTTATTAATGGATTTCCACATGACCCCTACACAGTTTTAGAGTCTGTCTCCCTTCCTTTCTCCCTTAAACCTAACAGAGAACAGGGACTTTATGTTTTATCCTTTGCCCAAGGCGCCATTTACTCCCTGTAATTTGACATGAGGATGTAAATATGTCTTTATGCTCTTTGCGCATTTTCCCACTGGGCTGACATTGTCTGTTGTCAGAGAGACGCAACCTCGAAGTAGGAAAAGTTCTGTTAGACACAATTATTTCTACTGGGGCACTCCTGCCAAATTCACAGAGTAATTACAGAACTCATTTAATAGAACAGACGCGTAAATCTATTTATCAACTTTGTTCTGTGGAACAGAGTTCTTGCTGTGCTTACAATGCTCAGTTGCCTGCATCAGTGGCTAAATGAGTAAACGTCACAATGAGAAAATCAATGGTCAAAGCTGACCAAACGTTCAGTTCTTAGCCAGACACCCTCCTGTTAGTTCTTTTCAAATCGATACCATTAGACAACATCAATTGTCTGAATCGTCGGTTGCTCAATAATTACTGAACCTCCTGCAAAATGGAGCTGAACTGTAAGAATTCTCCCTGCAAAAAAAAGACTTTATATATTATTATTTTTTATGTGTGTTCATGGGTACTTCTCTCTGTGTGTGTGTGTGTGTGTGTAAGAGGGTACTTGAGTGTGTGTGTGCCCATGGAGGCCCAAGAGTGACATCAGGAATCATCCTGGATTGTTTTACCTCCTTATTGCATTGCTTTAGGTTTTCCCAGGTTTTTTTTTTCCAAGGGTGAAATTGCAGGTTGCTGTCATTTTCACCTTACATTTTTTTTATGTGGGATTTGGGGATCTGAACTCAGGTCTTTGCTGACAATACAAAGACTTCATAACCCCCGAGCCAAGAACCTGGCTGTAGAGGAGACTTTTTTTTAAAAGTGAGGACTAAAAATATAGAACTGGTTGGAGAGTCTTTCTAGAGTGATTCTTGGGAGCTGAAGAATGAAATGCACAAGATTCCAAGCCAGGGGATTTCATCCACGTGAACGACACCCACGGAAGATTCCCTTTGGCCTCCGTGGAAAGGACCCTCCCATCGCCAGTACTTCCGAGTACTTTCTGTGCTCCAAGATGCCAGGGGATAAAGTCCTGGATTCATATTCCTCACCCCACACTTGTCCCGACATCGAAGGACACATCCATCCGCATAAACAGATGTCAGAACAGCTTGAAGAGTCCCACCTTCAACCAACTGACAGCCAATGCCCCTTGGACATGATCATTCTCTTACACTATATCCCTTAAGTCCTCTTACAGATGGCTTCGTTCCTAAATGACAGGCATTATGCTGATCTCCAAACTCCATACGAGGATGAAGGTATTATATTCTCTTGTTAATCAAATGTTTGCTATGACTGCTTGCTTGCTTTCTCTTTAATTTGAAGCAGTCTTTATGTTTGAAAAGATTTGAAATTTTTACTACTGTCACAAGACAGAGAGCTCTGATCACTATCTTTTAGATGGATGGAGACCTATTTTCAATCTCCCCAAAGGAACTGTTTGGGAGGGGGGAGGGGAAGCTTCTATTTTAGATCTGAGCTGCTAAAGCAAAAGAATTTCATTCCTGCTGAGAAAAACAGGAAGATTTATTAACTGGGTCCAACCAATCAAATTGCCACACTGCTGTGGATGTTGGCAGTGCTAAGATGCAAGTGTCTAGATGCAGCAATGGGTCCATGACAGCTGCCTGTCTGCACATAACCTTTCCTGAGGGCCTCCTGCCACTTAAAGGTGACGGGGTGTGGACCGTGATGTGTGGAGCCAAACATACCCAAGCACCATGTAGACTCCAATTTGTAAGAGTAACTTGATAGACTCAGCTTCCACATGTTATACATACTATCCGCCAAGCTTAGACGGTTCTGGAATATTTAAACCTCAACCTACCTCATAGAAATTTTGATCCCGCTGACCCTTCTAAGGAAGGGAACATCTTGGGTTGATTCTTCTTGATTCTTCTTCTTTAAAAAAAAAAAAATCTTCAATGGCAACAGAATTCGTTTTTTTTTTTTTTTTTCTTCTTCAAAATTTGGCCAAACTTGAGAGCCCAGAAAGACCTCACTGGAGATATAAGTACTGGGCTAGGAATTTTAGAAGAGTCTAATTTTTCCAAATAGATGAATGAAGACATACCTTAGAAAAGGATTCCTATTAGTCAGACTTACAGAGAGAGTGTGATTTTTAAAACAGGGAGCTTGTGATCTAAAACGCTACAGCGTGGGAACCCACGTTCCTTGATTAAAATGAGCCTTCAGGTGCTCCGCAGCATAGTGAGCCAGGGGTGGAAAATGCTAAACGGCACACACATTTGGCAGCAGGAAGCAGACCGGTGACATTGTAAGTGAGTAGGAATGAGAATGAGCACGTCCCACAGAATCCATGTCTGCAGTCTGACTTCTTGTCTCTGCCCTGCCACTGAGAGTATTGGGTACTTGTGGGAAGAACGACCGTGTTGGGAAGGATTCCAAATGATACTGTGTTCTTACCTGGGTTCTTGCACATGTGACCTTGAATTTAGCTCCCCAAAGCAGGGTGTGGTGAAACACTGATATAGTCAGGAAAATGAAATTATAACCAGAAAAAAGCAGTTCAAATACTTTGGCAATTAGAGGCCAGTCTTTCCTAAAATTAGAACTAGCCCATCCACATCAGGTTATGGCTATAACATCAAATAGGACAGGAAAATAAGGGCAAGTTTACAAATAATAGTTTTTTTTTAGCTACTCCGAAAGCCAAATAAAAATGCCATGTATTGCAGATGAGAATATCCAGCATTCAGTGTAATGAAGAGTACGGTGGTACCAATGCATCTGCTCCCTTTACGTCTCCAGCATCCTGTGTAATTGACTATTTTAGCTTCAGGTGTAATGCTTCTGTCACATGCCCTATGTCGGATGCAGAGGGCAGAAGAGAAAAAGAATTAGACCCAATCATAGTGCCAACCACACTGACGTGCCCGGGAGCTCCATCCTCAATGGTTTTAACCACGGTCCCTCTCTCCTGAAGGCTGCCTTCCTCCCTTAGCCTAGGCCTGTCAGAGCCCAGGAACGGCCCTTCCCGCCCTGTCAGATTTCAAACAATGTTTGGTCTCTACTCGGATGTATGTGGTGTGTGACTAACTCAGGGAGGGGCGGGGCAGGGGGGACTGAACAGAAGTTTTCCAGGAGAGACGACTAAATGGAATGATTGTGAAAAGTTGAAATGCAGCTGATCCAGAACCAAAATTACCTTGGGTTATGTTTAGCCACCATAATAGTATCTATTGCCCATCTCTGTGGCTGAACTAACCCTGTGGTGTGGTAGAGATTCCCCGACTTGGCCACAGCTGATGCCCTCACCCGCACACGTGACAAGTGTTTGACTAATGACTTTCTCTTCTTCCGGGACTGTAGCAAGTACATGTGACCACGTCCACGGGCGGAGCACGTCACTCGGGGAAGCCTGATGTGTGGTGCTGGCCCATCACGTGCAGCTCAGGTTCGATTCTCTCTTGCTCATGTCGAGCGAGAGCTGTGTTCTCTTTGAGTGTGCTGAGGGTCTGTTCCCAGAAACCGACAAGCATCAACCATGCCAGCTCCTCCTCCTCCCACAGTGCTCCAGCTCCTCCTCCTCCCACAGTGCTCCAGCTCCTCCTCCTGTGTATATGTTCATGTGTATGCATATGTTCATGTGTGTGCACACGTCCACATGCATGCACATGTTCTCATGTGTATTCATGTTCTCGTGTGTGCACATGTTCATGCACGTGTGTATATTCATGTATGTGCACATGTTCTCATATGTGCTCATGGTCTCGTGTGCATCTACACTGGGCACTCGGAAGTCAGAGGACAACCTTGGTTGTCATTCCTCAGCTACCACTCGCTTTCTTAAGTTTTGGAGACAGAGTCTCCCATTGACTTGAAACTCATCCAAAAGGCTAGCGTACCCAGTTAGGGAGTCTTGGGGGTCCTTCTTTCTCTGCCTGCCCGGTGCTAGGGCTCAGCTCCTTGGGCTGGCAAGGCAGACGCTTGACTGACTAAACCATCCCCCAGATTCCTTGAGGGAGGCAGCAGTTGGCCTGCATGGTGGCTGATAAATTCATGACCAAGGGACTTTAGGGAACAAAGTTCTCTTACAATTCTCTCTTACAGTTGTCCAGTCACAGCTCCTTGTCAGCTTGGCAGAGGTCCACACCAATGCCCGGGACCGAGAGAATGGGCCCCACATATCCACAGGATGGCTGAGAGAGGGACAAGTATATTCAGCTCCCTCCATCTTATTCACCTGTCTGGGAACTAGTCCCACCCACCATGAGCTGGGTCTCCCTACCAATGAGACAATCTCCTGCAGACTTGCTCAGGGCTTTACTCCACTACTAATTTCTCACAACGGTGCTCAGAGCCTTCAGTTGCCAAGTTGATACCAGTCTCTAATCGTGACAGGAGGCCCTGTGCCTCCCTTGACAGAACTCAGTGTATTTCTAACTGTACCTTCATAGTGTGAATCTCACGCCAACATCTGGCTCTAAGAGCAGGGGAGATCCGCTTGAGTCACACAAGGCAGTTTAAATGGTGCACAGTGGGCGAGTGACATAAAATTGTGGATGAATGTGTACTGAATGAATGCAGTGGGTATTGAATGAATGCAGTGGGTACTGAATGGATGCACTGGGTACTGAATGAATGCAGTGGGTACTGAATGAATGCAGTGGACACTGAATGAATGCAGTGGGCACTGGGCAATGAATGAATGCAGTGGGCACTGGGCAATGAATGAATGCAGTGGGCACTGAATGAATGCAGTGGGCACTGAATGAATGCAGTGGGCACTGAATGAATGCAGTGGGCACTGAATGAATGCAGTGAGTACTGAATGAATGCAGTGATACTGAATGCATGGGTAAAGGATCAGATGCTCTTCCTCTTGAGGGGCGATACACAGGTCTTTTGAAAGGCAGCCGGAACCCCAGATCTTACTCTGCTTACTTTAATGATGGCATTAAGGATTGGGAATAAATCTTGTTCTCGACAAGCAATAAAGCCCTACTTGAAAAGCCCAGCCTGCCTTTCCACTGACATTTTTCTGAGCTCTGCTGTAAATCATGACTCTTAAACCTGGATGGCGGTGGCTTGGCTGCCACATGCTGCCTGCTGATCGTGGACCCGGCCCCCGAGCCCTCTGGTGTGGCTTACTGTGCACCTCATGCCAGGGCTCCCGTGAGGCCCGCGGGAACCTCTGGCAGGCAAGCGAGGTCTTATTTATGACCCATTATTTTCACTCTGATTAATAATAAGGAACGGGCCGCTTGCTGGGGTTGGATGGGTGGATTTGCCGGGATGTAGTCTTGAGGTCACCGAGCCATTCAAAGCATGGTGCTGAGTGAGGAGGGCCGAGGCCAGGAGAGCTTGAAGACAGGGGTGTGTGGGTGGGGGGAGGGTGCGGGGCAAGGTTACCTGTCTCAGACTGACCAGTAGACGAGGTTATTGGTTTCTGAGCCCAGAGAAGGTGACCTGGATAAAAATCATGGCAGTGACCAAATTCTTGATACCAAAGAGAAGGAAGGGGAAGGGGGGGAGGGAAGGAAAGAAGGGAAGGCAAAAGATCAGAGGCAGGGAAAGACATGTCTTGACTTCCGTGCCATGCATTTGAAAAGTGCCGGGGTCTCCTCCTCCTCCGGGGCCCCTCCCATCAGACCACGGCTCTTGGGGCTACAGCTCTGCAGACTTGTCTTGGAGGCTGAGACCTGCTTGGCACCCTTGGGGTGGGGTGAGGCAGGGAACAGCGGATGCTCGGTTTGCCCAGCGGACGACGTTGCTGCCCAGCCTGGCTCAGCCACTGGAGGGGGCAAGAGAGGCCCTGGCCTTACAGGAGAGGCGGAGTTTGCAAGTAGAGCTGTAGAGATGCAGGGGCAGAAGATGTCCCTGGGGACCCCAGTGCCCTGCCCCCCCCCCCGCCTGCAGCGCAGCACCCCTCAGCTAGGGCAGCTGTAGACACGTGGGGACCCGGCTTCCATCCTTGCTCTCCAGCTCTGCCAGGGAAGCTGGGTTTTCCGTGTGAAATCAGGCCATTTGTGCCCGCCAGACGGAACGCATGTGAGGGCTGGATTTGGGCCTCGCCTCTGGAAGCCCCCCCCCCCCCCCCGTCTCTCTTTCCAGGCCAAGTGGATGAGGAAGATCATGTTACTAGACAGGAGCCCTGTTCCGCTGCCCCCCTGGAGATCGCCGCGATTGGTGGACAGAAAGCAGGCTACGGGCACTTACTTTCAGCTGGCTGCTCAGAGACCCCCGTCTTCCCTCTTCCCACCCTGGTGGGGGTAGCTTGACAAGGTTCCCATAGAAACTCGTGGCTCAGGCACAGATGTGAACACCAGCCAGGCTTGGGTCAGTACCCCCCCTCCCCCTCCCGTCTTCCACAGTCCCGGCCTCTGCAGTACGCGCAGCCCCCGCCAAGGCAAGCAGGTGCGCCTCTCAAGCCCTGATGAAGAATTCCGTTTCCCTTTACAGCTGGAGACAGCTGGCCGGCTGAGACTGTGCGGAGGAGGGGCTGCAGCTGCTGACAGCTGGTTGTGCGGTGGGCTATCCCCCGTGGATCACGCAGCCTCCTTAGAAGGCATCAGACAGAAGGAAGAGTCTTGGGCAGTCAGGGCAAGACCCTCTGTCTCTGCCTTGGGGTTTCCCCTGGGCTGACCTGCCCCTACCAACTGTTTCTAGACCTTTCCATAGCTTGTCTTCTTTCACATTCCCCTCTGTGGTTTGCAGCTCAAACTTCTGGGGAGGGGGCTTACCTGTAATTCGGGGAGGGAGGAGCCAGGCAGTGCAAAGTGACCCATTGACTTGCTGCATTATTGTGGTTTCTGAAAACACAGGGATCTCTCTCTCTCTCTCTCTCTCTCTCTCTCTCTCTCTCTCTCTCTCTCTGTTGTGTTCTGCTGTGACGACCGTGCTCTCACTGCCCAGCGCCCGAAAGAGAATCACGATTTCATCACTGAATACAGAGCAGCGTGAGTCATGAAGCCGCTGAGTGAGGAGAATGTCACTGGACCTTTCCGGAAGCTCATATTGGGTGGCNGGGCCGTGTGGAGAGTTGCTGAAGCAAACCCTGAATCTATTACATGTTTTCAGCTATGTCTTTCTGAGTAAGAATGTTCTCAACACGTTTTATATCAGTCACGTTGATATAAAAGGCCTTCATTTTTAGTCCCGGAAGCTGCATTATGAGATCCCTTGAGTCCACAGTATTGGTGTGGACAATCGTGTATAGATTTTTTTTTTTTTAGAAATGAGAATAGATGGTTTCCATCTGTCTAGAATATTTCCTTAACTCCTTAATTTTTTATATTTTCTTAATATAACCCTGACAGGAAACATTACCAGCAATACCAAATGAACCTTTTTACCCAGGCCGCACTAATACAAAATGTCTCCTAAAGGCCTGCCTGCCGTTTAGATCCTCTACTTCCTTTCCTACATTGTTTGTTGATTTACAAATTAATTGACCCCTGAGCTCCCAGGTGCCTCCTTACTCACCAGAAGAACACTTGTCTTAATTGGCCCAGCAGAGGGTCTGTGCGTTTGGCTCAGCTGCTTATGATCTGCTAGGTGGTCCCATGTAGGTATCCAGCCATAAATCTGCAATCGTAATTGATGAAGCTAAATGCAGAAATCCTGGACTTTGTGTGTTGCAAGCAGAGACTCCAGCAAAATGGCTAAAACAGTCTGACTGCTATTTGCTACAGTTAAGAACGATCGCTCCAAATGTGCCTGGTGCCTGGATTCTCTCTGGATGCTTTGGTTCTGCCTGGTACTCAGCGACGATACCTTGAAACACATCAGATTTATTTCATCTTGCCGTGGCTTCCACAGGCAGGGTATATGTCTGCGTGTCTAAATCTAACTTAATTTCCTCTAACATTCTCTGCCTTTGTGCAAATGGTTAGCATGGTGGTCAGACATCTGGGGAAATCAGAATGCTAATCCTGTGTCATAACCACACTGTGCAGCGTGCCAACCCAGTGCGTTCTATTTTGCCATGACCCGCTTGCGGTTTTGCTTCGAGAAGCCATTTGAATCAGCGCAGAGCCACCACAGTCTTGAGCAGCCTGCTGCCTGCTCGCCAAGCAGGACCTTGATCATCCCGAGGCTCCGCCCTGAACGCGATGCTGGGAGCCCTGTAATATTTCACTCTTGAAATAACTATTCTTCACAAGCTGCCTGTGTCATTGAGCACCGATTCTTTCTCAAAAGCACACTGTTGTCAGCCGACAGAGACCCTCTTCCCCGTATGTCTGACCTGGAGTCCCACAGCCCACTGTGCTTGGCTGCAGGATGGTTTTCTTTCTTACTCTTTCACAGAGGAAAAGGGGAGTGGGTCACGCGGCACCGGGTGCCGCTTTGGCAGGAGCATCTCTATCTTACTTCCTAAACTAATCTGATTTAGTATTTCGGACATCAATCTAGAACCTCGCGCCAGCTCTCTGTGTGTTCTTCCCAGTGCTACAACCACGGCCTACTGCTCACTTTTCATTTTGATGCAGACTCTCACCAAACTGCCCAGACACCTGAAACTCATCTGCACCCACGTGCAGATCGTCCTCAGCTTTCTGAGTACCTGGGGTCACAGGCCAGTCACAGATCCAGCGCGCTCTCTGCCTTTGGATTCCTAAGTCCTGCTGGCCGGACACCTTGGTAGACAGATTCTCCGCGGAGGTGATTTTCCTCTCAAGCTCCATTGCTTTCTTATTAACTGAGTCCATTTCACTGAACCAAATGAGACAATGACTATCGGGAGAATTTTTTAGGAATTTCTAAATGCAAATGAGGATATGATCATGTCTATTCCTTATCATCTCACCCTTGATGCTTCAAGAGTGCCCATAAAGCTTTGATTTAGGTCAGTTTACTGAGGTTCAAGAGATGGCTCAGTGGTCAGACCTCTGCCTTGAAAACAGAAGGATCCATCTAAAAATGCCAGTTAGAAACAGTGGCAGCCTGCATTTCCAGACCTGGAGGATGGGGTCTGGGAAACCCAGAGCAAAGGAAGCATCAAGAGGGAGAGTAACCCTAGGCGATTCCCAATGTCACCCTGGGGTCTCTACGGCCAAACGTACTCAGGACCTCTCTGGTACACACACACACACACACACACACACACACACACACGAATTTGCCTCAAGAAAATTCCAGTAGCCCATTGTTAAGACTTTAAGACTTCGAGCCCAGCACAGTAGTGTACTCCTAATCCTCCCTATATTCCCCTCACCCCCAAAACACCCCTGTATGTAATCTAGCACTAGGGAGAAAAAGACACATGCTTGGAGTCGGCCTGGTTACGTGGAAGTCTGGGCCTTCAAAATAAGCAAATCAATAAACAAGCAAAGAAATATTTTAAAAGCATGAAAGCCCCTGTCGCATTGTTGGAGAGGAATCTTAAATTCAAAAATGAAGTATGACTGAATTTGGATACAACAGTCTGTCAGGGTTTGAAATGTGAGTTGTCCCCACAGGTCATGTGCTTGAATCTTCAGTTGTTTGGGAAGGTCACGGCACCTTTAGGAGGAGGAGGCTTGCTGGAGGAAGGCGTGTGAGGGGCTGGGCCTGGAGGGTGGTCGGCCCGCCGGCTCAGTGCTCGAGTCTGCTCTGGCGGCAACAGCTCAGCAGTGACTTGAGCGGCCTCCAGCTTCTGCCAGCCAGCCATGCCTTTCCTGCTCCAGCAAACTGTATTTCCCCTCTGGAACCGTAAGATGAATAAATCTCTCTTTTCTCCCATTACATTGTTTGAGTCTGAGTGGCGTCTCACAGCAACAGAGGAGAATAACTGCAACAGTCTAACTGTGAACCTTCAAATAAGGGGCCGACAACTGCCCTGCACCCCCTTCCCCTCTCTCCTCATCCCTTCTCTCTGACCCCAATGTTCCTCGTTGTTTCTAATGAGATCTGCTTGTTCCTTTGCCTGGATGGTTCCATGTTCGATATGGCGCCCACAGATCCTGTTGTGTTTCAGGAAAAGATGATGTGATCAGTAACGGAGGACTCTGGAAGAAAGCAAAGAGCGAATTTGCCTAACATATCCTTAGGAAATGTTCCTTAAACTTCTGACCAAGGACAATATGCGAAGTATTTGTTTCATTCCAAGATGTCCACCTCATTCATTGATAATGAGTTGACATTGACTAAATGAATTTTCTCTACAAAGAATATGCCAACCAAACATATGTATGGTTCTATTCTAATAGTCTTATAAAGAGCTACATAGAAATAATATTTGGGGGCCAGCTCACTTGTTTTTTCCTGAGAAAAGGTGGCACTGTAGCAGAGCAAGGACATGCCATTAAACAGGGAGCCACAGGTCTCTGTGGACAAAGGTGTGTGGCTGCCGCAGGCCAGAGTCGCCTTTGATCATCAACTCTGCTGCATGAATGAAGCTTGCGCTTGGCCTGGGTGATAAGATAGAGGCTTATTTCCTTTCCACACATAAATATTTCATTGTCCCGAGCTTTGAAAGGTTGAAACTTTTCTAGGCTGCCTTGCTAAACTGCCAGTCAGCGAAGAAATGAATCGGGACAGGCATTTCTCATGAGACGACATACACATCCCCGCTCCAGACAAACCCCCAGAGGCTGCATGCCACTAATCCCGGGGGAAATGAAATTGGAAGGTGCAAGAGGTATCACTTGACCTCGGTCAACTCAGCTATTGGAAAATACAATAAATAACAAATGTTTATGAGGATGTGGGAGGCGGCGGGAAAAGATGTTACCATAGCAGAAAGAAAGGCAGTGCGCATGATTCTCAGGAGCCCAGACGAAATGCCTCCTGTCTCAGCAATCTGCTGCTGTGTGAGAAATGGGGTTTGCTTTGCTTATTTTGGGAGACATGGAATATTTTCTCTAGAGCATTGTCTAGGGGAAGCCATCTCACACGCATGGACCCCCGGGGCAGCCTCAGGCCTTGTGACTCTAAGGATGGACCCCAGGATCAGAAGCAATTGTGCTCCCAGTTTCAGGGTGCAGCTGTCATTGAGGGGAGAGGGAGGAGAGAGAGGAGAGAGAGAGAGCGCGCACAGGATGAAGCCGAACTTCGACTGCCTTCCTCCACACAACATCCTTCAGCAATGAATCCGGACCACAGCGCTGAAGAAAGCTTGCCTTAGTTGTAGTGCAGGACTTTGTTTTTTAAGTCGCTCACCTGAACCTGTAGCCCCAACCTGGCCAAGTGTGGGGGTCCCGCAGTCTGAGGCTGAAGGCACACCAGGTGGCATCCAAAAATGAAAATAGCATTTCCCGAAACGTCTAACTGCTATGGGGAATGTCTGAGTCAGTGTGACTGAGGCCTTGGGAAGGACGTTGAACAACTGAAGGGAATGTGCCCTGGGCCAGGCAAGCGACGGTCCTTGAAAAATGCCCCGGATTTTGGACACCGCAGAACTGGCTACTTTTACTTATTCATTCTACCCTCGTTGAACATGGGTTCCCAGGAGGCTCCTTCCAAGCCCAGGTCTCCTGCTCTTCCTATGCATGTGCTGCTGTACACGTATCACTCTTGAATGGCAAATTAATTAATTTCTAAAACTCCTAACATAACCTCGCGTGACTTTACGTGGCACCGTGCAGCTATTAGCTGGCAGATGGTAGATGTCAAAAATTAAGATACACAGCTCAGTGCTTGAAAACCTGCTGGTCCTGAGTTTGATTCCTGGAAGCCCCTATGCCGCGTGTGTTCATCTGTCTCTGTCTCTGTCTCCCAAATAAATACATAAAATACTTTAAAAGATACACATATTCTTTTCTTTTCCTTTGATGTTCAAGAACCAGCAAGTTAGAAACTGGGTATTCATACAGACTTTGGGCTTTGCATTTTTATTTCTCTGGAGTCACAGAGTGTTTAGAAGCTGCTTGGTGATTTGAGGTAGCAGAAGAAATCAGAGAAACCCTGATATGTCCTTGAACTTGGAGTCTAGATAAGCCCAAAATTCCCATGATGACAGATGCAAAGAGAGACCTTCCCCAGATGCTTTGACCTCACAGGGGATACTAGAAGGACAGGGGTCAAAGCTCATGTCGCCCAGCCCAGGGGGACTTCTGCATGATAAGTGGGTGTCTGATGAAAACAGAAAGGACAGAACTTGCTGCCTTTCCTTAGCTGAGGAGCTGGGGTGATAAGAAGGGGCCAGGGGTTCAGTGCCCAGGGCTGGAGGAGGGAAAAGAGGCCTGTGTTGATCTACAGTGCTGCAGAGCACGTCATCGGCTCTCCCAGGTGAACAGTGCACTGGAAAGCACACAAGGACTCTTCCTGAAAGCGGGAGGTTGAGGAGCAAAGAGAAGAAAAGCCAGTGTGGTTTCTCCAAAACGTTTCTGGCCAACTGGAAGCAACATAGGCAAATGAAAGAATGGCCAATTTCTTATTCTGGCTATGTCATGAGCCAGGAAAGAGGGGCAGATTAAGCATTTCCACAGAGGATGGGGTTGGGACATTTGATGGAAAAGTCCAGAAATACATCTCAAAACATATGCATGTCATCTTCTGAATGAGTGGTGACGTTAGCAACCCTGACCACACTTTAGTGCATAAGTTGCATTGAAGAGCGTTCTTATGCAAATCAGCGGGGTTTGCTCAAGTTTAATGACTTCATTTCAACAACATTTTTAGAAATGAAAAGATTTGTATGTATATGAATATGTATATATACGTATGTGTCTACAAACATATTTGTGTATACATCTCTGCATGAGTGTGTATGAGTGAGTGTGAGTGTGTGTGTGTGCGTGTGTGTTACTGGAGATTCATAGTCTCACACATGCTAAGTGAGGACTCAGCCCCTGAGCCATGGTCATGGATATCATTTATATTTAATTATGTCTTTTGTATTCAAAGGAAGGACACATCATTTTATATGAGCTGATGAGATATAATTTTTAAAGCAGTGGATTAGAGGACCCTCAACATAGAAATAACCAGTGACAGATGTGGACACAGCACGTGGGTTCCGATGCACAGCGCCCCCAGCGGGCATGCCGATACATTGCCGTTTGTGGACTTGTTGCTCTGGAGCCATTGAACAAAAACCTCCTCTGGCCTCTGCTCTTTCAGCGCACAGCTAAGATCAGAGCAGGATGTTGCATGTCTCACTCTATTTCGTGGTAGCTTTGTGTGTCATTCTGCAGTCGTGAAGATTATGTTGACACCCATCAATATCATAGATGCCCTGTGTATTAATACCCGTGCTAGGCAACACTGTCATTGTTCTGAGATATTCTTGCACTTTGTCCTGGTTGGCATAGCTCTCAGATGGCACCTTGGAGGCAGCTTCCAGGCACAGCTGAGAGAGATTCTCTATATTAAGCTTGGGACATGCCCGTGACAGATTATTGTCTGCACTGCAGTAAGTGATGTGAGAAGAGCTAGCCCATTGTGGATAGCACCAGCCATTAGATGTGTGGTCAGAGACGGTATAAAGATGGAGAGAGGCTACTAAGCAAGTAAGCTTGCATTTAGTCCTTTCTTTTTTTTTATTATTTATTCAATTGTGAGTGTGTGTGTATGTGCACATGTGTGTGTGTGTGTGTAGAACCACGGACGAATTCGGGAACCACCATGGACACCTCTACCTCCTCCTTGTTTACTCTGCCCCGGGATTCACAGGCTCCGCCCTACCAGGACCAGAAGCGCAGGCCGTCCTTGCTTCCACCCGGCGTCTATACGTGGGGTCTTGGATCCGAACTCAGGACCTTCCACCTGCAAGGCAGAGGCTTAACCCCTGAGCCACCTCTCCAGCCCCGCATTTAGTCCTTTCTGTCTGCTCTTGCTGCCCCAGGAATGACGGACTGTCACCTGGATTTGCAAGTCAACCTGCCCCAGGAATGACGGACTGTCATTTGCAAGTTAACCTCATCATTTCTCTCCCCCACTTTCTTGGCAGGTGTTTTGTCATAGTCATGGGCCATGAAACTAAAACATGCTTAAAGGCAAAATGTGATACCATCTACACAAGGGCTTTAGAGGAGAAAATGTTAAGAATATCTCTGCTTTGGGGAATAGGAGTGGAGGGAAAAAAATCAAAATCACTTAAAAAACCCAGAGTAACTCTTCAGTATACTGGCAATTACTGAAGGGGAGGGTTTAGAACGATTCCTCGGCTGTCTGCCAGAGACAACACTTCAAAGCCTCTACCATTTTAGTGTATGCAAAGCCGGCCGATGCTTAACCACAGCATAAGCATCGCAGATACAAAGTTTGATTTTATAGAATAACAGGCTGAAGAGAAAGGAAGCGTAGTGGGGCAGTGTACGGGAGGGAAGGATGCCCTGAGCGGTCCTCCGCCCCTCGTGCGCAGGGCACGGTCCTCCGCCCCTCATATGCAGGGCACGTGCCAAGTCTCAGTGTCTTTTGAGATGTGTGTTAAATTAGGAAGATAATTGGATGTTATG
Source organism: Typhlomys cinereus (assembly GCA_023101885.1). Classification (NCBI taxonomy): domain Eukaryota; kingdom Metazoa; phylum Chordata; class Mammalia; order Rodentia; family Platacanthomyidae; genus Typhlomys; species Typhlomys cinereus. The sequence goes on from JALPQD010000455.1 coordinate 885,054, forward strand.
TAAGGAGTCCACACGGGGCTGTGAACCCCACTCCAGTCCCGCTTTGGGGACCCAGCAGGCTGCTGAGGGGCGCACCGCTGTACCTCTGGGGAGCAGATGAGGAGGGAGTTGGCTGAGATGCCTGGGCTACTCGCTTCCTAATTTACCTTCCTGCCTTCCTCCCACCCCTGCCTCTCTGGGGCTGAGATGAAAGACGTGGCATACAAAGGAATATTCATTTCACTTTTTAATTAAACACTTGGCTTGGTTCCCACATGCAAGACTTGCGTTCCCATGCATGCAAAGGGTAGAGGAGGATGGAAGGATTTCTGGGCACGTGAGGGAGAGGCAGAAGAAGTCAGTGCTTTGCAGCAGATGTTCCTCTGGTGTGTGGTTGCTACGCAGATGTTTCCTGATTTTTGTCCTGAAACTAAGCATCAAGTATCACAAAAGCAGAGAGGACCTGCATCAACTGTAGCCCGTGTTAAAGATGCATCTCGAAGGACGGCTGCATCCAGGAACTCAGTGCAGTGAGACTTGTCCTTCCCAGACCTGCATCAAGACTCACACACCAACATGCCCCATAGACTACAAGGAACTCGAGAGAGATAAGAACATACAGTGGAAACCTTAGGGACTAAAGCTGGATGAGTGAAGGGAAATGCCCCTATCAGTGGGGCGGCCCAAAGAGAGGTAACTTTGTATGCCGCAAGAGGCCTGAACCCCCACAAGAATAGACAAGCCAGAGGGAACACTGGGGTCCATAGGAGCAGACAGGCAGGAGGGTGGGGGGGGGGAGTGGGAGGGCTTGATGAAGGGAAGGGAAGGAGATGGGAGGGAGGGGGGATGGAGGGAAGCAGGGGTGAGGATTCAACATGCTTGTAAAACTAGAAAAGTAAAGTAATAAAAAATAAACCTGAGTGTTTGCTTTGTGTCCAGAGAATCTCCAGCAGCTTTGGGAGTCGGTAGAGGTGAAACAGATGTCTGCAGAGGACAGTTGCAGAGGGAGAAGATTGTGGGGGTGTAGAGGTCGGAGTCAAAGCTGAGCCGGGATGATGAGCAGGTTCCCAACTACTGTGGCCAGGCCCATGGAGGGAGACGGTCCAGAGAGAGGATGCTGCAGCTCTGGATCTTCCAGGGCCTCCGAAGCGGGAAGTGTGGTTACGTATTTCCATGTAGAATAAAAAGTTAAAATACATGGTCAAAAACTCGCAGCTTGATGTTATCGTTTGCTCCATCCTGTCATGTGGGGCTCTAATCATTATGTGCAAAGAAAACAGCTCTTTTGTGTATTTATTTCTATATTTTGCCATAGGAAAAGTTCATCAATTTATAATGTACCGCAAGCTTCAGAGTGTGAAGCGATCGCCTTGAAAAGTGATTTTATTCTTGCATTCGATCTGTGTGTTTTCTTTGGTTCCTTGTCATTTAAGATCTCAATAGCCTCTACTTTATATATTTTGTTATGTAGGGAGAGGGGGGCAGTGGGGAGATGCATGCATGCCGTAGCACGTGAGTGGAGATACGCATAGACTAGTGTGTCTCAGCTCTGAAAGGTAGAGCTCCCTCTTCAGGAACTGCTAAGGGTCCCCTAAGCGTCCACGCGAGGCTTCACCGTGCTGAGGGATGTGGTCAGAGGGGAGAACCTGCCCGCTGTAGAGGGCTCAGCCTGGTGCTTGCTCACAGAAAACCAATTCCACTGAGGGGATGACGTCTGAGAATCTCACTCCCTGGACCTTGTAGACTGTCCACTTGACCTCGGGTCCTGGGGAGCAGGGTCTCTTCTGTGTCCAGGGGCTATTGGAATGACCCTGGGTAAATGAGCTCTCGCCATGGTGGATTTAGAGCTCTCCCCAGCAGGAGGATCAAGATCCAGAAGTCCTGGTGTCCCTCCCAGTCCAATCTCCAGGGAGTATCTATAATGTGTCATTGCTTTCTAGAGAGGTTTGCCTTCAGTCCCTTCAGACTGGGGTGGGGAGGAGACTTCTTCAAGACAGCAGTTACATGACTTCGGTGGGAATGCTAAGTCATGACACACTCTTCCAGAGGTTCTATCTAAAGCTCAGAGCCTCTGTGTCTCCACCTCTTTTACAGCAGCCCTGGGCAGTAGCAGAAGCCATGCAAATCCCATGGGTCCAATGCCCCAAGCTAAATAAAGACAGGACACTTTATTCAATGGCTGGGTGGTGGTGGGAATCATCTTAATCCCCGATTAGGAGCACTGCAGGTAAAAAATCCTCACTAACAATTCTTAGCTGCTCTATATCAGGTTTCCCTTCCTTGAAGCTTATCATGATTTTAAATCGCATTTTTGAAAACTACCAGCATGAAACTAGACTTATGACGTGCCATCAGTTTCCATAGATATCCAGACTCTGACACATTCTCTGAAATTTCTCTGAAATCCAACCAGTAAGAAATCTCAGATTCAAATGAAGATCCACCCAAACGTTAGTGTTACACAAATGAAAACTGTCCTTGAAACCAGAAATAGTGGGAAAGGGGTCCTTATTTGTCAAGTGTGACTGGGGACCAGGAAAATCCTGTTTAGAATCCTTGACAATTTTGCTACCCAGAAATGGGTGTGATTTATTTACCCAATTCTGTTTTACCTCCCCCATGATTTCCCTAATTGTTTAGAAAGGAGATTCTTTAAATAAAAACAAATTGTAGGAATTAATGATGACTGTCAGGGAATTTGGGTAGCGAAGGGTTCCTGCTTCAGGTGAAGGAACCTAATTCCAGCATCTACTTCCTGCTCCCGAGAGTGTTACCGGTCAGTGTCTGACCATCTACTGTCATGACTCCTCCCCTTGGAAACTCAAGGTCAGAGGAGAGCATGGAGTCCTAGGACTGGGGAACTGTGCTTTTGTTACTCAAATGTGTTGCAGTTTTTCCCACCCTGAAACCTATAAGCCAATGTTTTCAGCAGCTTTGTTCTTCTTTGCCAGAACTTTCCAGCAACTGTATTATATGTGCGGGTCATTCATCACGACTAGCCACAGAGGAGCCTGGAATTCCTTTTTCTTGTTGCCCAAAGCCAACGTCCTATGTGGTTTCTGACCGTGAAGCTATGAAAGGGAAACTGTGTAGACGGTAGAGGAACCAGGATAGTCCAGGGCAGGGGTGGAGCAAGTGATGGAGTGCTGGGCATTACGGATGCTTGGGCAACTGTTCTGCGTGGCCGTGCAATGATGGACACACGCCATCATGCGTCCATCAAAGCTCATAGACTGTCCGGCATGGGAGGAGCCCTTGATGCCCAGCGCCGCCGAGGAGGTGTTCCAAGGAGGCTCCTCAGCGTGACAAATGCAGAGTTCATGTGGGGACGTGCCACCAGAGGCGGCTGTCATCTACGCTGGGTTTATGGGAATTCCATAAATCTCGCTAAATTTTGCTGTCGACCTAAAGTTGTTCTAAAAATGTCACTTTTTAGAGATGTAATGATGATGCTCAAATATAGTCTGGAAGGGAAAGGCAGAAGAAAAGTAAACTAGAAAGCAGACAGTATTTATCATGTGATTTCACTTACTATCCTTAAACATTAATGTCTCAGGGCATAACTGCAGGGACAACAGAGTATATTGTCCACTGAAACAAAATAATGGGAAATTGAAATAGTGCTTCTCTGCAGTGTCACGAAAGCATTCGCTGGCCAGACCAGAACCCTGCCAGTCACAGGAGCTCCTTCACATGGCTGATGACCAAAGCTCACGCCTCGGCAAACCACCACTGAAGGAGTAAAGCATTGGCTGGTCCACGTACAGCGTGGGAGGGGCCTGCCGCTCATGAGGGGTCTTTCGGGACAGAAGGACGCTGATCGCTGCTTTGGGGAGAAGCAAGCCCCCAGTCACTCCAGATTCCCAAAGCTTTTAAGAGAGCACTACCACGTCTCATTAGGGACGAGCTAGCAGGCGGTAATAGACACACGCAGAGGGTGAACCGTGAATCGCCAGGACATCAGCTTTCGGAGCAGGACAGTGGGTGGGACCACACGGGAGCCCTGAAGGACCAGCGGGAGAAGGCAGGTCTTAAGAGCAGAGGAGGGGCAGCGAGGGTCCACGAGGCAGTGTATGTAGGACAGACATGAGTCAAAGGGTCAAGAGGGATGGAGCGAGGGGGCGTGTGAAAGCCCAGGTGCGTGGAGTCACCGAGCAGCATGTTCGGGCCCCATTTCCTGGACGTGTGTGTCGCCTGCGTCAGAGAGAAGGGAGTCCACGGCGTCTGGGCAGCAGAGTTGCTTTTGACCTTTGACGTCTGGGCAGCAGAGTTGCTTTTGACCTTTGACACCGTGGTGCGTGCACGGTGAGGCCAAGGGGGACTTCCAGGGGAGACAAGGAGACCAGAGGACTGGGCTGCGAGGGGTGGGATCTAGCCAGGATTCTGAGAGGTAACAGATAGATGCGCAAAGCATTTTTCTCTGGGAAAAGATCGAATGGGGGGGCCCTAGCCAAAGAGAGGAACGGGTCAGAGAGGGAGAAGCCAATGAAAGTGCAGGAGGAAGAAGAGAAACGGCCCAAAGCTCATGTCACCACATCGTCACCGTGTCTTCAGCGTGACAGGCAGGACTCAGTAACTGACCCCCAAGAGTTATGATGTGATGTGACATAACCGAGTTCTTCATTCATCTGCTTGGGGATCCCGGCTTCAAAATGCAAAGTCACACAGGGGCAGCAAAATCCTAGGGATTTGAAATCCCTGCTTCCCCTCCTGCTATCCCTCCCTGCCGAGACCCCCTGATGCCACTGGGTGTCTGCCCTGGCAGGACCTTCACCTGCACGTGGGTACCATGTGACCGCCGGTCTGGGGTTTCTGTAAGCGCCTGTGGCCTGAATCAGTGTTTGGGGTCTACTCAGGGGCGCTACATGCTTCCCTTGGGGGTCTTCGGAAGTCGGCATTCTCTGTGGGGGCAAAACAACATGCGCCCCAGAGTTACTTCCTGTGTGTGACTCAAACCAGGAGCTGCAGCATCTCCCGGGCGCAGTGTATTGAGACCTTAACTCTTCACTTCAGAGCTGTGCAGCCAGTTCAGAGCCACTGGTTAAATGTTTAGTATTGGCACCACGAGTGCGCGTTCTTTACTCTCCTTGCAAATCACCTGTTTGTAGTGATCAGTGCTGAATCTGGACAATTAGGCTTCTCTTCTCTGGGACTCTGTCTAATCGTCTCTCCACGTAAACCAGTCCAGGCCCCCCACCCCCCACCAAGGCATTGCTAAAGTGGACGCAGGGATGAGAGCCATCTGCTCTCTCTGCTCTCTCTGTGCATCGACTTCTTTTCTCTCTTGGGCATCCACAAGGGGACTTGGTCAGGAAGCCATGGAGACTCCAGTCTCCCACGTTCCTGCTCTTGCACTTGGTCCGTCTGCCCCCCACTGCACGGGGCGCGCCTCTCTAGGCCCCGCCTTGAAGCTTCAAGACCTCACAACTCTGGCCAAAGACGCTGGGTCCTCCTGCACTTCCCTGTCCACACGTGCTCAGGGCCCAGGGTTCTGCGGCAGGCATTTCCTGTCTCTCGGTTTCTTTCTCAAGATCTTTTTGACCATCTTTCAGAACTATTCCTCTTGCTCTTCCCTTTGCTTCCAATACAGAGATTTTTTTCCATCAAGTTCTTGGGGTTCCCTCCCCCATTTGTGTAAAGCACCAACTCCAAACTTTTGGAGGGTCAGGGGAGCACGAAGTGGAACAAAGCCTCTTGGTTTGTTTTCCTGGGGGCACACAGAAGAAAGTGTGTCGCGGCCGATGTCCTGTTCCAGGTCTCCTTCCCACCGTCATGTCGCCCTTCCTGCTACTGCCAGCTAGTCATTCCCACCTCCTCTAAGACAACTGTTGCTCCACGGCCAGCTGGCGTGCTACGGTGTGTGAGGTATGCTTGCCGGACAAGTGGGTGCCGTGAGCACGGTAGAAACCAGGCCAGATACAATAATCAGCTGTATGTGCATGTGTGTGTGTGTGTGTGTGTGTGTGTGTGTGTACGTGCCCGCGCACTGTACCTGTGTGTCCTTTGTGTCCTTGTGTGTGTAGGAACCAGAGGAAGAGATGAGATGCTCCTGCTCTACCACACCCCACCTATTCCCTTGAGTCATGGTTTCTCCTTGAATCTGAAGCTCACCTTTTTCTCTGTGCTTCATGACTAGGAAACTCCCAAGACCCACTTGTCTCCAACCCCCAGTGTTGCGGTTACATGTGGATGTGGCCGTGTCGATTTCTTACATGGTGCTGAGGATTCCTTCCTTCCTTCCTTTCTTCCTTCCTTTTCCTTCCTTCCTTCCTTCCTTCCTTCCTTCCTTCCTTCCTTCCTTCCTTCCTTCCTTCCTTCCTTCTTTCCTTCCTTCCCTCCTTCCTTTCTCACTGTGGGACTCCAAATCACAAGTTTGGCTGGGAAAAGGCAAGATGGGATTACCAATCTGAAGACTTCTGGGGCTGGAGCAGCTCAGGGGTGCTCTGCAGGTGAGGGGTCAAGACGACATGGGCATTAGAATCCACATTTCATCAGAGAACTGAAATTGATGATAAGCAAACTTAAAAAGACAAATTATGGTGTTCAGCCGTTCCTTTAGGCAGTTCAGCAAAGCAGAGAGAGGGAAGAAGAAAGAATGTTCTACCTCGGGGTGAGGGCTGGGAAAGATCCGCCCCTGCAGACAACCTGGGCAGTCTCTCATTTATCCAATGCAAGTTTTTTCTCCTCATTCCTTCTCTACCAGATCCCGAACACACAACAGCGAGAGCAGAAAACCACCATCTTTATGGTCTGGGAGCCAAACTCAATTGTACGACTCAATACTTGCTGTGTGGCTAGATCAGATTATCCCCAGAAATCTTAATGAAAAAATGCTCCTATACCATTGCCTGACACTCTGATAATTTACCAGTGTTTTCCTTTTTCTTATGTTTGAAACTATTAAGTTTTAAAAACAATTGGAAAATGATGATTTCACAATGGATGTGACTTAACCTCTTCAATAGATTTTTAGGTTTTATTTCAGTACATGAATAAGCACCAAGAGATGGAATGTGTTATAGGGGAAGAGCCATCATGACTAAGATCTTTGAGTAAACAATACTCTTCCAGAGGAATATCTTAGAGAATAAGCAAACATGCAAGAACTACTCCAAGCAGGTAACAAAGATGTGTGGTTCTATACTTGTTCATGTGGTGAAGGAAATCCCTTCAGTAGGTTGCATTTCAACTGAGAACTATATGCTGCTATGAAAATCATAGCCTAGGAAAATAAGAGTTGAGATAGAATAATATAAATTCTTGCATAGTGTGCAAAGTGCCATCTGAAGTATAATTGTAACTTAGTTACTATCTGCATCAGCTTAGGAAGGCTTCTCTTGTTGTTTCTGCGTACCTTTCTCCCACTTTCCTTTCTCTGTCTTTTCGATTTATTGTTGCATTATCAGAAATGTATGAACACACTAAATTATTTATGTTAAAAGCGTTAAAAGTGATCTAGGGAATTACCTGAGTTTCTTTAAAAATAACTGTAAGGAATGATCTATCCCTTTTTTTATTTTAAATTTTAGTTTAAATTAGAATAAATGATTTCAACTCATTAGATGATGTCATAGACATAACTACCAAAGGACACCTATTCACCTGAACCTAATTGTGGCATTTCCTAGCTTTATAGTCTGCTCACACTCATATCGACCTTACCATGCCTGGAAGGAGTCATGTTATCCCTATTCATCATGTATACATGTGGCGGATATTTGGAAACTCTTATTTTGAACAGCTTAAGTTTTTTAAAATGTCATAATCAAATTAGGTGGATCAGACAAACTGAATGAAGTGCCTTTTGGCACCTCGCCGCAGCCATCAGGCAATGCCATGGAAACGGGAGAGTCACGAGGTGGTGAGGGTGTGGGGCGGGGTCGCCGTGCTGGAGACATAAACCACCCTGACAATGAGCTCCGTGCTGTGTCTTTACTATTAAGCACGAGTCCCCCTGACCGGGCAGGTGTAACTGGACCTTTAGCCCGAGCTCCAGGCCCTTTGTCCTCAGGAGCAGGCGCTCAGGAACCTGTCTGAGCAGCTCTGCTTGTGGAAGCACAGAAGTGAGGTGGCCCGGGTGGCCCTTAGCAACTGCACATTCTGGGGCATCTCCCAGGCAACGAGACCGCAGTGAGAAGCCACGTGTGTGGGGGCACGGAGAATGAGAGGGAATCAGGTCACCCCATATGACAATATTTGTATAAAAGCATGAATTAGCAAACCTTTTAAGGCCAGTTGGTAGCTTGGGGTCTAAAAACTGTGAGAACTGAGCAGGAGGACCATAAGGAGCCACCATGAATGAGGATCCAAGGCTCTTGTCACTTACCTGAAGCTGCACAGGCGCACACACACAAAGACACACAGACACAGAGACACAGAGACAGAGACACACACACAGAGACATACAGAGACACACAGACACACATGCACAGAGACACACAGAGACAGAGATACACTCACACAGAGACACACATACAGAGACATCAGAGACACACACACAGACATACACACACAGACACACACAGACACACACAAAGCGACGCAGAGACATACCAGTACACACACAGAAACATACAGATACACACTACAGGTCCACCCATACAGGTACATGCAGTTATACACAGATGCACACGCACACACATCATACACACAAACACACAGAGATATGTGCACACACACAAAAGTACACCTAGACAGACAGACACACATGCACAGACACACAGACACACAGACACACACACACACACACATCACACCAGGAGACTCTGTCATCTCCGGAACAGATTGAAGGCAGCTTCCCCATTTTGAAGGCTGACCGTGATGACACAAATGTCTCTGTGGCCAAAACCTGAAAGGCTTATAAGCTCTCCTCTCATAATAGGGTGTTTTGCTTTTCGGGGCTTAAGGTTCCCTCGCTGCCCCACAGAGAAGCTCAGACCATCTCCCGATGTCTGTGGGCAATATGAACCTGCCTCGTCACAGCTGAAATTCCGATCCCAAAGCCATCTACCTCGGTGAAGGTGTGATAGAACCATTCATAGATTCCTCCGCCTAGAATTTTCTTTCCAAGTCATCAGAATCCTCCCAGAATGCACTAAGGGGACTTTCATAGCATGCCTTTCTGAAGATAGAGTTCATGATATTATTACCGCCAGCAAGAACGCTGCTTGCTTAAAATCCCAGTCAGAGGGAGGCACGAAGCTAATGTACTCTTCTTCGTCAGCATAATAAACGGAAAATTTGCATTACTTTTTCACTGGGAAACTTTGATGGGTAGTCTATGAGAGAAAGTAAACCTTGATTTTATGGTAAACCTTTGTCTGACATATCAAAGTATTAAATCATGTGCAAGAAAAACTGCAAGAAAGTAATTACAGAGAATGAAATTTATGAAGAAAACCATTGGGGGTGCCCACTATGAATTCCAAAAATGAAATGCCTCCTGTCGCTTAGAAAACAGGAGGAAGTTGAATATTTACATATATCACCAGAAGGACCGATCAGATTATGCTAAGCATATTAAAATAAGTGCATTTGCAAACAAATTAAATGCCGTTATCTAAATATTGTTCCAGGACCCTTTCTCATGAATTTTATGTGAACCCCTTACAAATATTTATTTAGAATGTGGTTTCTGAGCACGTCTCATGTATGCGCTTAATCAAAACACACCAAGGGGACGTTCATGGCATGCCTTTCTGAAGATACAACCCTAAGCATGTTTCAAAAGCTAAACATAATTGCAAATGGACTTTTAGTCAATAACAGAGTTTCTCTTATTTCTAGACTTACTGATAAATAATTTCTCTTCTAATCTAACATCATTTAAATTTACATGGTTTTCTTAATTCCACTTTAATATTATTTTTTAGAACTATAAATGTACAAGTGCAAATGAATATAAATATAAAATACTTTCACCTTCTCAACCACCAAACATGCTCTCATGTTCATGTAAGTGATTATCCCGATACAGTTAACCTTATATTTACATTTCATTGAGCTTGCATTTAAACCTCATTATTTTACTATTTTGTTTACATTGACTACTGCAAAAGTCATTTATTATGCAGTTTAAATAGAGATTTTTAAAACCTCTTTCAAGTTTTTCTTGTTTTCTTGGTTTTCACATTAAAATCTCAAGCATTATCTTGGTGCGGGTTCACTATGTCGTCTGGCTTCTCATGTTTCTGTTTCTGTATCACCTTTTAAAAATTTAAAACATTTTAAAATAATCTTACCATAATTTATAAAATATAAGTGCTCTTGAGATCTTTCCTACCATAGCAAAATAGATGTATTTTCTATTATTTAAAGAGATTGCATGAGAATGGAAGATACCAAGAGTAGATTTTTGGTGACTCCATAATGAAGTATGACACACATTTTATTATATTTTCTAGCATAAGACAATATTGTTCTAATGTTCTTCAATCATTGTGCTCCTTCATTTTTCTAGCAGAGCCTATTCATAAAGAAATGGTACAATGGTGAGGCTCACATAAACTTTCAGAAAAGTAGTTTCTCTCTGTTTTGACTGTCTTTGTTTTGTAACTTTGTAGATTATCTTTGTTTTTGTCTTCGTTTTGTAACTTTGTAGATTGTCTTCCTTTTGTAACTTTTCTGTGGGCAGAAACACTTAACCAGCCCAGCTAGGGAACAAAGGATGACCACCCCACAGGTCTAGGTGTCAGTTGATTACAGAGGGAGAAGTCAAACCTTTCAGAGATGAAATTGTCCCCAGCCCAATCAAAGCAAGAGCGGAGATAAGGACCAGTGAGTGGTCCACGCTTTGCTTTCTAACACGGCAGCTTGTTACAGAGCTCTACAGAGCTCGTAGCTCGCTCAGTCTTCCCCACTGCCCAGAGAATGGCCCCGCCCTCTGCGGTATGGGTCCCCCCACATTAATCATGCAGCTGACACCATCTCCTACAGACCCGACCAGAGCCTGTGTATCCAGGGGCCCAGCTCATAAGTGCTGGGTTGACAGCTGAAAATAACCACAGCACAAATACTCAAGAGCATCATTTTAATTTGTGGGGCTAGTTCAAATTATACAAAGACTTGCTACTACTTAGGACTAAGACTGAAAACTTAGAAGTTCTCAAAACAATGTTTCTGCAGCGTATTTTCATGTGAAAGAAAGAAAGGCTTAAGAATCTTGCTTTTTTGAAAGTAGTAACCATTTCAGAATATAAATTGTGTCCTGACTTTTGCCTAGCCAAAATTAGAAGTTCTTAAGTAAAAACCATGGCTGCTTCAGTTCAAAAAGACCCCATCACTCCCAAGTGGGGGAACTTTCCCCACTACAAATCATTTAGTCTGGATACGAGTCCTTGGTCTCACCCAACATCTGAGATCTACGTCATGGTGATGGTGAACCTGCATTGCCAACGCCACTGGACTTAGAGTCAGCTAGGAGATGCGCCCGGCAGATCTGGGAGGCTGCGTGGGCAGGAGATTAGCTTTGGAGGGACTGGCCGTCTGATCATGAGTGGGCGGTGCTCCTTGCTGCTTCCTGGGCCAGGCTGCAGACAGGCCTCCTGCACCTCTGAATCTGCTCAAGGACAGACCCCCGCCAGCCTCAGCAGCCCTCCTGCTGCCCACACCCCTCTCTGACTCACAGGGACGTGACTGATGTTCAGCAGCTTTCGCAGACGCCGAGTGTGTCTGACGGCTGGTGACTTGTGCCTTTGTCTTGCAGGAGCTCCAGATGCGCACGGTATCGGGACCAAAGCTGGGAAGCAAAGACCCTTCCTCCAGCTTGCTTGGTGTAGAATCATGGGTCCCATACCAGTCACACACACGCACACATGTGCACATACACATAGGCACACGTGAATACACATGCATGCACACATACACACACACACACACATGTACACACACATACACACATGAATACACATGCACACACTTTACACACATGCATGCACACACATGTACACACATGAATACACATGCACACACTTTACACACATGCATGCACACACATGTACACACATGAATACACATGCACACACTTTACACACATGCATGCACACACATGTACACACATGAATACACGTGCACACTTCACACACATGCATGCACACACATGTACACATGCACACAGGCACACGTGAATACACATGCACGCACACACATGTACACACCCATACACACATGAATACACATGCACACACTTTACACACACATGAACACACATGCACATACATATGAACACATGCACACTTATATACATATATATGCACGTACACATATACAAAGGCACACTCACATGCACACTCACATGCACACTCACACATAAAAGACATGCACATCTACATGCACACACATACATATATACACACATGCACATACATACTACATGCATGCACACTGCATACACACACACAAATACACATACACACACATATATACACATATACTCAAATTCTGTAGTTTCCTAATATCTGTCTTTTGTGGTGGATATCTTTCTTGAAGTAAATCTCAAGCTGAAATCTAATAATTAAAACAGTTAAATTTAGCTGTGAACAGGAATCAGCTGTGACTAACTCAGCATAAAGAATAATGATCTCTAGCAGAAAATAAGGAAACAACACGCAGTTGGGAGCCCTGTCAAAGGCAGATTTCCTAGAACCACACATACACAGAAGGATTCTGAGGTTCCTCTGGCCATGTCCCTGCTGTCCCCGGGAGCTTGGCTGGAGACACAGCTTCCCCTTCATAATTAAGTTACAGACGGCATCCTCAGATCACTCATCCGAACAGAGGTTTGTCAAGTTGCCCTAAAACAGAAGACTTTTCTTGTCACCAAGTTTAAATACTAGGATATTTTAACAATTAAAATGTTGATTTTTAAATAGGGCATACGATCCAAGAAAGGTGATAAAAGCAAGTCACAAGAAAAAAACACATTAGCGGTGTCTGTGTCTGCAAGTGAAAGTGACGAATCCATAATGATATTGATAATTTGGAAAACAAGCATGGCAAACTCACCTTACCATTTGCATGGCTCGTGTGCATGATTGTGTTTAACTCTCCTTTACGAAGTCACAGAACACCCAGGCTCCCACGAGCAAACAGGTATGCAAGCACGCTTCGCAGCTCACTCAAGCTCCCGTGGGGCAGGTCGGGAATTTGAAACAGTTAACGGGACCTGTCAGCCTGGGCCAGAGGAAGGTGTGTGGTTGTCTCACCCTGCTGCTCTGAGGACTCCCATGTCAATGATAAGAGCTTTGACTAATTTTATGTTTGAAAAGTAACTTTCTAATTACAGCAGGGCTTCTGGGAGTTCTGCCCACGAGGTCAATGGTTTTCTTTCCGATGAGAGGTATTACATTAAACTTTGGGCTATCATCATTAGTCTTTTTTTTTTCCATTTGATAACCAAAAATATTTTATTTTTTGATAAAGTATATAGACCAAGTCATAAAAAGCTACATATGCTAATAAGTACTATCAATAAATATGATATCCATAATAGCTACATGTAGGTTTCAAGTGGTCACAGAAAATCTCAAAAGTTTTTTCAATAATGTTTATGATTTAATTGCACACAATGCTTCTCACACTGAAATACTCATTAAAAACTGTATAACTCACTTAACCACATCCCCTTAACTTTACAAATCCATTTTTGATCACTAACACATATAGACTTGATTTAAAAATGGTTGTTGCTTCCTTGAAATATTCCATCTTAGTATTTGTAGCACTCATTGCAATTTCGGCTATTCTATTTTTAATTTCAAAGTATTTTATTTTGGTTAAAAAACATACTGGCAGGCTACAAATTCTTTATTATCATTTTTTAACAGAGGAAGATTAGTGGTAGGTATGTGGCCTATTGATGTTTTATGACTAGGACTTAGTAGGGTTCTGGCTATTTCATAGAATGTAAACATACCAGTCCATATGTGTACATAACTCTCATCAAAATCCAGCTTAGTCACTAAAAGAAGATTCACTATCTGAACTTTCTTCTATAGTTTTTTTCACTTTCACCCTCAGGTACTGGAGCATCTGGTTTCTCAAGTAGATCTGGATCTAATCCTTCTGATATCATTTTATTTCTTATTGCCATCACTGGAACACCCACTTGAACATTTTGAGATATCTGGCATATCTTGGATCCTTGGCTACAGTTAAGATATTTTCTGATGATACTTCAATTTCCTGTGGTCCAGAGTCTTGTGTCCTGTTCTGTGGTTGCTCTGAAGTGGTTTCAGAATGTGATCCATCAGTGACACTTAACGGTGACACTTCAACCTTGACATCCTCCAGGCCTGGGATGGATGACAACTTTGCATCTAAAATATTGAGAGTTGTTTCAATTTGTTGGATGCGAAGAGACAGGTCCGCCAATTTCTCCTCGCAAACTGTAGAAAACCGGTTGAGGAACTAACTGTACAGTGTGCACCACAAACCGGTTAAGAAATGCCACGGTTCTTTTCTGTTGAATGGCTGGCACCTTGGTCAGGTCTATGCCTGACCCCATGAGGGGAAGCCCGTTCTCATCCATGTCCTCAGCGGGTGGGGACTATCATCATTAGTCTTAATGGACTTTCTCTGGAACAGTCTTTGTCTGCTGAGCGATAAGCGGTCTAGACCTTCTGCTGGGGGGGCTAGCCTGAGGCATGTGGCTCTGGGCCCTTCCTGGTTTTGCATCTTCAGGCAGCTGTTCTTGGCTCCTGCCAGCTGCCTTGCTGGGCACTAGACCCTAAATGTCAGGGAGCCGTACCAGTGGCTCACGTGCATGTTCTGAGTCAAAAGTGTGGGATGGGATGGAATCCACTTCCTGGATTGAAAGGAAAGAAAGCACCCATCCGCGATCCTGCTGGGAATTCGGATTCAAATGCTCCGTCCACTAAGCCAAGTTCCTTTGTCATCCCAGCTCCTTACCAGCGAGGTCCTCGGTGCACCTTGCTGTTCTCAACTGACGGACCCTGCTGCTGCTGCCGCCAGCCTTGCAGTTCCCTGGCTCTGCCCGGGCCTGCTTCTCACAGTGCTGCCTCAGAAGCAGCAGCCAGGTGCAGAGTAGAAACCAGGGAAGGCGCCCCTGCTTGCTCTGTACTGTGGTGCCCCCAGACTGAAAGCTTTTCCCCCTGCAGCACTCACTGTACGCGAGCTTCAGGCTGCACACTTGCTCTCATGGCCCCAGGCCTCACCCACTTCCATGACTTGATCCCTCTGCATATCCAACTGCAGGACATCTGGATCTCCAAACCAGGGTTGAGGGCCTCTCAACCAGCCTGTTCCCCAAGACCCTCAAGACACAGTCCGACTTACCCTCTTCTAGTTATTAAAGTCCATTCGTCTCTATTTATATGCATTACACAGAGAAAGCAACCTTTGCTATGTGTGGAAGGAAGAATGCTGGGCAGCTTCTTTACAGCCTCATTTAAAGTCTCCCTGTTGAGAATTGAGCATGATATCTACCTTATCCAAAAGCTTCACAAGGATTAAATAACTCAGGTGTAGCACATGACCTAAAATAGAGATTTCAGCAATATGTTTCTTTACATAGCTCACTCATTCTGTCTTGGGCAGGTCAGTCGGCTCCAGCAAGAGCACACACCAATGGTGAGCAGTTACTGACTCTTGCTTGGGGCTGGTGATGGTCTAGCAGTTCTATTCATTTGCTGTTTCCAGGCACTTCTATGGAACGTGTCTTATTAGAAGTTTCAGTTTAGAGATGAGAAAAGAAAGGCAAGGACAGCTGCAGTGTCCCAAAGTCTCAGAACCTGAGGGAGAAGGGCTTTGCACCAGCAATCTCAGCTTCCAGCTCTCATGGCATTCCTGGTGTGTCTAGCTCTCGTGCACGGATGATTCTGCAAGCCTGTTATAAGGGTGTGTGCCTGCATCCTGACTGGGGACACTGTCACATCCTGAGCCTGGTACATTCCTATATCTTGAATCTGACACACTTTCATATTCAGAGCCTGATATATCCTCACATCCTGAACCTGGCATAGTCTCACATCCTGAACCTGGTGCACGCACACATCCTGAGCCTGGTGCACCTTCACATCCTGAGCCTCGTGTGTGGCTGTGCAGGTTTTGATCACCATGCTACTTTCACATGCAAGTTACAATGCAGAATGTTTCAAAATGCCAAGGAATGTCACTTTATTCTAGTTTCCTAACTCTACTGGAAGAATAGAGATTGGTCACCCCTAAACCAAATGACCACATGGAAAAATCGACGAGATCCCAGAGCATCATGTAGGTGGTGCTGGCTCCCCTCAAGTGGCCTGTGGCTTTCAGCCTCTGCACACTTGGTGTCCTGCTCATTGGTGGCACTTGCTGGATCCTGCAAGAAGGCAGTGAACTCTATGTTCATAACCTAGGACTGTGCTGCTGCTGCTGCCTCCCCCTGCTCCTCCCCCTGCTCCTCCCCCTGCTCCTCCCCCTGCTCCTCCCCCTCCTCCTCCTCCCCTGGCTCCTTCCTCCTCCTCATCCTCCTCCTCCTCCTCCCCTGCTCCCGCCTCCCCCTGCTCCTCCCCCTCCTCCCTCCTCCCCCTGCTCCTCCTCCTCCTCCTCCTCCCCCTGCTCCTCCTCCTCCTGGTCCCTCCTCCTCCTCCCTCCTCATGTCCTCCTCCTCCTCGTCCTCCTCCTCCTCCCCCCTGCTCCTCGTCCTCCTCCTCCTCCCCCTGCTCCTCCTCCTCCTCCTCGTCCTCCTCCTCCTCCCCTGACCTCCTCCTCCCTCCTCGTCCTCCTCTCCTCGTCCTCCTCTCCTCCCCCTGGCTCCTCCTCCTCCTCGTCCTCCTCCTCCTCGTCCTCCTCCTCCTCCCCCTGCTCCTCCTCCTCCTCCTCCTCGTCGTCCTCCTCCTCCTCTTCTTCTTCTCTTTCATTTAAATCATTAAATTAAGCCTGTATGTAATTATGATATGCTAGACAAAATAAAGCTATTTGACATAGACTTTAGCATGGCATGTTTTACCTATTTGTTGTAAGCACAGTTAAAAGCTAAAAATTTAACAATTTTGAAATATGCACATATTATTAACTTAGACCCCCATGAGATGGACTAGAGTTCCTGAATTTATTCCTCCCATATAACTGAAATGTCTCGTTAAATAAATATCACCATATAACTCAGAAGGAAAAAATAGTTTTCAGCATTCAAAACCCAAGCATTGATAAATAGAAGAAATGTTTTCCAGTTTTATTTTTAATTTTCTGAGTTAAATTCTGTATTTTAGTAAATGTTGGCATCTTGTTCAGTTTAGCATCTAAATTCCTTTCCAGGATATTTCATTGTATATTTGTACTCTTGCATTCAGGAAAGACAACTGATGAGAATCAACTATATCAAACATTTCCTAGAGAAGAGCAGTGTGATAGTAGATTTAGTTCCATGTTCTGGGGGAAATAACATGTTTTATGTACAGATTTCAGTGTCATTTATGACTTTTCAGTGTTCAGTATACTTTTCAGTATATTTTTTACTCAATTATTTTCTGAAGAACAAAACAGTAAATTTCTTGATAGCAAGTTAACACATTGGTTATGTTAGAAGAACAGCACCAATTACCCAACCACTACAGTTGCTAAGCTTTGTGTGTGTGTGTGTGTGTGTGTGTGTGTGTGTACACATTCTACCTTTCCTTCAATTTTTGTCTTTGCAAATGGCATTTCCAAATTGACATGCAGAAACATACCAGAAACAGTAATACATGTTTCCAGAAATGATATTGATATCTCTAAAATTATTTGTTGTTATGTATTATCAAGTCATCTTTCTTGGAAGACATGGACACCATTATATGATCCTTAAACTCTACTCTGAAAATTTAGAGTTCAAATTACACAGCAACACAAAAGACAACTGTCAGCCTACCTACTCAAAACACTGCAGCGAGCATTGCAGATGTTATTTCTCAGTGGAATTTCTTTTCTTTCTTTTATTTAGAAGGGAGCTGGTCAGAACATATCTATAAGCTTGTGATCCTCCTGCCTCCACCTCCTGACTTTGAGGTTCCTAAGCATTTCATCATTTTACAAACCCAATGAGTTTGTATTTAAGCCATGAACTTCTAAGCATTCTTGTCCATGCCATTGACAGAGAGCAACCTCATCTCTTTCTAGGCCCCCAGGACACAAGGGAGGGAAATTCAAAGCATGTTTGGTTTTCAGGTGAATGTTCTAATTTGTCCTTGGTGACAGAGATGAGATCGAAGTTGAGAATGTGTTTGTCCAATTTAAACTAGATGTCAAGACTTAAGATTTTTAAATAAATACTCATGTTATTTGGGATAATTTTCAAACTTGTGGAGAAGGTGAAAAAATACACTGGAATTCCTCACCTGCATCACTTAATTAGCATGTTCTATATTTGCTTTGTGAGGCATCTACTCATCAATTTTCGTGTCTGTCTATTTTGATGTGTTCCAAAGTAATATTACAAGTCACTGACATCTGAGTCAACATGAGCATCACTGCAGAAATGCACACAGTCTTCCTTCACTGTCTGCGGCTTGTGTTTTAGGTATAATTTCTATTAAATGCCCTTGAGCGTGACATATGTCATATATGACATAGGACTCATTCTCAGTGTTCTGATAAATATGCACACCTGTGTAATGCAAGTGCTACCTGAGGGTGGGGGTCAGCACCTCCCAACCATCTCCTCCTCTCTTGCCTGACAATTCCATTCCTGTCCTCCCCACCCATCATGCAGAGGTTTTGACTGTCTGCTTCTCCCTCCTCCAGCTTCCGGAGCTGTTCCTGCTCACACATTAGCCGTTTCTTTGCTTCTATGTCTGAACGCCATCGTCCTTGTGCATGTGCCTCCAAAAGCTGGTCATTGTCCTGCAGCAGCTGGGTAGCATGTCGTTCCCAGAAGTCATGAGTGGTAAAATGGGGGCATGTTGTCACCGCAGCTGCAGGCTGATTTGGGGTGTGTTAGATAAATGACCCTGAAAGCTAAGCCCCTGATTTTTTAAGAAGGTAGCACTCAAAAAAAAAAAAAAAGCGTATGATTATATTTGTAAATGCAACGCACAAGATGTCAAGAAACAATATAATTTTATCGAGCTTTCAAATTTCGGGCGCTATTCAAGGGTTGCATGTCCCTGAGCTGTCAGCGAGGCGCAGTTCTTATTTCCGGTGCAGCTGGCTGCATAGACAACTCGAAGAGCGCAGACTGCAAGTCCAGATGGTCCGATCCCATCTGGCCAGGTCACCTACAGAACCTGTGTGTCCTTGGCAGGTCCATGTCACTCAGGCCTCAGATGTCTCACTTCACGAGGGATAAGCATCATCTGACTCTGCAGAGCTTCTGCAGACTTGAGCTGGGAAAGTTCTAGAAGGGGCTCCGGTGGGGGAGGCAGCACTTACATAAGCGGCTCTGTTTTGTGAACGTCTCTCCACACAGCTCCTTCCCCAGGCAGCCCACACATGCATCCTCCAACACATCTTTTCAACCAATTCCAGTTGTTTCCTCCCCAGGAATTCCGTTTTGCCAATTACTTCATTCAGTTTTAAATAGTGCTATGTCCCTCTCCCTTGGCAAGACTGTCCCAAAGGCCCAACAATATATTTCAAATTAAGTGCATGTTTGTGGCATTGAATTCCATTGTCCTTTAGGATATTAAGTTCTGGAGAGATCTTTTGATTTTATTTTGTTTCTGTTTTTAAACATTTTTTGAATCCACAGTAGAATTTAGAAGGAGGAGCTGTATTCCTGGATTTGAGCTCTCAGCCAGCTTGTGAACGACTTTCATTGGATCATTCTAAAGAGGAAATCTGGTAATTGGGTCTGAAAATAAATGTGGTTTTCCATGTAAAACAACCACAGCCCTGACGGAACCCCCCAAAAATGCTTTTTCTTGGGAGCTTGTGTTCAGTCGTAAAAGGAACATGGGCCTCTCCGCCGCTCAGTTGTCTGCTGTCTTCACACAGCATCGACGATGTTCTTTTCCTTCTTGTCCATAGTTCACGGAATTGAAGGCTGACTGAGGAATTCATCTCTTACAGCTGCAACTGCTTTCTATTTTCCTGAATATTCATTCTATTTCTGAAGAAGTTCATCTTTTAAAAAGCGAAGTTCAACAAAATTTGCATTATCATGTGTCAGGAACTAGATCTCTATTTTGTTTTGCTTGTGTGTGTGTGTGTGTGTGTGTGTGTGTGTGTGTGTGTGTGTGTGCGCGCGCGCAAGTGTGCATGGGTAGGGCACTGTGTCCCTGTGGAGGCCCAAGTGTGACTTCAGGAACCATCCTGGATTGCTCTGCCTCCATCTTGTTTCACTCGGAAATCTCCAGACTTTATTTTTCAGGGTTAAAATTGCAAGTCACCTCCAATTTCAATCAGCCTTTTTACACGGGATCTGATATCCAGGTCCTTCTGCTTTCCAAACTACACTTGACCCCTGAGCCATCTCTCCAGCCCCAAGAAATTTATCTCTTTGAAAAACCAAATAAAATCTCCATAAAAGTTAGAATGGCAATTATAATTCCTTGGCAAACTATGTTAGACTAGTTTGTGCATTTGAAATAAAGTGATCTCTTGTTTTGTTTTATATCAAAAAAGTTTGGTCATACTATGTCGAAAACTGTTTGATATATAAATATCAAAGACTGTTCAGAAATACAATGTCATGTACTGAAATTCTGTCTGGGAAATGCAATAAGGTAGAGAACAAAAAAAAATAAACAACAAAGTCATTTTGTGTGTCTTTACCTATTCAAAAGATCAATATTCTTAGTTTTAAAGTTTAATATTGCCTATTAATATGTCATACTAGTGTCATTACACAGTTTTGGTGTTAATAATTTACTCACATGCAAGCAGAATTATAAAAATAACTGAGGTGATTGGTTCCTATTGCTTTGGTCTGCAGTATTTTAGGTGCAGGTTTTATGGACAGTAGCGATTTTCCAGTCTTCACAACCATCCATTTTCATAGAGGTATTTTTTTTCGTTCTGTTCTCTAAAAAACCTGAAGTCTGCATTATCTTAAGATTGAGAGTACATTGAGTAGATCGAGAGTCCCCTTGAGTATGTATTTCCCAGAAGGAAATGGAAACATTAGAGAGAACTATCTGAGAGCGATCTCTTAAAATATTTAGTCTACCTGTTTAAGAAGACAATGCTTGTTTGACTAAAAGCAATTAGCACAGTTGCAACTAGAATCACAGACACAGGGCAGAGACCAGTTATATCTAGATCTGTAGCAATAGCTCAGCCATAGTTTCTCTGAAAAAAATACACATATTTCAGATATATATTCATATATATTTCAGAGGATATATATGTATATATATATGCATATATATGCTTTGTACTTTTATATACTTATAATTACTTTTCCTTTTTTTATTCTTTAACAGTTTTGCACATGAATTTTAGCCATTTTCACCCCACATTAGCCAATCCCCTTCCCTTTTTTGTCAACTAGTTTCCTTTCTGCTGTGTGTGTGTATGTGTGTGTGTGTGTGTGTGTGTGTGTGTACCAGAGTTTAAGGTTTCTTGTCGTGCACTTGGGCACTTGTAGAAGCATGGACAATGTATCAGTGAATATCTGAAGAAAACGGCCACCCCTCCAGCATTACCACCGGGGTTCCACAGGGGGAAAAATGTCTCCTGAGTCTCTCCCTGTCCTCAATGAGATGCCAGCAGGTGCAGCCTTGTGCAGGTCAGGTGTAGATGAACACGGCTACAAGGAGACCCTGGGCACACAGCCCCCTCATGTCCAAAGACACCCCCACGCTATGGCCCTCACGCTCTTTCCGCCCCTTCTTCCTAAATGCTCCCTGAGCCTTAGGGAGCAGGAATGATACATTACCTTCTGTTTGGGGCTGAAATGCATCCTTTTTTGGGGAATCTGTGGCTGTTCGCTTTGATGTAGTCAGTGATTCCTTGTGAAAGTATGGGCAAAGAAAATCATCTCAACCCCACTTTTGAATTCAAAGCCTCTTTGAATCTTCCAATGTCAGGAGATGAAATCAGAGTGTTGTCCTGTCATGAGCTCCTTGAACCTTCTGTGTTTGTAATCTCCAACTCATTTATTTATTCAATACCATCTGTCCTCTCAGACGTTGTGGTAAGGCACAGGCAACAAATATCGAGCTTCCAAGCTAAAGGCAGATGGTTTTCAGAGAGAGACAACAGAAGCCATACAAATTCTTCAATGTCACACCCTCAGTGACTTACTTACTATAGTGAAACTCTATCACCTGAAAATTTGAGAATCTCCACAAACAGCACCCCAATATTAGGGGTCCCAGAGAGCTTAAATTCTCTATAATACATTAATATATTCAACAACCGTTGTCTCCCTTTCCACAATTTCAGGTTTGCTCCCTTCCAGACAAATTGCATATATTTTCAAACCTTTGCCCTCCGCTTATTTATTCTGATTCTCATATAAACACGGTTAGAAGTAGCCATTAATATTCATGTCATATCCTGAGTACTATGCTTAAACTGCTGAGTCGAGTGAATTAGTCAATCAACTTCTTAGGGAGCCTCCTTTGAAATCTTAGGACTTGAAGCCTCCCAAGGTTTTATAACTTGCTTCTCTAAATCTTTTCACACATTTCTCTCAAAGAATTCTAAAAGCTTAAGAAATACACTCTCAGGAGACCACAGCAACAACCCTACTGTGACTCCAGTTTTCATATCAAGTATATTTGTGCAGTTGTGACAACATACCTGTAAGGAGAATTGAAGGAATAAAGGACCAATTTCTGCCAGAGTTTCTGAGATTTCATTGAAAGTTGCTAGGTTTCATAATCTTATGTAGAACAGCATCAAGACATAGGCCAAGTGACGGTGGACCTTCACATTATGGTTGGAGAGAGAGAGACAGAGAGACAGAGAGACAGAGAGACAGAGAGACAGAGATAGAGAGAGTCCAAGAATAAGTACTTATACACTTATATTCTTTTTTTAAAGGTTATTCTTTTTTTATTTATTATTTATTCAATTGTGCGTGTATGCATGTGTGCACGTGTGTGTATGTATGTATGGGTATGTATGTATGTTACAGTTATATTCTTCAGAGAGATCTCAGCTCCTGAAATTTCAGAAAACCCCAAACTAATGACATAATATCTTGAAACCATGTATGCAGAAAAAGTCACATATAACCATACACTTTGAATCTTCTGAACTAGAGACCTGATATAATGGCTACAATCATGTTGACATTATTCTTGTGCGTATAGCAAAAATGGCAATGTGCCTACCTCGCTGTGACACTTGAATGAAATGTGTGCTTAGTGCCATGTTGGCATATAGCATGTGGTACTGGAATATTGACCCTATGTCAAAGCATTTCTGATCAGTAAAAGCTACCAGTATTGCCACTTAGTAAGCATGTGTGGCGGTTAGTATGAACCTGGCAAGGATGTCTCAGGAAATGGAAAGAAACAGATCATTTGAATTGTGTTTTTTTAACCTTAAAGAATATTTCTTTTGTTTGCCAGTAGTAAAACATCAGGAGCAATTCATCTGGCTCTCATTTTGCATCTTCGGCATTGAGATGTTATGGGTGGAAAACTAAAGGAAAAGACATGGTTGGATAAGTGGATGGGTGAATGAGTGGAGGATGGGTGGCTGGACGAATGCGTGGATGGAAGGGCAGATGAATGGATAGATGGAAGATGGATGAATGGAGAACAGGTACATGAAGAGAATGAACTTCACTGCTCCACTTACATGAGTCATGGATGAAATCACCTGACGTACCGCACATGGTGTTTGCTTGAAATTCTCCAGTATTCCCAGCTGAGAAACTTGGCTTGTCTACTTTCCAAGCAGATGTGTGTCTTCCCTCCCCTTTCTCTCTCTCTCTCCCTGTCTTCCTTTCTTATCACTCTCTTACTCTTTCTTCCTCTACTCACACATGCCAATTCTTGTGATTCATGTCAGCAACAGAAGGTCTGAATCAGAACGCTGTGTTTGAAAATAGAAAGTCTGGCGTACCTTCACCCTGCCACATCAGGTCATGACCATAAGGGGCATCTATGGTACCCTTCATTGCAGCAGAATTGCACTCAGCAAGCGGCGAGAGGGCTGATGGAAATAGAAGAGCACCACTCAGAAGCACCCCAATAACCACTGTTTCAGATAATTAGCGTTTGTGGATACTAAGTTGTGCAGTTTATACTGTAAGGAGAATGAAGATATTTTCCTAGCCTCAAAGCGTCCTCCTGTAAAGAATTTACTAATTATTAAGGAGCAGACAATAATCCACAGTGAGAAGTTTGTTGGGCAACAACCTCAGGAGGGATCAAACTTTGCATCATACATGCACTGGGGTAGAAACAGCTCCATTTCCTGGCACTGATCACAAAAGGCAGGGGTGGGGGTGGCCCCCTGAATCTGGTCGTGATGAGAAAGAACTTAGACTGAAAATGAAGAACACGCTGGGAGGCAGCCTGAACAAAGCAGCCCAGGCACACAGCACAATCTAGATCTGCCATAAACCATCTTGCAATTAGCTAATTTACAGATTTATATTTGGCACGGAGCATTGTTCTGAAGCTTTTGGCAGAGGTTTGGGATTATTCATAGGCCTTAAGTAAAGTTGTAACAATAATTCACGCCTTCTCAAGGCGATTCTAAAGCTCAGAATGCCATCAGGAGCAGTGGATTCATGTTTTCACGTGAGCTGAAAATGTTACCAGAGAACTTTGTGGGTTTTTAGCCCAAAGCCAGAGGACTGAGGTTAGCTAGCAACTCTGTGGGCCCGTTTCTACATTGGCTCTCTTCTGATTTTCTCTCCTACAATTTCAGAAGAATCTATAGAAGAACTAATTTCCATTTTTTAAGTCATACTCGGTGGTGTTGGCAGAAACTGGTTTGGAGCGCTTTCCTGTTAGGGAAGATGGAAAAATTTACAATGTCCACGGCCCAGGCACCGGGCAGCTTGAGACGAGCCTGTCTCCCACGGTCCTCTCTGCTTCTGACCCTCTGTGCTTCACCCCGCATCTGCTCTGCCCAGATAAAGGACCCGGGATGCGACATTATTGGTTCCTACTTCTCTCTCCTGATGGTTCCCAGCTCTGCCCTCGGACGCTGCTGTCCAGTGCTGGTTCTCAGCTGAGCTTCCTTGTTGGACTCACGGTAAAAGGCATGTCTCAGGGCGACATCTTCTCGGGGCAGATACATCTTGGCCTCAGCGTCAAAGAGACGGATACAGTCTGCGTCCTCTGGTTGGTGGGCCCCAGAGCAAGGGTGTCTCCCTGGCTTCAGCCTCCCCCGCCACATCTCCTCTCCAGCCTCCTGCCTCTCTCCTTCCCGTGCCTTACATTAGGCTTAATGAAGCAATCGCTCCATCTCCAGGTCTCTTGCGTAGACCCTTCTCTCAAGTCCATTTGTCTTGTAGGGAACATTCTTTTTCCAGGAATTGGAAATAAAGTCATGGGCATTTTGAAGCCATTTCTATGTACTTCGCTGAGCTTGCTGTTATTATGTCGTTAAAACAACAATGAGAAAGGGTTTTGATGCATTGAGTGGGTTCCATTAGAAGCCCTAAGGAGACGTTGTCGCCTTGGAAATGAAGAAGTAAGTGCAGCTCTCGCCTGTCTCCTGGGTGACGGTGGTCATCTGTGGGATCCTTTGTCAACTGCGCTCCCCAGGAAAAGAGTGGGAGACATACATTAGAGGCACACGCCAGACATCAAAAGCGAAGTATCTTGCGTGTTTGTTCTCTCTTATGCAAATAACACAGCGACTGTTTTGCTAATTCACTTTTTCATGGTTGGAAGTATCATTCTTCTTATGGTGTTAGGTCAGCAATGAGGCTTTTTATATTGTCAGCAACGTATCACAACTTTCATAGACGCCACACATGCCCTATATCCACATACACATATGTCAAATCATCTAACTAAAGAAATAGTTTCATTGTTGCATTTATTCTTAAGTATTTAAATTATTATTTAAATAATTTATTTATAAACATAAATATATTTATTATGTAAAATTAAAATTATTTTAAATTTTACAAATTTTAAAAACACATGCTGCTGTGCCCTTGCTGATTATGAAAATATGCACAGAATTGAAAGCAGCACCAAGTCTAAGTGAAATTCCACTTCATATTCATCCTCTAAGTTTCTTTGGGAACAATGAAGTTGAGCCCTGAGATCACAGTGTCCCAGGCCAGTTAGGAATTGAAATCTAAAGGAAGAGGCAAAATGTCTTTCTGGGTTTAAACCTAGAGTCGCTCCATGCCTTTGCTTTCCCTTCTGCTTTCCGAGTTTTGCAAGTATAATTGCATCCAGTCCTCCGGAGACACAGACCTGAAGTAATTGCTGTCAAACACTCCACAGCAAACGAGTTCTCATTCCTCCAGACATAGTCACGATTAACTCAGGAGCACTTGTAGAGGCAGCCAGCATCCCACATCCACGCTATCTTTTAAAACAGAGGCCAAAAGCAATCATGGCTTTTACTGTAAAGGAAATACTTTATTTATTTAATGTGTGTGTGTGTGTGTGTGTGTGTGTGTGTGTGTGTGTGTCAGAGGGCACTGTGTGTCCTTCTGAAGGATCAAGGTTGACTTTGGGAATCATCCTGGATTGCTTCTGCCTCCATCTTGCTTTGCTCTGGGATTTCCCAGGCTCCACCCACCAGGGCCAAAAGTGCAGGCCACTGCCATTTCCTTCATGCAAACTACTGTGTGAGATCTGGGATCCAAATTCAGGACCTTCTGCTTGCGAGACAGAGTCTTAACCCCTGAGCCATCTCGCCAGTCCTCATAAATGTTTAAAATTTTGTCCTTTTTCTTCATCAAAGAATTCAGAGGTGCCCTTATTATTTTGAAAGAAGTAACTTTATTTTTTCTTTCACTTTCTCTCTTTCTTTCTCTCTCCCTTTCTCCAAAAGAAGTAAATTTAGAAAGGCTAAGCCATGAAATTAAAATCACCGTACTATTGAATTGGTTTTTCGATAGGAGCTGTCTAAGGGTGGAAGTGAAAAGGAGTGCCTCTCTCACTGCACCCTTCTCTCCTGGGTCCCCCCAATCTAAGAGGCTGGTACTGAGCGCAGCTTCTTTCTTTTCTGGGCATCGCAGTTTCTGTTTCTCTCTGCGCTGCAGCCCTAGCCGCACTTCGAGCGACATGAGCCACAGACTTAGAGAGCTAGGATTCTTAGTTTTCATGGCAGGCGCCAAGCCAAGCTCTCATATGATATGACATTAAAGCATCCTCATTCCTAGATCTACCTTGAAATTTCTCAGAATGATAGAAACTTCTGAAAATCATCTGTCTTTGTTATGATTTGGTTAATTTTTAATTGAAGAATTTCTTTTAGAGGCACTGTAGAGATAGATCTTCAAACCAAAATTAGAAAGAACTCGAAGCTCTTTAGAAGAAAAACATTTCCTTAGCAATAAGCAACTTCATAACATGCGCTTCGTCACTGGTTGGTCACCCCATCTGTTAAAGGCAAGACTGATGCACTATTGGCTTATTGGACTTTGATAAAATTACAACTTTATTCACCCACGGCACCTCTCCTTCTGTACTTTTCTTCTCCATGCTGGGCAGCAAAAGATAAAATTTAATGCTTGTGAAACAACATTTGGAACGAAGCCAAGAGCTCTGAAATGTGCATAATCTTAATTCCGGATCACAAACCAATGTTCTTTATCCCAATGGCGTTTCATGCATGTGTATCAGGAGCAATTTGCAGCATCCATTATTGCATGCATGTTATCTCAAACTTAGCAACTGAGACAAACTTCCATTATCTCTGTGCTTCTCTAACTTAAGAATTGAGGGGGGAGGGGAAAGAGAAAGAGAGAGAAATACATATCATCTCATAAGCCATAATCTTATTTCTAACCCAATCCATTCTGTCACAAAAGACTTATTGGAAGTAAGCCAGTATATAAGCCCTGCATACCACGACTGGGCAAGTTTGCATGGATGTGGATGTATGGAGGTCGGAACCCAGGAGAACCCCTTGGAGGTGGCTACCATTCATATCCCAAAACACATAGAGAAGGTCTAGGGTGATGGCTGAGTTGGTTTAATCCCCCAGAACCGTGCATTCTGTGTATGTTGTGCATGCCTTTGATTCCAAGGCTGCAGTGGTGGAGACAGGAGATACCAGATGATGAGACCCCCCACACACACATGCATTCTGGCCAAGTAGAACATCTCGTAGTAAGACCACCACAGAGCCGGGGTAAGTGAGAACGCATGATTTAGCCATCTCATCCCAGGAGTATTATGGGAGGTTTGAAGTGGAAAGTAAAAACCAAAATGAGGCTATTTCACTTCTTGTGGATTTACAGCTGGAGGCGGGGCAGGCTGGCCACCTGACGATGTTTTGCAACTTAGTTCTCCATATTTCAGAGTGAGCTGACATCTGGCCACTTCAACTATTCTAGGTGAAATGCCATGTTTCATTTCTTTTATCTGCAACTGGGAAGTTTTAAGTGTTTGATTTCAGGGTAACAAAATCAACTATGCTGCTAGCAAGAATCATGGGAAGGAGACCTGCCAGTTTTCGCCCACGAGCAGTGCCAAATCCGGTTTAGTGTACGTGGCACAGCGTGTTGTGCTGTTTCCAAGCAGAATCGTGGTTTCCCTCAGGCGGGATGGTTTTCATGGCCATCGCCTGGCTTTAGGTGCTGGGCATCTCAGAGGTCTCAGCTTCTTCTCAAGCTGCAGTGAGTCCGGCCCAAACCAGTTCGTTCCTTCGCTGCCCAGCGCTTTCCTAGCAGTAAACATTTGTGGAAGCAGAAGAACCTCCACTGATGCATTTCCTGTATGCAAATTGGTCATAAAAAAGATGAGCCCTATTAGACAACCTACAGCAGGTCTAGAAAATAAGCTTGAAAACTAAGCCGAGACCTATCAAGGTCAGCTTAGACAGATGTCTTAGTTTATTTATAAACTTCCCGCACACCTTGACTACACTGATTTTAAGTTAAGCAAGAAAATTTATCCTTGCCATTTGTGTCTAGAGATAGCAATTTTGATTTAATCCTTCTGAAGGCCTGATTTTAGAATGGCCACCTGACGATGAAGAAAAACACCATGTTGTAGGGATAACATGACTACTCCAAAAATCCAAAGTAGTTTGATGAGGCTAGGAATGGAGAGAGCTGAGCATTGAGAAATGACCGTGAGATACATATAGAAAACATACAGCTTTTCGCCTTCTTTTTGGCTTGTGTGTGTGTGTGTGTGTGTGTGTGTGTGTGTGTGTGTGTGTTGTGTGAAAGAGAGAAAAGAGAGAGAGAGAGAGAGAGCACTGTGTGTCTTTGTGGAAGAAAAAGGGTAACTTTGGAAATCATCCTGGATTGCTTCTACCTCCTTTTGGCTTCAGTCTGGGATTTTCCAGGCTTTGCCTTCAAAAACCTGAAGTGCAAAAACCTGAAGGACTCAGGTCCTTCTGCTGGCAAGGCAGAGTCTTAACTCCCTGAGCCAAATCTCAAGTCCATCAACCTTTCTTCTTAAGAGTGGAAATTGGTTATTGAACATTATGGAAGCAAAAAGGCCTGAGGTTTAGTATAAAAACAATGGTAATTTTTCATAACATACATATGTATATATCTGACTAATGCCTAAAGATTATACAAAACATCTATTAGGGACAAATGAGGGGAAGACCATAATGAACATCACCTTTTTGGTGTGAAGCTCAGGATCACAGACATATTAATGCATTATTAACTCATACACAGGTGATTTAAATCACACTCTGAATTGTACTCTTGCTATCTGTGTCAGAGAGTATTTCTGAATTTTATAAGAAAATGGGAAGTAAAGCTTCTCAACAAAAAAAGAAAGGAAGAAAGAGAGAGAGGGAGGGAGGGAGAGAGAGAGAGAAAGACAGAGAGAGACAGAGAAAGAGACAGAGATAGAGACAGAGAGAGATATAGAGAGACAGAGAAAGAGAAAGACAGAGATAGAGACAGAGAGAGACAGAGAAAGAGAGAGACAGAGATAGAGACAGATATATATATATATATATATATATATAGAGAGAGAGAGAGAGAGAGAGAGAGAGAGAGAGAGAGAGAGAGAGAGCACACTTCTGCTTCCAGGTTATCTGAGATAGATGCTCTGAGGAAACATGAACAAGCGATCACCGTATTTACTTGCAGTGCAGAAGAATTAAGCCTCTAGCTTTAATCTGTATGTGTCCTTACAAATTGAGTTGTACATTCCGGCGGCAGCGGCAGAATCAGCGGAGAAAGCAGGACAGTCCTCTGATGTCATGCACCAGGCAGTTTGCCAAAGACTCCACTGACCAGATGACAGAATTGCGCATCCTGATTGTGGGCAGAAGTTAACCATGACTCTGGCTGCATGCTGTAGCCCAAGAGTCTGGATGACCAGTTTTCAATTTTCTATCCTAATAACGTTGAAGGAATATTAATTCTGGAAGATTAAGAGCTATAGCGTGGCCTTCGCAAAACAGGACCAACCAGTGCAGCTCAGTCACTTTTGTTCCGTCTTAACTGTGAATGCTTTCTCCTCTCGCTAGTGCACAGGCGTATTTCATAACATGATTTCTGTTGCTACTATCATAAAATTCTCGGCGTTGCTTGGCATTTTTCTGTTTATCTTTCAAATCCTCTAAATCATTTCCTTTTTTCCCCATCATTTACCAATTTTAGGATACTTTTGCTGCTTCTGGCAAATTTTCTGGGCTTATGATTTGCTAAAGACCGCTTAATTTTTGAATTCATTGTGAATATTTTGGGGTAGCACTATGTCAACACATAATGTGTCTGTTGTATGATGGTTCATTTTCGTTGTCTTCCTGCTACTTATTTGATGAAGTTGATTGTTTCTCTTTGCTTCTTGCTCTTATGGCTGGAGGTAGCTGTGCATGAGAGAGAACGTGACTGGAGATATGGAGGGGGGCACATGATGAGGCCGAGAGAAGAATCAAGGAGGCGGGGCCTGGAAACCAGAGGGAGAATAAACATCCAAGCTCCCCAGAGGTCTCTGTGACTCTCGAAAGAAAAACGGTTTCTGTAAATTCTTTAGCGAAGCAGATCACAGAGTTGTGTTTGCTTGGCTTTCAGGGCTTTGACTTTTGACGATGTCCTTTGCAAAGGGCCTAATGGGGAGAGGAGGGCGGAGCCCAGGAGATTAGAGGTCATAACATCACCAAGTATGCGCTACTGCTGCTGCTGCGTATGTCTGTCTGCAAATGGAGATGAGATGACCTGGATCCATTAAGAATAAAAACTCAAAGGGAGAGAGAGAGAGGAAGGGAAAGAAAGAGAGGGAGAAAAATATATTTCTGCATTATTTATCGACCAAATTGTTGGAGTCAGCATTTAAATATTAAAACAGCATACTAAAATGTCGATGAAAGTGTCCTAAATAACTCTTGGGGAGAAGATTTTTTTTAATGAATAGATGTATAGCATGAGATTATTCTAGAAAATAGAATATTAAAATTTTTCTGAATAACAAATTCCACTTATGGAGTTGAAAGTTGCGTGAGTTGTTATAAGAGACATTTCACCTCAGTGTGTGGTCACTGTGAGGAAACACAACTTCAGAAAAACGGTGTGGCATGTGAAGGGTTGCTAATCAAAGGAGAAGAATGAACAGGCGAGGAGGAAGTGATTCTTTCACATTATTACTCATTATGTAAATTTGCCTGCCTTAATCAGCTGCTACTTCAATTGAATTACTCTTGCTTTTAAACATATTTGATGTAAAATGTTTTAAAGGTTATTTAATATGATCAATGAATTTGCTTTAGCCATTTCCTCTTTATTAATCACCTGACTATGACACATGCGTCTTATAAGCAGATGGGACTGGGATGTAGAAATATTCTCCCTGCAATTACAGCGTAACTTAAAACTAGCAGAACCTAACCTTTTATTATTGCATGTAGAATCAGTCACAATTGTGTGCTTATTAATTAATATTTTCAAATTTTATTCATTCAGAACCTTTGGCTGAAGTGTTTTAATACCTGAAAAAAATTTAAAAATGCATACATTCAAAAGCCAAAGGCTGCATCTTCTATGGCAGTGGATGAAAATGAGTGTGTTCTCTGACGGTGCTCCCTTCTGACCTGTTCTAGAAATATTCTTCCTGTCTGTGGCATGAAGGCAAATATTAATATATTCAACAACTCGGGGCTAAAAGTTTAAGAGTGCTATGTGGTTTTTATCAGGCGGATTCCATGAGTTCTTCTCAGCATGTTCCTCTGGTGTGAAAAATAGCATTTCTTCCTCAAAAACAAGATGACGATCTAACCTCTAACTTAGCATACTTGTTTTACATCCGGGGTGAAGATTCTGCAGCCCCCAGCATGCTCTGTCCTCCCTGCCTTCTGAGACAACCTCCCCCCTGCTGGGTGCTCTGTGGGCCCTGCCAGGAAGTGGCCTGCATGTGGCAGATGCCCTTATTAGCTCATGGGTGGGAAAACCTTTTTGCTTGACCTTCCAGAGCTGTAAATATTCAGCCACAAGTGACTGAATGGTTTTCCTATGTGTCGGCCACAAACATATGCGACAGCAACATGTGGGTCTCATCAAATGCAAGAAAAACTAACCTGGAAGTGTGACTTGCATAGAGACATACACACTCGCGCGCACATACACACATGCATACACACATATTCACATAGATACACAAACGCATACATGAACACACACATACACACATACACCACACACACATGCACACACCACACACATATACACACCACACACACACATACACACCACACACACACATATACATATCACACACACATGCGCACACATCACACACATCACACACACATATACACACCACACACATATACACATCACACACACACATGCACACACACAGGACAGGCGCATGCATCACACACATACACGCGCACACACACATATACACACATACCACACACATACATCACACACACATGCACACGCACACACATGTGCACACATCACACATACACACACATATACACATCACACATACATATACACACACATATACACATCACACACACATATACACATCACACACACATGCACACACACAGGACAGGCGCACGCATCACACACATACACGCGCACACACACATATACACACACACCACACATAACAGGCAGCTGAGGACTGCCGTCCTCTGGCAGGAGGCAAGAGAACCTGGGAAGGGATGCGCACGCAGCCTAGGGACTCCGGGGTGTGGGGTTAGGGGCGGGGCAAGTCGGGACCTGCCTGTCTTGGAGGAGGGGCCTGAGAGGCCCCACACCATGACCAAGTACTTTGATATGGTTTTTCAACTAGACAATTATTATTATTACTACTACTACTACTAGTTTCATAAGCATATTGAGCATTTATCCATACTTCCCTCTATCTCCCCTCCCTCCCATTCCCCTCCCTTCTTCAATCCATTCTTCTCCTTCCCACCTTCCTATCTGAGCACTTCTATGGACCCCTATTCTTAAGTGGCTTCAGGCCTCTGTGGCATAGCTAGTTGCCCTCCTCGGACCACCCCACCGATAGGAGCATTTCCTTCACTCGTCCGGCTCTAGTCCCCAGGGTTTCCACTGTATGTTCTTGTCTCTCTTGGCTTCCTCGTGGTCTATGGGGGCATTCAACTGGGAAATTTTTAAAGAAACCGCTGACAATGTGTTTTCCTCAGACGAGTTGCTGGTAGTGCCGACTGACTCCAGGAAACTGACAGCTGAACGGAGCAGGGTGATGTGCACACCTGGTAGCTGGTGTCAGTAAACGTGTGGGGTTAGCAAGGACTACTGGTGTTTCGGGGAAGACCGAGGTTTGTACGAAAAACTTCAGAGTGTGCAAAGCTGCTTCGTTGGCCGTGGGACGTGAGCTGTGCACACGGCAGTCCGAGGACTGATGGACTCTTGAAAATGAAAATCTGGGGCAGGAGAGACAATGCGGGGTTAAGCTTCTGCTTAGCAAACAGAAGTCCCGAGTTCCTGGACCCCACTTTAAAACGCCAGGTGGAAATGATGGCAGCTTGTACTTCCGGCCCTAAAAGGCAGAGCCTGGGGAACTCCATAGCAAAGCAAGGAGGAGGGAGCACAATCCACGGTGATTCCCGACCTCACTTGGGCCTCCGCAGACACACACAGTGTCCTCTCTCTCTCTCTCTCTCTCTCTCTCTCTCTCTCTCTCTCTCTCTCTCACGCGCACACACACATATGCACGCACGCACATACGCACCTAGACACACATGCAAAAATAAAAAAAAAAGAAAATGAAAATTTGGTCCACATCAGATTTCCATTTTTCTTGGGAGAAAGGAAAGAGAGAGAGAGAGAGAGACGCTCATTCCTTGTTGCTCCTCCTGGCACTTCCCTCCATAGGGCTTCATGCCCTCTGCCCACGGTCACTGTGCGGGCCATTCGGAACCTGCCTGTGTTCTTCCGGGACAGATGCATCCCAGGACCCCGCCGACTGGGCAGGTGTGCTGTTCACATCCTGTGGAGTGTGACTTCTCAGGGACGTCTGCTCCCAACCCCACCCCATAGCACAGCATTGTGGTGCTTGAGGTAGGGGTGTGTGTGTGTGTGTGCGCGTGTGTGCGTGTGTGTGCATGTGTGTGCGCATATGTGTGTGTGCGCGTGTGAGCACCTACCTCTGATCCTTTCCACTTACTCCATAGATGACCAGTTCTTGAAAGCGAAGCCCCCTAGTCGGTCACTCATGACTTCTCAGTGTCTTCCCAGTGACGTGCTGCCAGGCCCTGGCCTGAAGGACTGCAGTGTGATTGAACATCTGTGCCCCAGCGTGCAGATGTGGACCGCAGCAATAAGGAGACAAGGAAACCCACAAGGAAACTGGGAGAGTTACAGGCCACCTGCCTTCCCGCTGGCTGGGGTCCATGCCCCTGCGCCTGTACCCCAGCAGCCCGTCCAGCCTCCCCCCAGGCAAAGCCCTCGGATGTGCTGTTGCTCGAAGCTGGACAAGCCTAGTGCTCGTCATGCAGTAGGTAGATTTTCCATCCTCGTACTTCAGATACTCAGGGATGAAACTCTGAGTTACGTTTAATAGGCGTGTTGGCTGTGCTGTGCATCATAAGCTAGCGGACCTCCCGCCAAGGGTGAAAACAGACCAGTGGAGCAGAGGGTGGGGGACTCACTGAGCTCTCCACACCACTGGAGCCGACCGGTTGTCGTCAGCTCACCACAGAAGCGACAGGCAGCAGGAAAAGCCTCATGTTTCCTGAATGGGGTAGTAGGAGTACTGAATTTGCTAATCGCTACCTTAATATGAACCCCAGTTCTCCTGGATGGCGGGGGGAGGCTCCCTGATCTCTGTCTTGTACAACACTAGAACCTTCCTTCTCAGCTTTTAAAAAACTGTTGTGTTTTTCGACCCCGCCCATGCTGCGGGCGCAGGAGACGCCACAGACCTCTTGCTTCCTTCTTCGCCAGTGAGTCGCCTCATCCCCAGCCAGGTGTCTCTCCTTCCCAAGCCGCCATGTTCAGAGAACGACAGCGCCTTGCTCTGTCGTTCCGCTGAGATCTGTTTCTGACCAGACGCTGCTGTCCTAATTGACTGGGATGAGCTGCTTAGAGGAAACAGGAAATGGAGGAGAAAGGAGAAATCTGCAGTGGGGAGCTGCACATGGGATGAAGATGGCTTCTGGCATAGCCAGCGGTGGATTTGGGGAGGATGTAGAGACGCCTCGTTCAGAGAATGGACATGTCAGGACACTCCTGGGAATCAGTATGGATGATGCCAGATCATCTTAACAGCCATTTCCATGAGGCTTGTGGAAATCCGCCTTTGACATTTAGCAAGACAAAACTCCCTTTTTTTTGGGTATCTAATTAAATTTCTTTCCATGACCATGCGTGGATGTTGGGGGTACATGTGTACACATGCTTGCGTGTGGGTAGACATGCACACGTGTGCTGGCTTATGTGACCGTCTGCACATGGAGGACTAAGGCTGACAGCAGGCATCACCCTCCGTCTCTCTTCCACCTTCTTCTTTACAGGACATGTTCTCTAATTGAGTCTAGAGCTCTCTGAAGAGGTTAATCTGACCAGCTAGCTGCCTTGGTCCCTCCTGTCTCTGGCTAATAGAGGTAGAATTTCAGGTGGATTGCTACATCAGTTTGGCATTTTACGTGGCATCAGAGGATCTAATGTCTGGCTCTTTTGCTTGTGTGGCAAACCCTCCCACTGAATATCTTTCCAGACTCATATTGCTAATTCTTACCCTCGCTTCTGCTTTGACATGACCATATCCAAGCTTTGTTCATTTATGCAATCGTTATCTGCTGTGCACAGATTCTCCTAACATTTTTACTGAGGCGTTACAGTTTAAACGTGAGTTGTCTCTCCTGGCTCATGTATCTGAATCCTTAGTTGGCAGTATTGCTTGGGAGGGTTGGGTCCCCTTTAGGGGGTGGAGCCTTGCTGGAGGAAGGCATGTCCCAGGGGACGGCCCTACTAGCAGTTTGTCTTTTCCTCTCTCGGCGTCCATGATGCCCAGTGACCTGCTTCTGCCGCCTACCAGGCCTTTCTCCCATCATGGGCTGTGCCCCCTCTGAAACCATAAACCAAATGAATCTCCCTCTTTCTCCCTGGAGCTGGCTCTGAGCATTGTCTCACAGCAGCAGAACGAATCACTGCAGGACAAGGTACCTTCTCCTCAAAGAAGAAGGCGCGGGAGGGGACTATCTCTCTTGCCTCTATACCTGTCAATCACATTGCCACAGTAAATGTTTGTGTGTGAGATAAAAAAGGAAGTAGAGCGAATGCTAAATCTTAGGCTTGCGTAAGTGTGTCATTTCTGTATTGCCTGCGCTGAAGGGTCACTGAACAAAGGAGACAGGATGGTCCCCGATCTGAAACATCAAGCCACGCAGCTCATATGAGTTGCTTTATTTTAGAAGTCGCGGCAATATGCAGCCATTAACATGGATAAAGTTCTTAGGATCTGACTGTATCACAGTGGACATTGTGGTCACAGATGATGCTTTCGGTTGCAAGTAGCTTAAGTTCATATTTGCTCTTTAAAAAAGACTATTTCAGGGGCCAGAGAGATGGCCTCTGCCTTGCAAGCAGAAGGTCCTGTGTTCGGATCCCAGATCCCACATAAAAATGCCAGGTGGAAATGTTGGCAGCCTGCACTTCTGGTCCTGAAAGGCGGAGCCTGAGAAACTCCAGAACAAAGCAAAGAGGAGGTAGAAGCAATCCAGGGTGATTCCTGAAGTCACCCTTGGACCTCCATAGATACACACAGTGCCCTTTGATACACACACACACGCACACACCGAGAGGAGAGAGAGAGAGAGAGAGAGAGAGAGAGAGAGAGAGAGAGAGAGAGAGAAGATATACAAAAATAGTAACATAAAAACATTTTTAAAAATACTGCTTCTTAATATCCCCATTGCTGGAATATTCATTCAACAGGGAAGAAAGATGTTAGGAAATTCTGAATAGGGTTCCAAGAATCCTGTGCAAGGATCAGCCGAGGCCCCGTGGGTGCATTGTGCAGTGAGTTTAAATTTCCTCCTGGCTTTTAGTGGAGGATATTCACAGATACTTGGTGATTTCTTAAAGTCATCGCTGATACTGTTGATTATTTAACTTATTTAATTCATCTCTGATACTGTTTATTATTTAACTGCTAATTATAATTAAAACGTCTTCCCTAAACTCTTCATGTACACATTTCACATAATTTTTCATTTCTCAAGAAATGGCTTTTTCCCCAATATTGTGGATTTGTTCTCTGTGTGTCAATTTTAACCTGAAAACTGTTTCCAGAGCTTTGTGTGAGCCCTGGGGTCACCCCTAGTGCTCCTGCATTTCCTTCTAAACAATGGGCATATCTCTTGGGGGAGCTTGTCACGGTCCCTCGACAGGCCAGAGCGCCCTCCTCATTAGCTTTGAAATTAGTTGCATCCTGACATGGTTTCTGCAGGACTGAGCTCTAATTGTTACCTCCAACTTGCAATTTGAAAAATAGCAGATTCTGATGCATGTAATTTTTAAGCATCAGTCTAATCAGGAAGAATATCTGCCTTGGAACAAGAGCATGCTTACCCTCTGCCTCCAACTAGACTTTGAGGAGAAACCACACTTCAAGGCCGTCTGACCTGTGGCCACATGCTGCCCTCATGCCGTGCCTCGGAGACAGACCACAGCTGTTTAAGCTTTTATTGACAGTACTCTGCTGTGTGCAAAGCTGTATGGAGCCACTGGTGACGGTGTTGAGGCTAGATTAGGTGTGCTGGCTCCTGCCTGTCATCCCAGGTCTCAGCAGGTGAAGAGACAGGAATTAGGTGTTTGAAGTCAGCCGGGACCACATGAAACCCTGTCTTAAGCTATTACTACTAGTAGTAATGCTACTACTTCTACTACTACTAACAGCAGAAAAGAAAATAACATAAAGCGTAGATGAGCCTCTGTTTCCCTCCTATGTAACTGGAGAAGGTAGGGTAATGCAACTCTCCCCTTTCTCTCCCCTCCGTGGATGGAAGTTTTCCTACGGCCACTTCTCCCATAATATGAGAAAATAGTTATGTGAAGAAAAGGATTCAGGAATCTTAGGTAAAAAAGAAAAATGGCCTATAATTTCAATCCTAAAAATAATAAACAAATGAGCTAAGTTGCTATGCTATCTTTAATCTTGGGGGAGAAAAATTGATACCAGATTTCCTTGCAAATAATAATCTTGCCTTTGGTGCTTAGCTTTTTTCAAACAACTGACCGTCTCTTCTCCCCGCTTGATAGGATTGACTGAGCAACTGGTTTAAGGAGTGCAGTGAGCATGTCATGCAAACAAATGAAAAATGCGTTCTTTTCCATCTTGGAAGCACATTCAACATGTTGAATTATGTATTTTAACCAGAGCAAGTAAACAGAGGGATGCAGGCATCTGGGAATGTCGTCTGTCCACCCAGACATTCTGCCTTTATCCCCTCGAGATCTGCTCTCCAGCAAGTGGCTTCCTGTCAGCTAACTGCCGTGCTGGTGGCGACCAGGGCTGGAGACCAGGTGAGGTGACAGCAGCTCAAGAGACTTGAAGAACAAGAAGCAGAAACCTCATTTGGAGGCATTTTCCCACTTCCTACTTTTCATCCTTCAGGAGTCTAGGATCAGATGAGCAGTCAGTCAGACAAGGGAGGAGAATCAAGGTGAGATGGGGATCAGGGAGCGCCCGTGTGCCAAGGAACTGTGCGCTATTAGGACAGAGGCGGCCATCAGCTAAGACGACACCTGAACCAGATGCATCTTTCTGGGGGAACCCTAGTGTGGCGGGATGTTTGAGCAGCTGAAAGTTTACCCTGTTCTGGGGTGATGGAGGGGGTACGGTCATCATAGGGTGCTTTGGCGGGATGGCAGAGTGGCTGGAAATAAGGAAGAATCCTAAAAGCTAAGGTTTTTCTCCTGTGCTTTAGAATTGTAAGTACCTCATCCGAGGACCAGGGAAACAAAGGTTTGGTCACTTCATTTATTTCCTGCCCCATGGGAAGAGAGAGCACGTGACCTCGTTGGTGGGCCAGGTGGCGGAGGCCGGGATTGATGGAGCACTTGACCATCTTCCCTTCCAAGCGCACTCCAGGCACGGGTCAAAAGCGTCCAACCACTTAGAGCCGTACAAGGAAGTGGGGCAGAGATCTGCTGCTTCCCGTATCACTGAGAATTAGTGGTGTCACGTGATAGTTGTCGCCTCTCTCTGGGTCAAGGGCTGAGGCCCCTCAGCTAGGTTTCAATGTGGATCAACCGGAACACGTTCCCAGTGCTGGACCAGGCTTGACTCCATGGAAGGATCCATTTCCAAATCCTGAATTTTTTGTTAGGATTCATGTTCTTGTGGGTGGCTGGTCTAAAGATTTAAATTCTCTCCCACCTGTCTGCTGGAAACCTGGATTGCAAACCTCTCCAACATCCTAGCATGCTTGCTTGGGTTGTCTTAGAACTCACCTTTGACAGATTCACAGAATCATGTGCCTTGGTATGAGAAATAATGAGCAAGTTAGTTGGCAATTCAGTGTGGTACAAAAATAAGCTAATGAAATGAATAGGAAAAATTAGAAATCAAATGGTCAATGAAAGAAGGACTTAACAGCAAGCTTTTCAGCAGTTGATTCTGTTGTCGTCCAAGGGTGATGGAACCAGGCCTCACAGTCACGTGGTTTCTGTGTCTATTGGCAACCGCTCTCATAGTAAAGAGAAAGTCAGTAATGGTACCTAAAGTGGCAACTCTCAGTTGGGTGAGGGTCATTGGCGAATGGCCTATTTATCATAGAGACAGGAAATATTTTTCCTTTAACATGGAAATGAGCAGCTCTGGAGAATAGCCTGTCATACAAAATCTAACAAAATAATAATTTACTTCAATGCATTTGAAGTATGTCTTACAATAAAGAGGTTTCAGATTCAATTTTGAAAGAGGCAGCATAGTTACCAGTGGGGGTGAACACCAAATCATTTCATCCTGACAGGGTGGCCACAGGTTACTTATGTTATGAAGATTTACATGCTGCCTTAATCATAGCTGGTATTTCACTTACATTTTGGAGTCTCAATGGGGTGAATTAATCAGGTATCTACATAGCTTCATTGGCAGAGCTATGGAAAGTCAACTCTGAACTGGCCCAAAGAGTTATGTTTGAGGAAGGCAAAGTACGGCTGTTTTGTAATCATGTCTTTACAAAACACTGTAATAGCTTCATAAAATTGAAAGTGCATTTTATTGGATGTGAAGACAAATTTAATTTGTCTACATTAATTTTTATATGGTTCTAAGAAACGACAATTCAGAGAGGAGTTGAAACATTTTTTTCAGAAAATCACACGTGAATGCTAAAATATGATCAACATACAATTTGCCTCTGAATTGGAGACAACATTGAGAATGAAAGAGGTAATTAAAATAATCTTTTTAAAAAACTGCACTTATGCTCCAAAAACGTTTATTCCACCAATAGACTTAAAGATGTTAGGAACAGAAATGAAACTTCATCAAATTTCTTTCAAAATTGAAACTGACAGCATCTTTATGTTCAGATAGAATGATTCTCCAAACACATGTCGTGTGAATTGCTGGAACCTCACCCAGCAAGGGGAAGGAGGGCTTAAATGCCTGTGTCTACCTTTGATTGAGACCTTGGTCCATGGTCCCCTCTCCTGCCTGTCTCATTTTGCTAAGCAGATTTTCAAATTTTCCTCTTTAATCTAATCGCCTACAGTCGCCATCAAGGCTGTGTTTTCTATTTCCTGGTTTTATGAAACACGATGTTCTCGAAACATCATCACGTTGGCTCGGCTATAGTCATCATGTACTGGATTAATGGAGGCACCTCCTCCCAAGGGAGGTATCAAGGAAATGCAGAAGCTGCCCTGCTTCCATGCCGACATTAAGTGCTTGAGCGCACACAGTACCACACTTTGTTATCAGCTTCGTGTCATGCTTGAAATGAAAATGTTCTTGTGGGAAAACCCATCAGCTTTTATTTTCGTTCTCTTAAACATGTTGCCGATTTGAGATGCCTCAAAACAATACATTTTCCTAATTTTATGCAATTCTGATATTAGTTCATAAACGTACTCAATTCAAAGTGGTTATTACTAAAATGACTAAATCAAATCACAGACAATGTCTGATGAGCATTGTATTATTTGGTTCAGGACAAACCTTTTTTGTTACTTTCGGTGCCTAGAAACTCTAGAAAGGACGAAGCATACCCCAGACAGACACCCCGTGAACCACTGAAGTCACAGTTTGATGGAAAATCTCTCCTGGGACTGAGGATGCAGCACCATGGAAGAGCACATACCTGGGGCAAGGAAGACCCTGCGTTCTAACTCTGGCACCATGAAAGAAGAGTCCATTTTATTTTGGACAAATATGAACACAATTATGCCTTCCTTTTTCAGAACAGGCTGGAATCTCCTCAGCAGTGCTCTTCAGATCACGTGAACAGTTTCCCCCAAACCTAACGCGATGTCATGAGCTGGTACACGGGGCATGAGTCTACTTATCACTATACATAGCGCCTGGCAGAGACCACCTATGGGGAAAGGAGGGGAGTTTTGACTCGCAGCTCCCGAGGGCTCCCTCCACCGCACACAGCAGAGCGTGAACATAGAGAAGGAATCGAGTCTCTTCCTTGCTTGTTCCTTTTCTCCCTGTAATTCCCTCTGGACCCTGTGGGTTGGTGCTGCTCTATGTATGGAGGGGTTCCCCCACTCCATGAATCTTCCTCTGTGAAAACCCCTCACAGTCATAGCCAGAGGGACGCCTCGCTAATCTCTGGGTGACGCTAAAGCCATCAAGCCCACAGTGAAAACTAGATGCACACTAAATACCTTTCCAGGACATGCCCAAAAGCTGATGTTCATAATCAGTGGTACTGATTTTAAATAGCAAAAATAATAAACGCTCATCTGCTAGTGGAAATAATTCCCCAAGGCTTCACTTTAATTTTTTAATTTGATTAGAAAAAAAAAATTCCTGTGATTAGTTGTCATGTGGAGGGAGTGTACGTGTGTGGTACAAGCGCATGAACATGCCAGCCCATGTGTGAACGCAGAGACCAGAGAGAGACACCTACTTCTTCCGCTCTCTGCCTTGACACCCTAAGACAGGGCTTCTCACTAAGCTTGAAGCTAGGCTGGCAGGCCAGAGTGTCTGCTCTTCTGCGCCGGAGTTATTGGGGTGTCAGGGATCCAGACTCTGAGCCTGGTGTTTACAAGCCCTCTGCCCCGACCATGGGTGATAACTGCATTTTAAATAGCTGGCGGTGAATGCAGTTTTTGAGATTCATAAATGTTAAGTACCTGTGATAATCTCATTTTCGACATAGCTTCTAGGAATCAGGACAAGTCTAGATTGTCCTCCTAAAATGGTAGCTTTCAAAACCCAGACCAGGAGGGTTACCTTGAAACACACAAAACATCCGGGTTCCCAGGCCACTCCGGATCCTGAGAATCTCCCACATACTCCTCGCAAGTGCTTGGGCTGGCGACTCAAGCCAAGACGCACGGGAGGAAGGACGGTTTGTCCTACCCGACAGTCATTCTCCACATGTGAACTCTTCTTGAAGTTGTCTAAGGTGAGCGTCATTGCCTTAGGAAAACTAACCACGGAGCTAATCATTGGCTTGAGCAGCGTCCTAGCTGCATTGTTGAATGATCCAGGCTGCATTTGCATAACTAATTGATAATAATCTGAACT
Organism: Typhlomys cinereus; assembly: GCA_023101885.1. Lineage (NCBI taxonomy): Eukaryota > Metazoa > Chordata > Mammalia > Rodentia > Platacanthomyidae > Typhlomys > Typhlomys cinereus. The sequence continues at coordinate 928,169 of JALPQD010000455.1, forward strand.
CATATATGTTAATATGCTTAATTGTGTTTGAAAAAAAAACCAGAGGATTGGTGAAACATTAATTAAGCAATTAAATACTCACTGCGTAGTGTACAATTCTAAGGGAGAAGTAGAGTCAATGCAGCATTAAGGGAATGTCACTGCAAACAATGGGAAACTTTGATTTCAGAATTTTTTTTTATTATTTATTCAGTTGTGTGTGCGTGCATGTGTGTATGTATGTGTGTGTGTGTGTGTGTGTGTGTGTAGAACCACGGGCGAATTCAGGAACCACCATAGACGCCTCCACCTCCTCGGTTACTCTGCCCCAGGATTCACAGGCTCCGCCCTACCAGGACCGGAAACGCAGGCCGCCCCCGCTTCCGCCTGGCATCTATACCTGGGGTCTAGGATCCGAACTCAGGACCTTCCGCCTGCAAGGCGGAGGCTTAACCCCTGAGCCACCTCTCCAGCCCCTGATTCCAGAATACTTTTTATCACATGCTATGGCTTTGTACAACTACGCAAAAGGAAACATTACTGTCTTTTAAACAGACATTGGTGATTAATGACATTAGTTGATAGACCACTGGATATAAATAAGTGTTTGGTGAGAAGAGAATTTACAGGCATTATAATCATTGCTTACATCACTTTCTTTTGTTCGCTCTTTTTCATTTTATCTTATGTTATTTCATCTTATCTTAGTGTAGGCATCGCTGTACAGCCCAGGCTGGCCTTAGACTCTGGACCTAGTCTGACCTCCCAGGTGCTGAGCACGCAGATATGCACACCACCCTCTAGGAGGATCATTTGTTCAGTCATATTTGCTGGAGAGGAAGACCAAAGCTATTATTGGACATTTTAATTAGGAATCGGTTACAGGATTTGTTTCTTGTTCTCAGTGCATTTCAGGCTCTTTCTTATCATTTCAACTTTAAGGTGTGGATATCGTGTGATCTGGACTCTCGCTATTGAGAGTCAATGTCAGATGGGAGAAGAGGAGCCGCTTTCCTCAGTGGCTTCCCACAGATGTGTCACCCATGACCCAGCAAGTACCAGGAACCAGCCAGTTCACACAACCCAGGTGCAAGTCAGTCGGTCACACCCAGATGTGAAATAGGAGGGAACCTGTTTAGGAAGGTGGAACTGTGCTGTGTGAGGAGTCGAATGGGCTTGATGAAAATGTGTGAACCTATGGAAGAATAAAAATAAGTTTCAAAAGATCTGAACTCTGCAGAACAGGAACCTAAGACTTTGGATAGGCAGAAGAATTGCTAGAAAAGGTGTTGGATGAATGTGTTCTAATGTGAACTGGCAAATGAGAGCTTGCGTGTGCATGTGTGTGTGTGTGTGTGTGTGTGTGTGTGTGTGTGTGTACATTCATGTTAGGAATTACAGAACAGGTGGATGAATTAAGAGTATGAACATCTCCCTATATTTTGAGCACCCAATTTTTTAAGTGATTATTTGTTTTGGGGGTATGTGCGTGTGTGTGTGTCTGAGGGCACTGTGTGTGCCTGTAGAGGTCTAAGGGTGACATTAGGAATCATCCTGGATTGCTTCTACCTCCTTTGGGTTTTTGCTCTGCTGTTTCCCAGGCTCCACCCTCCAGGACTGAACGTGTAGTCCGCTGCCATTTCCATTCAGTGTTTAACATGGGATTGGGATCCACCCTCGGTTCCTGCTGCTTGTGAGGCCGAGTCTTACCCCAGAGCCCTCTCTCTCACCTGCGTGATTATTCGTTTACAGGCACAAACACATTTCTATAGAAAGCTCAGCAACGTTGCCATTGTTAGCATATGATGTAGTGACCTGTACTAGTTTCATTCTCCCATTGCTAAATGAATCCAGGCCCCAAACGACTTAGAAAATAGGCCGATTTTCCTGTGCATAATTCTTGATTGCAGTTCATCAGCATAACAGAAGAGTGCAAACCAATATCAGGAACTAAGGGAACTGGCCACACCCTATCTCCCGGAAGTGCTGATAGAGGGACAGACTCCCTACGGTCCCATCCACCTGCCCAGACTGTGCCCACCCACTATAGGCTGGGTCTTCGCATATCAATAGATGGTCTCCCTCAGGCTTGCCCAGTGTTGTAGTAACTAAATAATCTCCCAGAAGGTGTGCCTAAAGTCTCAATTCTCAGGTATCACGTTGATCCCTGCTTCTAACTGGAGTGTACTTCACTTATTTCTATTAGGTTATGTATTTTGCATACAGCCTACCACTACCACCTCATTTGTGCTCCAGGAAGCAGGAAGTAAGAGAGTAGCTTCCGAAACTGATATTCCTGTCTCTGTGTGGAGCGCAGTCGCCAACTCACTGAGCTAGGTTTGCTGCAACCTATCACTATAGCTCCACAGAGACAGTCGTCAGACCCAGGAATCAATGTACTCAGCGCCACTGAGCAGTCTGACCCAACATAGGAGCTTCTGACCGCTGCTCAGAATCATCCTTGCTCACACGCGGAGAAGCCTGGGCCATCGGGAAATAAAGCTACAGCAGTAAAAGAGAATGACTTTGTTTCTTGAATGTCCTGCTGTTGGATGCATGTCTTGGCCACGTTGCTAGTGACGCGGGGGTCTCTGGGGTTTTATGTCCAGTTTCTTGTGTTTGGGAGTTGGAGGTTGAAACCAGAATATTCATAGAGGATTTATTAGAGGAGAATAAGAACAGAACTCATGGATATGAATCCACAAGGGGCAAGGGATCTAGAAAGGAACTCAGGAACTCCAGACATCGATTCCAATGAGGAGCAAGGGCGCCCACAATGGCTTCCAGGGCCAGGGGTAATTATAGGGTTAGGCAGGCCCAGGAAAAGTGGCTTTTCCTCATTGGTCAGCTCTAGTCTGCAAACCTGATTGGAGCTCTTGGTCCTATACATCTGATTGGTCTGTTCATACTGGGGTCCATCCCAGCTGATCTTGTGGTTGATGGGAGTTTACTTGCAGTTTATATAGAGAGCTACTGTCCATTTCCTTTCCTAAACAGAGGATTGAGGGAAGTTATCAAACTTATCTCTGTGAAGGATTAGAGTCAGTTTCTCCAGATTAATAAGTGCTCCTTTAGGGTGATCCCAGCAGTGGGGATGACTTTCTAAGACCTTCAAAGACCTCCCAGCATGGATGCTCTAAAACTGCCTAACTAGCACTAATTCATTAATTTATTCATGTATCAAATACCTTTTGATACCTTGTATGCATCAATTTGAATACTGTGTGATGGCACATTGTTGAACAAAGGAGTCATAATTACCAATTATTTACTAAGAATTGAGGTGGATTGGGCTGGAGAGATAGTTCAGGGGTTAAGTTTCTACCTTGCAAGCAGAAGGTTCTGAGTTCAGATTCTGGGGCCTTAGTAAAATTTCCAGGCAGAAATGGCTGTGGCCAGCATTTCCAGCCCTGGAAGGTGGAGCCTGAAATCCCAGAGGAAATCAAAGTGGAGGTAAAACAATCTAGGATGATTTCTGAAGTCACCTTTGGGCCTCCACAGGCACACACAGAGTGCCCTGTCACACACACACACGCACACACACACACACGCACACACACACACACATAGTGCCCTGTAATACACACACACATACACACACACAGTGCCCTGTGATACACACATATACACCCCCTCAACACACACACAAGCAAACAAACAAAAAAGAATGGAGGCAGGTTGTTTGTCATCAATAATGGGTAGGCAAGGCAGACAGAATTTGCATTGTGAACAGCACTGAGTTCTAAATTTCCATATGGTCATAGCCAACTGCTGCAATCATTTCCATGTCCCGTGGGAGTGTAACAGTGGCAATACCTATTTTAATTTCCATTTAGCTTCTAGAAATATCTATGGCATGACATATATACTCCAGGGACTTACATTATATGACTTTTCATTCTGCCTTGAGATATTATGTATGGTTCTTTAGGGGGTGGATCATAAATGCCCACTGATGAGACTCCAGGTTCCTTCTACTTGATTATGCAAAAAAAATGATAAAAGATAGAAAAAAGGAAGAAAAAAGGAATTCCTTTTTCGAATCCACTGGATCACTTGGAGAATTGTGACATTGTCTGAGGTTAAGCTTTTATGATGTGAAAGATAATCATTTTCCAAGAACTAAATTCTTGAACGTTCTCCTTCTAAATGGATTTTTAGATGTGAGGGTCACGCTCTTCACCGTCAAGTTAAGAGAGCAGCAGTGAGCTTGTTTTGTGCAAGGAAAGTCGGGGTGATAGAGAATGGGAGGGAGCACCAGGGAGGACGGCAGCCAGGGAGAAGTGGGGGGACAGTCAGGGTGAAGGAGGAGGGCAGCTAGGGAAGGGGAGGATCCAGCCTCTTCTCATCTGCTTCTGGAAACTTCTCGCGCTGGTGACAATAGAATGAACAAATGCCAGTCAGTCAAGTTCATTATAAGGAAGAGACCAATCGCATAACACATATTAACAGCTCCAATTTTAGCTTTTGAAGATGGACATCATTTATATGCGAAGTCTCTCATGCCAGTCCACTGGCTATTTTGAGGATACCAGAATTACCTTTAATGGGCAGACATATTAAGATCACACATCAAAGTGACTTTTTTAAATCCTATTTTGGTCTTAGAACACTAGGTAATTTAGCTAGTGCTATGGTTTAGGTTCAATTAGTACAGTTGGGCAGGACAATAGGTTGTTCCTGCCAAACGTGGAGTGGAGAGGTGAATTCAAAGCTACATCTTTGAAAAGTTCCAAAAATTAAAGTGTAGAAAGCCCCACATTAATAGCAAGTGTGTTTAAATATGAACAGAAAGTCAGACAGCCTAGAAGCATGTTAGACATAATGACCCTGAGATTTGCCTCCAAGCAAAGCGGTACTCAGAGGGTTTTCGTTGGCTTCAGTCACGTGGAATTCATGGGCATGTGCGCCCACGGAGTTCAATGTGAATGCAATGAGTTTGCCAAGAATTCCAAAGTCCTTATTGGGATCCTGGGCATTTCCTTAACACCTGGGTTTGCCTGAACATCAGTCAGGAAGACACAGCAAAGCTGGCATCCTGGAGAACTTCTAGAATCCTGGAGAACCTCTAGAATCCTGGAGAGCCTCTGGCATCCTGAGAGCCTCTAGATTTTTCGCTTCTTATCCTCTCAGGCCGAGTGAAGAGAAAGGGAAATGCTAAGTAGGAAGAAGGAAATCGGTGTCAGGTATGACACAGAGGCAGCAGGAGTGGCTCCTCTGACTGACCCGAGACCCGTGACTTCCAGAGGGCTCTTCGGGAAGATTCCCTGGCTGGGTGAGTGGCTCAAGGCCGATGGACTTACATCTATGGCGAGGAGGCGATGGCAGCCGGAACCTTGGCCTTACAGTGCTTGGCATTGGCTCCCCACTAATTAAAACTCTGTCTTTCAAATATGCCCCGACTCTCCTGGCTTTCTTTGTTCAAGATCTTAGAGCTCACATCTGTCTCAGTGTCCAGCACGTGACGTGGAGAGTCTGCTTGATATTGATCAATTGATAATTTCCCATTATCTCCCTCCAGAAGTTCCAAGGCACACAGATAAGCATATCTACACTTCATGGTGACAGGTTCATTTTCTGTATTTATTTTATTTTATTTAATTCTTTTTGTGTCTCCTGCAGGAATATATTGAACTTGTGTTTTCACACCCTTATTCCCAAATCCCATCCCTCCTTCTCTTCCCATTGCAACTGTTCTCTTTTCCCCGATTCCCTCCTGCTTCAAGTCTTTTCCTGTTTGTGGCCCACTGGGTTTCATCTGGCTTGCCTTCTATGTCTCGCGCATGAGCTCTTGGTGGAACATGAATCTTACGTCAGTGGGTACGCACTGTGGAAAGCATTTTGCATTTCCTCCAGTCAGCATTAACTTTGATCAGTCTCTCAGGGAGACGTAGCATCTCTCGAGGTCTGTCCAGATCTTAAAGAGCTCAGTTTGGAGGCCCCAAGGTCTTTGAGTCTGTGAGCCTTTTTTTCCTTCCCTCCCATCTTCTCTCTCTTCCCCTTTCCCTCCTGTAAGAAAGACCTGGACTTCTGAAAGCCCCATGATTGAAAAGTGGGCAGGAAAGGGCTAATCAGCAAACAGCACAGGCCAGGACATAACCACTGGACTGAGTTCATTCAGTACCATCTGTAAGAACACCTTTGATTTGAAGTGTAAGATTTCTGCTTCTGTCATGAACAGAAAGGCAACTGACATTAACTAGACTGGTTTTTCTTCTCATTAAAAAGTAGACTTTTTTGTCTAGCATGGACTAAAGGCACTAGGATCCTTGGAGGCTAGGGACTGACAGTCACAGTAGTGTTCCTGAGCTTAAGGGGAACACAGGAAAGGGTTCTGGGAAATGCCCCCGGGTCCTTGCACCTCATTGGAGAGCAGGACCCAGAGGAGATGCACATTAAAGGATGCTCCGGGGATGGGGGGGAGGCATTGAAGGGAGGCACTGGGGGATGGAGAGAGAGGGGGAAGGGCAGGGGGAGCAGGGGGGTCAGGGGGAGATGGAGGGAGGGAGGGGACTGGTGTACCTATTAAGTTTGTATGAGCGGAAATAATAATAATAAAAAAAGAATGATTAAAAAAGAAGTAGACTTTTTGAGACGTGACATTTTCTTTTCTCACGTGGCTCTCCAAACCTTTTCATTATTTGCGTGGAGGGTACCAATGCCTCCTATTTGAGTTTCTTTCTCATGACTTTTCATATCCTAGGAGGTTAAAATGTGTTGCTTGAGTTCGTGAAGGAAGATGTCGTTGTTGTAACCATCAAAGGGATGCTCTTGTAGCCTGTCCTGCTGCTGGGGCTCGCAAGCTGCAGGTGAAATGGTGGTGGTCTTTGTCCTTCATTGTTTCTGCTGCTTCTTGCAGACCCCAGCTGGCCGTCAGCACTCATGCGGAACAACTCACACATTTCATGTCTGTGTCCTGCTGTCCATAACAATCTTGTGTTTTCTCCTGTGAAAACTCACATCATGTTTCTGGGAGCAACGCATCAGGGATCTCCCGTGAAGTTTCAGTGATGTTAATGATGCATCTCTGTATGATTGTTTTCTATTTCAAAAACAAATATTAGAAACACTTTCCTAATGAAATTACATGACCCACCATCACTAAACTTGCTACCCTGATTTCAGACAGCCTGCCTATAGTTTACCTCTTTGTCTTACCTGGCTAATAATAATAACTCACCCCTTTGTTCTGAAAAGTGTCCCAGGTTGAGTGATATATTAACTGGCCACACTGCAGCTCAGTCTCACGTGCGCAAGGGCTGCTTTGCCATCTACAGTTCTGCTACCTTCATTCTTGATGTGTTTTCATCTGTCGATATTTTTCTCAAGTACATTAACCATTTGCTGCCAAAGTAAGTTGGCAAACTGCAGAAGCATTTCCCAGTATTAGTCTAATAAGTCACGGAACTGGCAACTTCCTGTGAAAGGGAAATTGCAGCTCTTAATTAATACCATCCCATGAGCAGCCGTTGAAAGACTTGCTAACTAGACTTGAGTGCTGCAGCTGTAATGAAGGGAGACACGGTTGGTAAGTGGGCCACATGGGTCTGTGAAAACCAGGCTGCCGACCCTCACCTCTGTTGCCCTCACAAGGTTTCCTTACCCTGGCTGCATCACTCATATCCCATCATGCATCTCAACATCACTTTCTCTGCATGGTCACGTCTTCATTTCTTAAGTCATTTTTTATTACTATTTTTTTTTCTCTCAATGTCTTTTAAGTCTTGAGTGTATTTATTTGTGAGAGGGAGTGGAGCATAGGTACCGTGTGGGCTTCTGGGAATCGAACTCAGGTCTCCCGGTTTACAGGCAGGCTCTTAACCTAGCCCTCTTAGTCATTTTTAATTCTCCAAACGCTAAAAAGAGAAATATTTTTTAAATCAACTCTTTCAAGAATCCAGGCTGCTAGTTTAAATTATGCAGGTTTATGCCGAGGCAAGGACTTTAATTGAGAACAAAGAGTCCAACCAAGTCACGTTGCGGAATCCTGCCGCGGGTCTGGGTAATTTAGCACCAGTAATAGCGCTCTGTAACCTTAGCATTCACACTGTCCCCACCTTTCGGATTTTAAATTGGCTTGCTTCCTTTGATCTCTTGTGGGCCTTTTCTGGAGCCCAGCAAAGAAGCCGTGGTCCCAGCGAGGGGTGGAGCAAGGGAGATCAAATGGTCTTCCCGGGAGGGTGGCCCCTCTAGGGAGGCCTGACCTGCGGCTTCCGGGCAGAGCGCGTCACGTGCCAGGCAAAGGGCCTTTCTGTCCGCGATGCTTGCAATAGACGCACAGGTTAGCAAACACCTAAGGTTTGGATAAATGCTCACGAGGCCGAAGGTGAGTTGCGGTCAGCAAGCGTTAGCTGCGCTGCCTCTGGCCCTTCCCGCATCTGCTCCTGTCAGGTGTCAAGCATGCTAACACCGAACGACTCAAGAGCCCCCTCCAATGTACAGTTCAGACAGAGACCCCTGCACAGTTCCCAGTCTACTTAGCTAAGGCAGCTCACTCTCCCGAGGACAATTCCACCGCCCCCAGCCTGTCCGCAGCTTCCAAAGACTCGCCCACCCAGGGTGAGCCCCCTTTCCCATCCAGTACTTTCCAACTGCATGGCCCTCACCTGTGTCACGTGCTCCTGGTCACATGACCAGCCCTGTGAGCGATTGCAGAACTAGAGCTCTTCCTCTCTCTGTCTCTCTGCTTGTCTCTCTGCTTGTCTCTCTGTCTCTGTCTCTCTCTGCTTGTCTCTCTGTGTCTCTCTGCTTGTCTCTCTCTCTGCTTGTCTCTTTGTCTCTCTGCTTGTCTCTCTGTTTCTGCTTATCTCTGTCTCTGTCTCTCTGCTTGTCTCTCTGTCTCTGTTTGTCTCTCTGTCTCTGTCTCTCTCTCTGTCTCTGTCTCTCTGTGTCTCTCTGCTTGTCTCTCTCTCTGCTTGTCTCTCTGTCTCTGCTCTCTGCTTGTCTCTCTGTCTCTCTCTGCGTGTCTCTCTCTGTCTCTCTGTGTCTCTCTGCTTGTCTCTCTCTCTCTTTGTCTCTGTCTCTGTGTCTCTCTGCTTGTCTCTCTGCGTGTCTCTGTCTCTCTGTGTCTCTCTGCTTGTCTCTCTCTCTCTCTGTCTCTCTCTGTCTCTCTGTCTCTCTCTCTCTGTCCCTCTGCTGCATGCTGCTTGCCTGTTTTGTCCTTCTGCTAGCTCGACAACAAATCTTCTTTCTATATTATGAGCTGGTTTTAGTGTGACTTGTGTCCAGATCATTCTGAGGTAGGGGACTTTCCCAAGAGCTCCTACAGCTCCTGCTCTTGCTAAAACAGTATTCACATTTGATAGTCATCTTAAGATGGCTGAAAGCTGAAGAAGAGGTGAATAAAAATTAAGGTCCTGTTGTCTTTCTCATACAAAACTTCACAGTAAACTAAAGTACCGGAAGTTTAACTCTGTCTTGGATGTTGTGCTGATTGTCTCCGTGTCATGAAGACATCATGTCCCATCTGATAAGCTTTGTGTGTGTGTGTGTGTGTGTGTGTGTGTGTGTGTGTGTGTGTGAATGTATGTGTGCGTGCATATCGGAGGGCACTGTGTGTGCCTGTGACATTGGGAACCTTCCTTATTGGTCTACCTCCTTCTTGCTTTGCTCTGAGGTTTCCCAGATTCTACCTTCTAGGGCTGGAATTTCAGACCATGGCCATTTCCATTGGTGTTTTTAGTTGGGATCTTGAAGATCCAAAGTCAGGTATTCCCAAGAACCCCTCACAGCAGACCCCTAATGCCAAATCCTCCCAGGAGCCCCCCACAGCACACCCCTAATGCTAAATCCTCCTAGGAGCCCTCCACAGCACACCCCTAATACTAAATCCTCCTGGGAGCCCCTCCTCCCCCAACCCCCAGTTCCTAATAGTCTACCCCAGAGGCAACACCTTTTACTTCACAGACCTTTGGGAAATATTTTAGCCCTAAAGCACAGTAGGTTATTCAGTTGCTATGGAAGGAGAATCTTATTCTTTCTGCCTTCTTTCCATCCCTCCCTTCTCTCACGCTTTCCGTGCTGTGCACACCTTCTCTCCATCTCCAAAGGAGCCGCTGTGCATCCCTTCAAGGCAACTGGAGGCCTCTACCCTGGCTGTGTCTCCTCTCAGTATAACAGCGGGTCAAACCAACTCTCCCACATTCCCGCCAAGGAAGCAAGACAAGGGATTGTCAGCTGCACACCTAAGATTCGAAAGAAAACAGGCGGGATGAGAGGACGGAAGCCTGTCACTGCAGCGTTCGGGAAAATCACAAACTCACTGGATTCGTATAGGAGACGCTAAAAGAATAAATGAAGAAAAGATAATTATATACAGATAAAATACCACAATTTTATTTATGTAATGTATCAGTATCAGTGCAATTACTATTTAATTTAAAAAGCAAACTACCCGGTGGATTTCACAATGCTAGTTGACCAGTTCATAGAAGCATATGGCAAAAGTTATCACTGGTACACACACACACACACATACACACACACACACACACACACACACTGGAGCGCTGGAGGGTTGGTGAGGGGGACAATGATTGCCTTGAAAGGCTCATGTTATTAGAGAAGGAACATCTGGCATGTCCTCTGTATGCACACGTGTGTTTGTGTGCATGTGTGTGGTACTGCTGTATAGTACAGTCGAAGAGGAGTGGCCACTTGCAAGGAAGCTGAATAATTCTCTATAGACTAATATTAGCATAAGGATTATGATTAATTTTATATTGTGCACTTTCCAAGAGTCCTCGTTAGGTACATTTTATCCTGCATAAAATCTGCAGGTGAAAAGAAGCCTAGGTAACTTTGCTCAACTATAGCAATTATTTATATGTAGATATGTACTAAAATACATTACACATTTTAAAAACATATGATAAAAATAAGAAATTTCGTCATTTTATCCTTTAAATTTACAACAAAAGAGAAGGCAGGCAAATTCAGGTGACTGTGGCCGAGCAAAGACGCTCTTGCGCCCAGGTGCCAGGATGGTCTTCCCACGGGGCAAGGCACACAGCCGACTCTCCGGGCTGGAAAGGCAAGGGATCGAAGATGCTGCCAGCGCTCAGGATTTGCTTCTGTCTGGGTGCCAGCTTGTGAGTTGAGCAGTACAGGAAGGTAAGGAGCAACAAAAGGAACAGCCAAAGCCGGGAGGCCGGACGCAGCCTCACTTCACAGAGTCGATCCGTGGGCAATGTTCTCTGACCTGGGAATCCTAGCCCCAGATCAGCGGCTGTGTGTGAGGTGACAAGGGGCCTGAAGCTCTTCTGGTCACCAGAGAAGGCAGGAACTTTCTGGAACTGACCCCGAGAATCAGCCCCAGCGGTGGAAATAAACCATCTGTAGAGAAGACAACGTCGTGTTCTGATGATGTCCCCGCGCATCCGGCTCTCGCGGGTGATGTTGCGTCTTCACAACGGTCCTTCCTCCCTTCACGCCCACGGGGAGTCAGGGGTCTCAGCACAGGCTCAACGGTCGTCTGTTCTGAAGAAATGCGGACCAAGCAGTCGGGGACCGTCTTTCCATTCTCCAGAGGACCCTGTCCTTGTGTCATCTTCGTCTTTGGACTGTTGATTTCTTTGGGCTGCAGATCGATCTTGGCTTCTGGCTGTTCACATGTTACCAAGGGACTTTCCAGAAGGTTTGTTGCTCTCATGACTTCATGCCAAGCCCAAGGAGTGTGGCTGCCTTTCCTTGAGACACTTGTTTCGTAGACTAGAAAGATCTAGGCTGTCTTTGTCGCAATAGACTGGAGTAGGTGGTCCTGGAATTTTCTTCTCAACTTCTGGTTCTATGAAGCAGCTGTGGAGAAGCAGGGTTGGCTCCTTCTGAAGGCGCTTTTACTGGATGGGGCCCATTGATTTACAAGCCACGCATCGCAAAACCTGCAGTACTGTTTCTATTCATAACTGGACAGTTTCCTCATGGTCAGATGTCAGAAGCTGCCCCCACACAGGGAATCAGCCATGCCTGGCGTCCTAGTACCCTCCCTAAACTGCTAAGGTCCCAGGATGACCAGGCCCAAGGTACGGTGGAAGAATGAATTATCTTGCCTTCTATCATATCTGACTTCCTGTCCTATCTAGAACCTTCGCTGACTAATCTGGTGAACTCAAAGATGTTTCTCTAAGCTTAGAGACCCCTTTCCGGAAGCTCAAACCCCATTCCCCACCAGAGTCTGTAAATGCGGACGTTTCCTTTGTTCCCTGGGGCTGCTGTGGCACTGCAGGCTCTCTGGAGCCCCCTAAAGGAGGAGCCCACCCCCTTTCCACCCCTTTCCTTGAGGCAAGTTAAACTCTGTTTTTGTGTGGCTCCTATATCTTGTTTAAATGAAACACTCCCATTTTCTACTACATATGGCCGTTCTTCCCAGTTCTGAAGTCTTTGAAAAGAGCCCATGCCAGGACAAACATATGGATAAAAAAACCAGCACAGATTTATGCTTGTGCACGCTCACTCCCCCCTGAACGCTCACAGTTTTCAAAGGAGGTGAGAACACAGCTCTTGGCATAGAGCTTTTGAAAACAGAGATGTCTAAGCTTTTATGTCTCGGCACCGTGTCCTGGTCAATGGACAGAAAGGATTCTGGGTCATGAAATATACATGATGGCTTTTCTCTTGCATGAGAACACAGCTGCAAAAAATAAAAATCTATTTTGAGTATATTTCAAATGGTCTGGTTATAAATGATTAAGTGTTATAAGAGGAATTCTAGGAGCCTCTGATTATGCCTCTGATCTTTTAATAAGGAGACCAAAGATTAGCTGTCTGATTCAGAGAGACAGTGGGGGGGGGAGCTGGTGGCTCCGGGGCTCTGTGACTGGCAGGGAGGAGAACTAGGAGGGTGCGTGAGAAGGAGCTTGTGGTCAGCTGGGGTGAAGCTGCTTCAGTGAGTGGGAAGGAAAAAACAGGAGGCACAAGCGGCCCCAGGTCTCTGCAGATGCCGTTTAAGAGCAGGCGCTTCCTTTGTGACTGAACAGGAAGCCAAATTTGGTTCTGAAAAAGTCAGATGTGTGCACGTCTCGGCCCTGCCTCGCCGTTGTCCCCGCTGCAGATTGCAAATAGGTCACCTTTGCTCACGCACATTCAGAGTTTAATTCTGCTGTCAGCTTTAGGGAACACGTGACCTTTTGTGACACTGTGGTTATGTAAGTCTCGGCTCAGATCAGAACTGGGCTTTTCCACGGTGTCCTTTGAGAGGGGGTTCTTTACCAGACACAGAACAGCGACGGGTCCCACACACGGCGTCCCCGAGTTCTCTGGGGCACCTGCCCCTCGCCACATTCCCCACCTGGAGTCTGTGAGTTCCGCTCCTTCTCTCCGCTAACAAACTCTGCCTTAATCCTCTCCACGTGTTCTGGGTTCAATTTTCAAATCCAAACACAAGAACCCGGATACATACAGACTTCGAGAGAAGGACCCCTACAACGTTTGGCAAGACAGCCAAGAGATCAACTCCACAACTATAGTACAAGTGCTATTTTCTTATTGTCAGTGAATTTAAGTTAAAAAAGGGTCTCCCTGTTTAGTTGAAATATCATTGCTAAGTCAGAAATAATTAAAATAGCACTTCCTGTAATCAGGTCCAGAATGCTGAAATATTGAATTTCCTCCCTTTAATGCATTCTAAGAATTGACACCCAGAGACTGTAAACCAATGACCTGACTAAACCATGTGCTTCAAACAGCTGGAAAACCTAGACCTGTGTTTATTCGCTGACCTTAAATTCCAAAAAATTTTGAACATCACCTCCCTACATCACAGATGAGCTTCAGATTCAAATGAAGAAACTCTGAGTTTAGAAATGGTACAAGCAAAGAAAGGAAGGAGGAACCTGCATTTGTTAGGTGGACTTCAAAGAGTGCAATCTTTTTTTGACTTTAGGGAGTTTGTGACGGTGCGGGCACAGTTAGAATCTGGCACTGGGTCAGGCCAGCTGTGCTCGACTGATTGATGGCTGCTTCAGATTTATGGCATAATTGAATTTGAGCATCCATATGAATGGGTGTGGTTGTTACCTTATTTCTGAGGACCGACAGGCTAAGGTTTCAGAAAAGATCTTGCTGCCTGAGGTCCTGCCACTTCCGGTAGGTCAGTGATCGGCCCCTGGGGACATGGCTCCCGGTCTTAAAGGTGGAATTGCTTAGAAATCATCTCTTCCTCACATCCTCCTAGTCCATACACAAATCAGACCTGTCCCTTCGAAGGGAAAGAGAGGGTATCATGGAGCCAGAGAGTGACCATGCCCTGGAAACACAGCCTCCTTTTTCCACCCTGTGCCCCATGCATGATGATGAAGTTTTATAATCACAGAACAAAGACAGCCACGGATTGAGGCACTTTCCAGATACGCTGGCGAAAACAGGCAGGCGGGTTGCTGTAAACAGGGAAACCTCTGTTACTCTGTCTGACGATGTTCTTACCCCTGTGCTTGGTGGAAACCACATTCTGTTCTCACCAAAAGATTTGCCTGGGTCAGGGGTGCCGGGTCACATGCAGAGGTGACAGCGAATGTCTACTGACAGGGCTGCGGGTCCCCCAAGATAGTCTGGCTCTGCATTTACAACATTCTAGTCTCTCCACATGATGGAGGCGCCAAAAGTAGGTTCATTTTCTTCCTTGAACTCAGGTTCACGCATCTGGGCGAGCAGAACTCCCTAAAGCGCCTCTGGTCACTGCCTTTCCGTGTGGGAGGAACAAATTCATCTCTCTCTTCAGAACTCTGATTTTTCCCCTGCTGGTCCAGCTTGTTTGTTTTTACTTTGCAAAGAGGCAAAGATGGGACAGATAACCGAAAAGCCAGTAAAGATACCCACAAAGGGTTTCATTTATTTACCACACCAATCAGAAAGCAAAATGCTTTGCTTGGCTCTGTTTGGTTAAATCAACACTTATTCACTATGGGTTTGAGAAGAAATGGGGCTTTATTTTAGTGGCTCAAAGAGATAAATTACAGGCTATACCAAAAAAAAAGAAAAGGAAAAGAAGGAGGACGGAGGAAGGAGGAGGGAGAAAGAAAAAGAAAGAAAGAAAGAAAGAAAAGAAGAAAGAAAGAAGAAAGAAAGAAAAGAAAGAAGAAAGAAGGAAAGGAAGGAACGGAAGGAAGGAGGGAGAAAGAAAAAGAAAGAAAGAAAGAAAGAAGAAAGAAAGAAAGAAAGAAAGAAAGAAAGAAAGAAAGAAAGAAAGAAAGAAAGAAAGGTATATGTCAGCTATTTTGGAAGAGTAATTTGCTTTTTGCAAACTTTTAAGACTTTCTCATTAATTTAGCAACTAGTTTCCAAGCTCTCCCAAAGTAGAGTGCGAGCTCCATGTACAGAGGTCGTGAGAGAGGTACGTGGACTTGGTCTTCACACCTTGTAGAGTTCCTGCACTGCAGTTAGCCTGAGTCATGAAACAACTGCTTTGCTCTTGTGCCAAGAGCATGTGTTCAACTGACTCTGCTAACTTCTTTTTTAGGAAAGTAAATGCCATATTTGTGATTTTGGAATCACCCCTTAATTTTTGAGAAGCATTATTATTTTAAGGTGGGTTTTGCTTACATGCTGCATAGAAAAAAAAAAGCAACAAGTGCTGTAGGTGAGCGAGTTGCTTTCTACGCACAGAGGAGTAAGTTTCAACTCTCAGATTCGCTTGTTATCCCCTCAAAATGTGCCCCCATGAAAAGGGACAGGCGTCAATGTCCTAAGCAGGGCAGGAGATTTTGCTTTGAAATGTGTGGCACTCTGTATCCTGCTAAACTTCTTCTTTTGATACTTTTAAGGGAATTTAAGAGAAGTAACCTTGTATGTCAAATATGCGCACAGTGACTGACATTATGTAAACTGGGCAGGCTGCAGAATTCTAATCGGCTCAGTAGAATGCCACCAGGTAGTTTTAGCTTGAAATGAGGTGAAATCGTACAACAGATGCTATGAATAGGCTAAGCTTTGACTAGCTTAATTGTATATCATAAAAGCAACGACTATATTTTCAGAATAAAGTGGTTACAAAGTTATTTTGCCAATTGCTTCCTAAAGTTGGCTGTTCATGGCGAAAGCACAAGGACTTCAGCAGCTGTTGGTTGTTTTTGAGGCAGTCACGTGATTTAGTGCGTGTGCGTGTGTGTGTGTGTGTGTGTGTGTGTGCGTGTGGCGTGTGTGTGTGTGTGTGTATGGGGGGTACCTGTGTGCACATGGGTGGGTACCTGAGAGTGGAGGTCAGAGGTCAGCATCAGGAGTTAGTGTTCCCCTCATGCCTTGTTGAGGTAAGGCCTCCCTTGTCCTGCCACTGCCTAGGTACCTGCTCCAGGCTAGCTGGACTGACAGCTTCCAGATAATCCTCCTGCCTCTGCCTCCCATCCTGCTGTAGGAAATTGTAGACGAGAACCACTTCATCTGGCCTTTTCCTAGGCTTCCAAGCCATCGCTTAATATTAACATGTAGACCTGTGGAAATGGAGCTGATCCGTTGAGTGACACCTGTCCGTCTCAGGGGACTACTGTTTCTGTCACTTGTGGCCCGCCTCACAGCTCCATCTTACAGCTTTGGAACCTCTGCTGTTGGGTCGTCAAGGCATGATGAACTGCTGCTGTCTGTTTTCCAGATTTATCCTCGGGCTGACCCCAGGCACAATCTAAAAGTCGATGGGTCACTGGGGGACAAGAAGATGGGAGGGGTAGTGTCAGGTAGCTCTAGTATTCACAGGTGAGATGCAAATGGTCTCCCAAACACCAGAGCATGGTCTCAACAAGTGTCCCAACCTTGAGGGACCAGCAGAGGGTCAGCACAGGTGAGGGACACCCAGCCCAAGGGGCACTGGACAAGACGGGCCCTGACCCAAGGCCTCAAGTGTATGTCAGCCCTGATGGAAGAATGTTGATTTCTTGCTTCGGACGCACTGTGATTATATAAGATACTAACGTGAGGAGACACTGGATGAGGGTACTGTCCCTCTTTCTCTTCTGTAAGCCTAAAATTGTCCCAAAACAGAGGGAAAAATAAAGAAATAAAGAAAACACAGCAAAGATATTAGGGTTGTAGACGCACGCACGCATCCAGAGTATCAAGAAGTCAGCCGAGCATTCTGTTGATTGTCAACACTCAAGCGCACGTGTGTCTTGAAATCCACTGTGGTGGCATCATTGTGTACACGTGTGCACATCTCCACACATGTACATGTGATGCATGCCTGCACCCAATCTCACACGGAATATTAACGAGTTTCCAAGGGAAGAGGGGCTTTTGTCGTGGTAAGCAGAGCAGCCTGCGCAACATCAGCCTGAGGTGCGTGAGCGTCATGCTCAGTGTGGCAGGGCAGACGTCGCTGTCTTAAACTCTAAAGGTGTGCAGCACAGAGCTGGGGAAGCCCAAGTCTGCTCGCGCCATCTGATTGGATGGAGACCGTGCAGTGGCTATCACGTGATGCTCCCTGTCTGTCATCTCTGCTGCTTCTTTGACACAGGGTATGTGGGGCGTGTCTGAGGCTAGGCACTCAGACTGGTTCCTGGGGGGTGGGGATGGACCCCCTGGGTGGAGATGGGGGCTGGTCTCAGCGTTTCCCACGCAAAGGGCAGACCAGTCCTGGCCCTCTCTCTCCAGCCTGCTTTTGAACCTCAGCGTTCTCTGCTTGCCCTGAAGTCTGAGATGAAGTGTGAGGGACTTTGCACCAGCCCTGCATCCTTCCAGCTTTGTGCCAACAGACGTTCTAGATGGTTCCGAGAAACCAGTGGAGAGTTACTATAGCAATCACAAATTCCGGCCCAGCTTGGGGCCAGGACGTGGAAACCCACTGTTGTTGCGGATGGCTGTTGCCTTGGTGATGGGAGAAGCTATAATTAATTAGCAGCCTACAACCACAGTTATTTCTGGGCTCTTGCTCATCAGAATGTGAAGCATTTTCTTAGGCTGGATAAGAAATCAAGCCTTTGGTTCCTATTTAAGCTCGTCTTTAACTTGCAAGGTGGTCTCTAATGATAAAAGACTCTCCTGAAAGGGGCACTGCCAACTGGCCCAGCAGAACCTTTATTCTTTTAAGGCACAATGAGAAATCTTGTGAGCGATGCTTCGTCAATGCTCGGAGATAATCGGGCTTGTGTTCAGAAAGCTTCCAAGAACAAAACATCTCAATCAATGAAGTCTGCATTTCATACCTCATTTCAAATATCAACCCTTGGTTTCTTTGTGCTTCGGTCTTATCCACACTGGCTTCGTGTCAATGAAGCGGCATAAACAGTAGTGAGTGCCTTACTTTTTGAAAACAATGTTTTAAAAATTGGGGGGGGGGGAGGAGGCCTGTTGCAATAGCTAAAATTTCTTGCAGTTTCAATGCTATATCCTCAATCCGTTTCCGGACTACAGTGTTCAACATGCACACTTAATTTCTATTAATTTTCAAGTTTTTAAATATTACATTAAATATTTAGCACACCAAGAATTTATGACAAATCCCTATAGCATCTATGAGTAGAGAGAGAGGAGCTTTATTTAGAAGTTATTTTAGATATCTTGGAGCTCTTGGCATGGTATGTCTGATATGTTCGATTTGGATATGAGCATCAGCATCAAACGTGGTACAAATGTTGAAGTATATGCATAGACTGGTGGGCTACTGCTCGCTGGTTCTCTGCAACACAAGTGTTCAAAATCATGGTCTTGGACATTGGTCTTGTTTGTCGATGACAAGAACGTCAAGGACTCTACTGTTCATATTTGGGGGAAAAGCTGCTGGTTTATTAGTGGGAAAACAAAATGTGTCGTGTCCTCTGTCATTTGCCCGGAGAACATAAAACAAATGGTTATCCTGGCTCTCGGGCAGACAACGTGCACGCAGCCCAGAGTTTATTACCTGGTGCATTTCAAATTCTCCGTACAATTGGACGGTGCCAAAAGGAGAGAAGCAGAAAACTGGGGTGATAGAATTTCGTGGAAGAAATCATGTCCAATAAAGGCTACATGGGGAGGAAGGCAGGGAGAATAAGGGAAAGATGCTTCCAGAACATGCCGTTTGCGAGTTACACGCAGCGCTTTGTTTGTGTTTCGAGTCTGAAACAATTTAACATTCATGCAGAATGTTAAAAGGAAAAGAAAAGAAAGAAAACTTTAATCTAAAATACAAAATTATTTTCAAAATAAATAGAAGCTGTATCTCCAGTAAACAGAACCTGTCAGGTTAGGGCTGGGAGAGAGAGGCAGGCAGACTTGGTTCTTACTTTTTCCTTTCTTTATTCTTTTCTTTCTTTCCTACTTTCTCTCTCTCTTTCTTTTGCTTTCTTTCCTCCCTCTATCCTTTGCTTCCTCCTTCCTTCCCTACCCCCCTCTTTCTTCTTTCCATCCTCTTTTCTTTTTTCTTTCTCTTTCCTTCTTTCTTCCTTTCTCTTCCTTTCTTCCTCTTTCTTTTTCTCTTCCTTCTTTCTTCCTTTCTTTTTTTCTTCCTTCCTTCCTTCCTCTTTCTTTCTTTCTTTCTCTCTCTCTTTCTTTCTCCCTCCCTCCTTTCCTAAGCCTCTTC
Organism: Typhlomys cinereus; assembly: GCA_023101885.1. Taxonomy (NCBI): domain Eukaryota; kingdom Metazoa; phylum Chordata; class Mammalia; order Rodentia; family Platacanthomyidae; genus Typhlomys; species Typhlomys cinereus. The sequence continues at coordinate 947,625 of JALPQD010000455.1, forward strand.
CTTCTGCCCTCCTCTTGTTCTGATGCAGGTCCTGCCTCAGGGACAAGTGTAGATAGAAACAGCTGGGAAGACAGACACTGCGCTGCACCTCGACACTCCCCCTTTCTCTCCACGTACCTGTCTGTCTTCCGTTAGTGCCCAGCGCAGACTTCGCTCAACAGTGACTCTCGGGAGGGGAACGGGGTGGATCCTGACTTCTGGTCGTCAATACGCCCAGCCAGGCACCCCTGGGACATTAGTAGGGACATTATCACATCTGTCCCAGGTGTGGCATGGAGCTTTCCAGGGGCGACATGACCCACGGCTTCAGGTGAGCGTTGATGATCCGTGATCACATGACCCCCACGCCTTCAGGTGAGCACCTTGCAATTCTAGAACAGGCTTTGCCCTTCCATTCACTGGACCCTAGGGGCAGCAGGAAATCTTGTCATGTTCCTAAGTGCCCTGCCACGTGGCGTGAATTCGAAGCTGTTACCCACGAGTCTACTCAAGGCACTTGCTAGAAGCCGCTAGGAGCGAGCACAGAGGGGAGCTGGTAAGCAGGAGGCTCGGCTGGTCGGGGATCATGCTAGGGTCCAGATGTGAAGGAGACAGCGCTCTCTCGACTCCCTGCCAGCTGTTCTTCGTCACGTGCCACGCTGGTCCGGAGGCAGGAGCTGTGCGCCGGGCACCTCGGTAACTCCAGGAGCTTCCCTGGATCAGGCCTTTTGGGGCAGCTCTACCCTGCTCCCCTCGGGATGGCGGGACGGTGGGTTGCAGTCATGGAGGGTGCTCGTGGGGTGGGGTCCTCACGCCTGCGGGAGACCTTGCAGGGCTGTGGGATTGTCGCCATGCGCGTCCTGGCTTTCTGGGGGAGAAAAGCATCCTGACCAAGGACAAAGCCAAGCCCGGCCTCTCCACGGTGGGCACAGCCTGGCTCGGCATGGAGGGCATCAGTGCGCATGTGTGCTGGGGGGAGGGCGTCAGTGCGCATGAGTGCTGGGGGGAGGGCGTCAGTGCGCATGAGTGCTGGGGGGAGGGCGTCAGTGCGCATGTGTGCTGGGGGGAGGGCGTCAGTGCGCATGTGTGCTGGGGGGAGGGCGTCAGTGCGCATGTGTGCTGGGGGAGGGCGTCAGTGCGCATGTGTGCTGGGGGGAGGGCGTCAGTGCGCATGTGTGCTGGGGGAGGGCGTCAGTGCGCATGTGTGCTGGGGGAGGGCGTCAGTGCGCATGTGTGCTGGGGGAGGGTGTCAGTGCGCATGTGTGCTGGGGGAGGGCGCCAGTGCGCATGTGAGCTGGGGAGAGGGCGACTCCCAAGGGTGTGGACATCAGGAGGGGGTCATGGCTTGCCCCGGCATCCTTACCCTTCTCCCAGTTCCACCCCCCCTTCGGGCTGATGGATGATTTCTGAATCTCTCTAGAACATGCCTTTTACGTCCTTGGTAGTTTTGCTGGGGGCGCCTCTCAGTGGGAAGCGCTGTTTCTACTCCAGATGCCTCTCAGTTTTCCTTCTACCCGAGTGTCTGGTTCGGAACGTGCCCAGCACAGACTGGTGTTTAGGAAGATCCAGGAGCCTTTAGGAGGTGGAGCCTTGCTGCAGAAGGCAGTACAGGGGGTGGGCCTTGAGCTGGGCTAATCCCACCTGCTTCCGGGAGAGGCTGCCCTTGCAGTTGGCGGTCTTATAGCTCCCAGCGTCCGGATGGATGGGACCTGGCCTGTATCCAGCTTCTGTCACCAGCCGTGCTGCTTGCCATGAAAGACTGCATCTCCCCTGTGGAACTGTAGGCTGAATAAATCTCCTTTTCTCCATTAAGTTGCTCAACTTTGATGGCAGTGCATGTTCTGGCGATCACAGCAACACAGAGTAACCAGCACGCTGGGCTCCCAGACGACTAAAAAGGCGTGAAACCAATAGAAATTCAACAGCCTTGGTTGCACCCCCACACATTGCCGTTACGGTGTTTGCCTCGGTGGAGAATTTCAATGGGAATGCAGTTGCTCATCGCTGAAGCTCGACCAAGCCCGGCGATGAAGCACCTCGTTATCTGCACGATGGATGTTTCCGGCGACACCTCCTAATCTTGAAAACACATTTCAAAAATAATGACACATGTTGGAATGTGATCGTTTCCTAGTTACTTCTTGAGCACTTGATAAGTGTTGAGAGTCTCCAACGTGTCTTCATTAGCTTGGCCAAGTGGAAAATGTCAGATGCAGCGTTTGTGAATGTAAGGGGTGCGATGAGGTAGAGATGGATGTGGTTAGGAAACCACAGGAGCCGGTCGCTTGTGCACATGTGGTCTGTCCGTTTGTGCACCCCATTCATGGGTATTATAGTGGTTAAAATAATAGGCAGACTTTACTCATTTAAATAGGCACAATTAAATTTATAGACATTTATACTTTCCTGTAAAACTAGGGGAGATATAACTAAGGCATTTATTCATGAGGCCGGAGACTCTATTAAGATTAATTACTTAAAAACGGAACTGGGGCACTACATGGCTCTGGAGTTGGAGTGTTTGCCTGGCAAGCAAAAGGACCTGAGTTCGGATTCCCCGTTCCCATGTAAAAATGCTGAGCGGCTATGGCGTCCACCTGCAAATTCCAGCCAGCTAAGGTGGAGCCTGGGAATCTTCAGAGCAAGCTCGCTAGCCAGGCTGTCCCCAAGGAAGTCTGGATTTCAACAGGCCTAAACTGGCAGCAATAAGGTGGAAGAACAGTGGGGATAATCTCCACTGTCATCCTTGGGCCTCCACAGGTACACATACTCAGGCACACTTGTGTACATACAGCTGCCACACACACACACACATACACACACACACTCACACACCATGCAAAACACTCACAGAAAAAAGAATGATTAATTTTCAAAAAGCAATGGAAAATACGATTTCATGTTGCCCACACTTGCCTCCTTGTAAGCTTACACGACAACATTCGACGACTCGTGTCTCGTCAGAATATGTTGTCAGCCACATTACCTCCAGGAATAAATTAGCAAACACATGATACAATGAATTTTCTTGTGGCGTTTGCTCACAACCAAACGAAGACAGAGTGTGAACAATTGAGTCTAAAGCAAAGGGGTACTTCTCGGTACTATTTATGTGTCTGAAGTTGCTAATGAGCAACCTAATGCAAATCAAAATTAAAAGAAGAAATAAATTACATTTTAGAATTGATAGAGGATGTAGTTGTTCTCTACTGGACCGAAAATAGACTTAAGGAAAATGGTCTGGTGAGGCTACGTGTCCCGTCACTGGGCAGTGGATGCTCTCCTGGAAACAGTTCCTGAAGGGAGCTGAGGGAGAGATGATCTCGCAATGCATGCTGGGGAAGAAACTGAGGGAGGCTGATTCCACAAGGAGAGCAATGACTTGTGGGGCGGTGCTTCAGAATCTAAGCATAGGACGGTGGACGGAAAAGAGAGGGTGGGGATGAGGTGGGGGAGGGGGACAGAATGCATGTCCCAAGATGTCATTCATGTAGTTGTCATTTTAAATGATGTGAAAAGTGTACTGTTGAGAGACCCTTGAGGTAGAAGGTTCAGAGGCGACTACATGGTCGCTTCTCCACCACTTCCATGAATGAGAAGCATATCACATATGCAGGCTTTAAGGACAGGAAAAGCTGAGCTTCAAGCATTAACCAAGCACAACCTAATTTTCATACCTTTCAATAAGTAAAAGTTGGTATAAACTATGTAGAAATGTCTTATGAGTAACCTGAACTTTCTGTCTTGCTCAGACAGATGATTTTACCTGTTACAAATCAAACCCTATGTGCTGAGTCAGACTAAACCTTCTGTTCAGTGGGGGTCAGGGACAGAGTTGGTGATGCTGCCCCCTGGTGGCCATTTCAGAGATCAGCTGGACGCCAAGAAGGCGTGATAGGAAATACCGGAAATACCGTATTTTTCATGGTCAAAGATTTGAGCGTAGCTAGTTCTGGGGTTCCCTTTCCTGGGTCACCGTTTCATGATTTTTGTGAGGTTTTATCCTTCGCCTTCTGGTTATTCAGAGCAGTACAACTAGTAAACATGCATAACTTCTGTCATAACTCTGTTGCCTAAATGCATTATTATTTTTTAAAAATATTTTTATTCATTATTATTTTGTGAATGCAATGGGAGTGGCAAGAAATTGGCTCTCTCCTTCTACCTTTATGTGGGTTTGGGGATAGAACTCAGGATCCTCAGACTTGCTCAGCAAGCGTCTTTACTCTCTGAGCCAAAAATGGGACCACCAGAAAATGAACAGGATGTTAGCTCTCTGCAAGCATCAATGCCCATCCATGGCTACTCATTTCTAAATCTTATCTTGATCAAAGCACCGTTCGTTTTGTGACATCTTTTCACAGGAATAGAAGGTCTAACCTCATGGCACATGTTTCTTAGTGACGCTGTACTCTTGAGAATTTGGGTTCTGGAATTTTCCTAAAGAGAACGTCTCGAAATGCCTGCTTCTTCTTTTCCTCCACTGTCTGCGCTCTTACCTGCCCTCCTCCCTTTTCACCTTCCTTCCTTTCTTCCTGGGATGGTCTCACTGTGTGGCTCAAGCCCGGGACTCACTGCAGAGCCTGGTGGGCTTCAGACATTCTGTCCCCTCCACTCCACCCCTGCCTCAGCCTCAGAGCCTCAAGTCTCCTTCCAGAATCTTCAGCACACGGCAGAGAAAACTCTGCCTCAGTTAGGGAATACGGACAGACATGCGGAATTTTCACCTCCACATTTGCTGTTTTCCTTTAAGACAGACTCTGAGGTTTTCCTTTAAAGAGAAACCTGCTGCGAAGTGGTGGGGAGAGGCTGTCTCTGCAATGATACAACGTGAAGAGCTGTGCTCTTCTTTCCTCTCACATGGTTGCTTTTGGACACGATGGAACTCGAGAAAGGGAAGTTTCCATTCATCGTTCTTAGTTCTGGTCACCAAGGAGCAATGTCTGGCCTGTCCCGCAGCAAGCGAGGGGCTGCTGATTTAGCCTTCGCAAGTCTCGAGGTTTCTCATGCAGAGAACACAAGGTGGCCGTCAGATTTCTAAAGGACATGCTTGAAATTCGGCTCAGTTGCTTTCCAAGGGAAGCCAGAGTGGCTGTATCGGAGAGAGAAGGGTATGCACCGTGCAGCCCAGCGCTGGCTGAACTCACTGTGTGTGTGTGTGTGTGTGTGTGTGTGTGTGTGTGTGTGTGTGTGTGTGTGTGGGTGTGTGTCTGTGTGCATGTGTGTGTCTGTGTATGTGCATATGTGTGTGTCTGTGTATGTGCATATGTGTGTGTATGTGCATATATGTGTGTCTGTGTTTGTGCATGCGTATGTGTGCATGTGTCTGCATATGTGTGCATGTGTGTGCGCATGTGTGTGTGTGTGTTGCTCTGATACCCAGTGCCCAGCCAACCTTCCCAGATCCTGGTTCACTGGGAGACCAGCTTCTCCCAACTTAGTATTTGGAAGGCAGTAAATGAAAGTTCTCATTCTGTCTATTTTGTTTTGCAGCTTTGCAGACTTATGCTTTCCATGTCTGGGGCTAATCAACACTAAACTTCAGTTTTCTTAAAGTAGAATTGCACCTTGCAGAAGAGAGGCTTTCTAACTGGGATGTCTCCACATCCACGTCTTATCTTCTGAAGGGAAGTTCAATGTTAATTTGAATCTATACAAAATAAAAATTAAGACTGGGACACAGTTCAGGAGGCACTTGCCTAGCAGGGCTGAGGTCCCGGGTTCAATCCTCAGTACTACATCAAATACATGAGTAAAACAAATAAATGAACAAATAGACAAATAGCAAATACTGGCGACCATTTATTTATTTTCTTTTGTCAATTTTGTTAATGGGTGCAATAGAGATTTTCAGGAAACTCCAATTGATCACTTCTTGAACTTAGCGCAAGACCTTCTTTGAAACACAGTTATGCTAAGGATGGAGAGAGGTTTATCTTATTTCAGAATATCAGGAATAAGAGACAATTTCCTGAAGAAAATCTCCTGATTTTACTGTTCTATTTCTCGTCTTTAAAATTGTACATTTTGGGGGATAATGACCAAGTTGCTTTTGACAGGATCCTAAAGTCAAATGCTTGTGACCCAATATTTGTATTAAGGCACTAACTTTTCCAAACTTGTTCTTCGGTAGTCATGTAAGCCATTCTAGGCGGTAGTTTGTAGTATTCGAGTTGACCAAATTAATTGTTATCTACATATTTATTAAGCAGGCACTGTAGCTCAGAAATACAAATAATGCAAAGAATTTCATTTTGGAAGCCTTTTATACCTTCACGGACACCAGGTAAAAGAACTACTGGGAAGACGTGCATCCCTTGTCTCTCTGTGGCTCGGATGCATGCAACATTTCTTCTATGCTCATCTTGTGTTGCTTGGGCTGTTGGAAGCAGCCGCCGGCAGGAAAGCGATGCTCTCCTGGAAACACATGCAGAGCTTCAGCACGAGGTGGTGCAGCTGAGAAACTGCTTCTGACGAGGGCATCTGAGGTGAATGCCAGATGCGCGCGGGACACTGTAGGGGGCTGAAGGGCGCCAAGAATCAAAGGTGCCATGGAAGGACGCCATGTTTTTCAAAGGCACGGGTTTGGGGAATACTTTTCCACAGCTCCCCAATAGGAGCTGGAGGTCAGCAGGAAAGACAGCGCGTTTCATGCAGACGGTGTGGACCTTCAGATTCGTGACGCGCTGGGCAGCTTGCTAAGGGCAAACATGTGAGGCAGGATATTGTAGGAAACAACATGGGTGAATGGAGGCATCCTGGGGTACCCCCAGCAACACAGAGGGAGACCACGCAGATGACCGCCTTGTGAGGGGCAACTGAAATCATACATCCTCATCCTCCGTCCTCCAGTTGGTGATGTATTACAGATCCATCCTGAGCCACTTACTAGAGGGATTTGTGTAGAATGAGCAACTACTGTGGTCTCTCTGCATGTAGCAGGTAAATTCAGGACCAAAGAGCTTAGGGGAACAGGAGGTTTTATTCTTTCTTATGATTCTCCGTGACAGCTCTTTGTTCAGCTTCGCAGGAGAGCTCACATCAACACCAGGGGTTGAGGGGACTGGCCACCCAGTCGCAGGGATCGCTGAGGTTGATGTAAACCTCCCTTGCCAGGTGTGTAGAGTAGGCCAAACCACAGAACCAGCTCCCGCCATCTTATCCCCCTGCCCGGAGGGTCCCACCACCTTTCCACATTGATTAGATACCTTCCTGCAGGCTGGCTTAGGGTTGTCTTAACTATCAGTTCTTCACAGATACGGGCTGGAGAGATGGCTCAGGGGTTAAGACTCTGCCTTGTAAGCAGAACGTCCTGAATTCTGATCCCAGGTCCCATGTAAAAACACCAGGCAGAAATGGAAAACACAAGGCAGAAACAGCAGCAGTCTGCATTTCCAGCGCTGGTGGGCAGAGCCTGGGAAATCCCAGAGCAAAGCAAAAAGGAGGTAGAAGCAATCTAGGATGATTCCTAAAGTCATCCTCGGGCCTCCACAGGGACACATACACACACACACACACACACACACACACACACACACACACACACAATTAAAATAAATAAAGTTAAAAATTTTAAAAGAAAGGATTCAATCCTTCACAGATGTGCCCAAAAGCTTAGCCTTTGATTGTCAAGATGGCACCGTATCTAAGTAGCATAGTAACAGTGGAACATACTTTGGTCACAAATTCAACACAGAATAATATTTGTGATTAGTCACCAGCTCCTGGGTTCAGTGTCTCAAGTGTGAACACTTGCCCTTCGCTGCAAGAGGCAGGAACGACACAGTGTGGTCTCGTGTACTTACATATTTTCTTCCTGTCTTTTCATTTGTTAGTTCACAGTGGACCTGACGTTCCTCTGCTCGATCCTCACGGGAGCCAATTGAACACTCCCCAGGAAGGTGTCAGTCATGTGTCCATAGTGATGCTTCCCTCTCGTCTGGCAGGACACGTGTGAATATCCAAATGAAATCCATTCTGTTTTTGCTCCTGTCAGTGCAGCCCTGCCCCTCCACGCCTTGATCACGTGGCGTGATGGGAGGATGTCAGTCAGCTTGTCCTGTGGACCCCCGGACCCCCTAGAGCAGAACCAGGCCTCTTCTGCAATGGATCCCTCCCCCACCGTGGTTCTTGTCTGTCAGCCAGAGAGAAGCTGATCGACGGAACATCAATGTCTCTGCATCTACCCAAGCAGGAAATGAGGGCCAGACTCGTGTTCCAGCGTCTCAGACAGCCTAAGACGCGGGAGAATGTCAGTTCTGAAAAGACACCCGTCAGGCTTCCTCCAGCCAGTGAGAGCTATACGTGCTCAGGGAAGGGCTAGGAGAGGCTTAGGGAGGAGGCTAGGGAGGGGCTAAGGAGGGGCTAGGGAGGACTGAGGTTAGAGTCAGCACTGGATGTTCAAGGGTATGCTTCAGGGTCGGTCTGTCATCAGGATGATCCTTGAGTTGGGTTTTTATAGTGGGCGTGGAATATGCACTGAGAGAGGTTTCCTCCTAATATTCCCAAACTTAAGGATGTGTCGCCCAGTGGCTTTGAGGATCTCCAGGCTTCCATCTCCTTCCCACTCTTCCCTGGTGACTTTCCATCAGGAGAACCAGCCTCAGCTTCTTCTCTTTCCCTAATAAAAGTCCTGGGATGTCAGAATGAAAGTGTCGTTCTTCTCAGAGTGGAGCGCCTCGGGGAGCTGAGTGGAAGCGAGGTAGAAGCCTGTAAGTATTTCCAGGATTTCTGCATTTCTGCAGGGGCTGCTACAAAGTGAACAGAGCAAGAAATGGATGGTGGAGACAAGCTGGACTCCCCGAAAACACAGGTCCCAGTGAGCCTTGGATGGCTCACAGCTAACAGAGAAAGACACATCCATCGCTATTCCTGAAGCAGTATTGTTTTCCGTTTTCTGTCCATCATGGCTAATCTCCCTTCCAAAGCAGAAGTCAAGGCAGGGCATGGTGGCCCAAGCCTGGGGAGGCTAGGATAGGCGACCCAGGGTTCAAAGCCAGGTTGGCATGTACAGAATCCTGTCTCAAATAAACAGACAAGGATCACAGGGAAAGTCGGCTGGAAGAGCCAAGGACTTGCCTGAGTTATCCGTGTGCGTGGGTGAGAAATGTATGGTCCACAGAATAAAACTAAGGGAGAAGCACGAGACAAGGCTGGTCTCCTCCGTGCCTCCCAGAGCGATCGACGAGGGTTGATGCCGACCGTGGAAGGGGGCTGTGCTCCTCACACCCACCGTTCATGCTCCAGCAAGTGCCCAGGCATATGCCCGCCCAGACCACCCGTGGACACCCCAGTGGGCCACGCAGGCAACAGTTGTGAAAGCAGGAGCAGCAGTGGCCAGGAAGGTTTGCAGCGGGAAGAGGAGGAGGATGAGCTGGGGAGAAGGGGTGAAAGTGACGTAATTTCGTTACGTTCATGTGTGAAACTACCCGGTAATAATAATAATAATAATAATAGTAGTAGTAGTAATAGTAGTAGTAGTAGTTTTGAACTGAGGCTTCTCATTGGGCGTGCCTTTGGAACTTTATTCGCACACAAAGGTCTTTTCTTGGCTCAGCTTCATGATAACTGTGTGTTAGGAAACCAGGTGGACAGAGTCCAGAAGGGAAGGGGGATACTAGCACAAGAGGGCAAATGACTATGGTCCTTTTGGAGGGTAAACATTTTCACTCTTGCTCCAGCATAAAGTGAGGAAATTGTATGTATAATGTAAAATTGTTCGTATAAAATTTCTACCCATGGACACTTGTGTGTGGTATTCTAACCTGGTGTAGAATCCACTGGACACTAATCCTAGAGAAAAAGGCCTTTAGAATGAAGCTCTGCTCATGCTGCCAGCAACTTTATTTTATTCTCCACCTAGAGATCATTAACTCCAGGCTGGGAGATGCTTCACTTGAGTGTTTTCAGTGTGAATATATGGTTCAGTTCCCATACGCCACCTAAAGAAAAAGGCATAGTGACATGTGTTTATAATCCTGTGCTGGGCTGTAGACACCAGTAGATTTTTGGGGACTTTCTGACCAGCCAGCCTAGGTTAATCAGCAAGCTGTGGGCTGTGATATACCTTGACTCAAAAAGTCAAACATGACAAACAACAAGCTCACCGAGGTAGATGGAGTTGGAAGAATGGCTTGGTCCCTCTCTCACACTCACACGTATGTGCAAGTGTGCACACACACGCTTCCCTCTCTCACACACACATGTGCAAGTGTGCACGCATGCGCGCTTCCCTCTCACACTCACACGCGTGTGCAAGTGTGCACGCATGTGTGCTTCCCTCTCACACACGCGTGTGCAAGTGTGCACGCACACGCACTTCCCTCTCTCACACTCACACGCGTGTGCAAGTGTGCATGCACAGGCGCCTTGTCCTGCAGGGCGCTTTCCAGGCAGGTCACTCCAGCAAGACACTGGATGATGCGCACAAGGCCTTTGCAACTCGCTTCTGCTATTAACTTCCTGCTTCACTGTGCTGCAGCCCATCAACCAACTGCCTGACATGTAGGGACGTCAAACTATTGCTGTGCGGAGTAAGGAGCATAGACAGGAAATCTGCAGTTAGATTCCTAGTAGTTCCAGATATTTGCTGAACCCACAATAGTTCTGTGGAGAACGCAAGGAGCCCCCTCCTGCCTCATTCAGCAGTATGTTTGCCTCTCTGTGCATCAAAACACCACTGCAGGAGGCCAGCCAGGCCCAGGCTGCTGACACAGGCACACTGCCAAACACAGCGTCCGCAGACACCTGTCCGCACTCCTGCCCGTCCTTTTGGGGTCTTTGACTTTGTTCCTGGAGGGGAGGACTTAGGGGAGCCAGCTTCCCCGAGAGCAGGACGGAGACAGAACAGACGCATGTGCACTTGAGGAGAGCCACGTGAGGCAGACGCGGGGAGTTCACGGAGCTCAGGGCTGGACCTCGGGGAGTAACTAAGCTAACCTGCAAGCAGGCCTGCAAGCCACGGCTCCCCAAAACTAACTGCGCCACAGGCCGACTGGACGGAATCCTTGGCTGTCACAACACATGCTGGAAACATTTTCCAGGAAACTCCCTGTCGCTCTGTTTCACCTCGTCACAGATGTGAAGAAACAGACGCCGGTAACTCATGAGTGACGAAAGATCTTTCTGTTTGACCAGCATAGCGACATCCTCCAAGGTCCAGGTTCAGGCTGTAAGCAGTGGAGACAAATTCTGGATCCAGCCTCATTTTCATCTGAAAGTCGAAATGAAATTTTGATGTCTTGGCTTGAAACTCATTTTGCAGACAGGACAGCTGGCTGCAGACCTACTGAGGGCGCAGCCCACAGCTGTCCTGAGCAGCCACTTCACAATGCTCTCTCAGGAGCAATGAGATCAAAGCCAGAGATCTAGATCCGAGGATTCTTGTTACGCGGGAGGCCGGGCTTCTCGGCTGAGCTGTGGAAAAGAATTCCAGGCGGAGCCATTAGGATGCAGTGGGAGAGTTTATTGAAACCGTTTTAACGAAGATTTAATAGACATTTAATAAGCGTTGATGGAAAGGTGCTTAGCAACAGAAAGGCATGGAACGGGTGGGCAAGGACTTCCCAAGGGAGTGTGGTGCCTAATCATCTTCCCGGTGGCCATTTGGATGATTTTGGCCAAGGGCTTTCTTCAAAGGCTTGCTCAAAACTGTTCTCTTTTTCTGTCAATATCCTAAGGTGCAGGCTTCTAAGGTACATATGGGATTACCCTGGGCATACCGTGAGGCCAACACAGTGAAGACACAGTCACTAGGGCAGAAGGAATCCTACGGTACTAGGTGGCGGGGGAGGGGGGCGGGGAGGCAAGGAACATGTCTTTAACTGTAAAGGAAGTTTGTGGTTTTGTGGGATTCTCATAAAATCCCAAGGAGAAAGGCCAAACTTGAAGGTCATGTATGCTTTGGCCTTAGACACGGTTCACTCTTATTGAAATATTTCCACATGAAGGGAATATCCTCTGCATACAGGCAAACTCCCCAGAAACCTTGCCAATTGGGTTGAAATTCTCAACCTTCTGTCCTAAGAGAGTTCAACCAGCCACGAGGAGGCGGGCGCCTTGCCCTTCCCCTGCCCCTCAACTGTCCCTGTCCTGTATCTGGAGACATGCGCAAGTTACTAAGAGAGGTCTAACAGAACTGTGGCGGCACAGTCTCAAAAGGCTGTGGTCTGAGCCGACGCCTGTCCTCCAGCGAATGTGTGAAACCTTAATCCCCAGAGTGTGTAAGTAGAAGACCCCATTTGGAGAAAGGGCCTTGTTAAAAGTCAGGTTCAAATGAGCTCACAGGATTCACACATCTCTGCCTTCAAGTAGATTTAATGCTTGACTGATTAGTCAATATAAGTGAGTATCAGCTAGTCACAAGAAGCTCCAAGTCCTCAGAGGGTCTTTGCCTCTCTGCATGCATCATCCAGGCCGCTGTAGAATTTATATCGACAACAGAAAATGAGATGATGTTTTTAAAATATGCTTAAGAAAGAAAATATATTAATATACTAGCCAATGTTTACTTCGAAATCATTCAGAGTGTGCAAAAGTATGTAGGCTATAGAGAAAATAGGAATGGATCCGAGTTAAAATTCAGTTACATGTAAGGAGTCATTAAGTAATCTCTTTACTTTTCACATATTGGAAATCTCCATGATTAAAACAAAACCCAGAAAGATTAGCTGGTCTTGGTGTGTTGTAACTGAGACTCTCCAGCAATTTCCACAATGTAAAAGGTGTGAAATCTCATTAGTAGCCCATCCCCAGAGGATTCGATGGATCCAGTAGCTTCTCATGCGGGCATGAAGAATGATAGCCTGGGGTCTGAATTCCTCGGGGATCTAGGCGGCTTCGCTTAGCGGAGACTGTCTTGCAGTTGAAGTCTCACTTGGACACTGGCAGACTCTTGGATTTGTCCTGACAGATCTGCATGTATTTCCTTGGAGGACCGAGCTTTGTTAGCAGAGCAATGTGTTGACTTTAGAGTTCACACGAGTGCACAGAGCGTGTCTTTGCTAGAGCCCACAGTGGGCAGCATGAAGGCAATTATCTTGAGCCCCCGAGTCGGAGGGTAACGCGTTGCTTGCCTGCTGAGACAAGTCATCGGCAAATCTGCACAACTACACGCAGCGCAGCACTCTCCTAGTCCTCGACTTCCACATTCAGCCTCTCCCTGATGCCACAGAGAAAATGGTTCTGCCACCTAGAAAAGCAAGTTTTATGGGGACAGGGGGACGGAGCTGAGGCAGGGCCCTGATCCACTTGCTGAAGTGTAATGGGCCACTTGGAGTTAGACTCGAAGCCCAGTCCGCCTTCCTTGGGCAACGGTGGTGGGCTGGGACTCGCAAGTTCCCTGGAAGGAGACTGAGGAAGACAGAATTCTTAACTTCCCTGAGAGCACAATCCACAGAAGAAATGATTAGCATGCCACTCCCTAAAGGCGGCAGCTTTTTTTTTTTTTTTTTAATTTCCTCCTTAAATCAGAGAGAAATTGCCATGGACAATAAAAGAATACCTAGAGGTAAGCAAGGTGTGAGGAGGAAGAAAAGGGGGGAAAAGAGAATCTTACCATTTTGCTACTAATATGACACACAGGACTTTGCTAACACCTATTAAACTTATTACTCTTATTTTTTCTTTCCTGTATGCGCATGTGAGATGCATGTGTGCATATGTGCATGTGTGTGTGAGTGAGTGTGTGTGTGCTGTGTGTTTGAATATGGGTAGATTTACATACACAAGTGCACTTGGGTGCAAGTGCTTGTAGAAGCCCAAAGGCAGCATGAGAATCATCCTCAGTTACTCTCGGGCCCTATGGTTGTGAGCCTGGGTTTCTAATTAAACCCAGAGCCCCTTAAATGGTGCTCTAGGAATCCCCAGTCCCTGCCCTCTAGAGCTGACCATCACATCTATCCAGAAATTTTTAAGTGGAACCTGGGGATCTGAACTCAGGTATTTTTGCTGGCAGGTTGTCACGGTTGGATACAAGTATCAACTTGACAAGGGAAGGCTTGAACTCTGGCCACAGCGTGACGATTAGCAGTTGAGTTAGGCCCTGAGCAAGCCTGCGGGAGATTGTCTAATTGATGGAGAAAGCCCAGCCCTGGGTGGGACTCTGGGAAGCTGGATGAGATTGGGGAGCTGTTCTTTAGGATACTTGACCAGACATGCTGGTCTGGCAAATGAGATTGTCTCTCACTCCACAAGGGATATGGTGTGGCCAGTTCAAATGGCTCCTGACATTGCTGTAAATTCTCCTGCAACCAAGAATTACAAGTCAGAATAAAACCCCTTGTTCCCATAAGCCATTCTGTCATGGGTTTGTTGGCAGCGTTCAGAGTGACTGTGACGCACGGCACAGGCTTTAACCGCCACGCCGTCATCAGCCCTGAGCTTGTTGCTTTTCTAGGACGCAGTTTCAACTGCTGGGGAGATGAACTGGCAGAGTGCGATGCGCAGGAGGGATTGATTGACAGAGCACAACGGGATGGTGCAGATAAGGGTCACGGTGCCCACAGAGAAGTCGCAGCTGGAGAAGCCGCGTGGCCACTAGGATCTGACAGACCCTAGTGAGACAGAGAGTTGGGCTGTCTCAGAAGGACATACTCAGACATCATCCAGCGAGTCCCACGACCTGCATGTTTCGACTTCGAGGAGAGAAGAAAGACTAAGCAGATGTTCATGTCTCTGAAGAGGGCCAGGACTTTCAACCATGTTTGCGCTCAGCTATAAAAAGTGACACTGTGAGAATACGTGTTTAAGGCTGACATGTTCCTAAGGAATGTCCAATGGGGACCTCCCTGTCCCCACCCAGCCTCCCTGTCCACACCCCATCCAGGATTCCCCTGAGTAAACAGAAGACATGGATGCCTTGCCCAGAATCAGCATTTACATCCTCATTTCATCTTTGTAGGTCTGCACAGGCCATTGTGGGAGTCCTGGAGAAATTCTCGCAAGTCGCATGTTATATTACATGAGACAGGGACTCTCCGTATGAGATCACAGAGCGACTACTGTTAATGTTGGACACTGTGTCTTCAGATCTTTTCAAAAGACGTGCACCTGGGAAAGTCTTTTTCAGGCTTTCTTAAAAAAATGAGAGTGTTCCAAACACTTCACTTGGCTTCCTGTATCACATAGCACACCTTACACATAACTGCATAGTTAATAAGTAAGGCTAAATGTATTTGGAGAACAGAATCTGTTTCCGAGCATTTATTAAATGAATGCAAGACAAGGAGATTTTTGCTTTTATCTACTTCATATACTTTGAGTGGCAAGTTTCATTCTCTCTTCTTGACAACTAGAGACCTTTCAGCTCAGAAAGGCTAGGTGATTACATAAAAATAATCTAGTACGTGCACAAAAGCCAGGAATCAAAATTAACTGTTTACTCCAGCATCTCCACTCACAACTTCACTCGGCTCAGAACCTCCAAGCTATGCACTTCAGGTACATAAGCAGGCAGGTAGACAGCAAAAAAAAAAGATGTACAAGTGTATGTGCACACATACATATATGTAGAAATGTGTACATGCATATGTGTATACACAGATTCATTTTATGTAGACATCCTTTCTTCATTCACGTATTGCAAATTAATGTGTCTGTCAGAATCCCAGCAGTCAAGCGCCTTTCCTGACTCTAAACTGGATCC
Source organism: Typhlomys cinereus (assembly GCA_023101885.1). NCBI lineage: Eukaryota > Metazoa > Chordata > Mammalia > Rodentia > Platacanthomyidae > Typhlomys > Typhlomys cinereus. The sequence continues at coordinate 963,247 of JALPQD010000455.1, forward strand.
TCAACACCGAAATAAAAGTCCCAGGGAGCCAGTTAGTCGCCTCTGAAGCATCAGTGAGCCCGGATGTGCTGTTTATTTGAAAACCAGTTGGAACCGATCCATTAAGCGTTTTGCTCTGATGAGGTCGCCTGTCAAAGCACGAGAAAGTAGGAATTATTTACATTGCTCCAGACAATATCTCCGATCAGACTTATTTTTGTAGGGGTGAACGAAGCCCTCTGCTTTAAGCTATCTGCATCTCCCATTGATCAATTTGAAGTAGACGCCCCCACCCGAGTCTTTAAACAACACATCTCCTCAGGTCACCATTGCATCTCGTGCATCAAGATTATTAGATTTCAGACTGCTTGTGTCTGATTCATTACCAGCATCTGCTTACACTATGAAGGAGATGGATCATATTTGCTCAATATTTGTTTAAACACTCAGACCGCAACATTGGGAAAGACCAAGGGAAGCAGAATCCATCCTCGTTCATGGTTCACATTTGCTTTTCAAATTGCTATCAAAGGTCACCTTTCTCAGGGTGAGTAAGACAATCATGGGTGTTTGCTTTGATCTCAGACTATGTCTCCCTACCCACTCCTGGTAGCAAGACAACTTTCCTCTTTGTTTGTTCCACCTCCCCCCGCCCCTGAATCATGTCAGGTACTATTCAAAATCACGCAGTTTCTGAAGTTCCTTCACAGTGGAGAAAAGCAGGCACTCTATGCATTTGATGTCACTGCTGTTGGTTCTGAATTCTAACCAACATTTGAGAGATTGGGAGGTCCAGAGAGTGACTCCAAGCAGGGCGTGACGAATGCCAGAGCTGGTGTTGACTGGCATTGCACAAAGATTGCTCCATATTGTAATTCTGCTTTCTGAGCACTGTAGACATGCACTCATCACGATGAATTCAATTTTAAGCATGCCACTAGGTACTGTGTTCACAAGATACTTCAATTTCTGTCCTGTTGTACAGGCACATAGACTCTGACATAGACCCTAAGACACATCCTCTTTGAAACCTGAACTGTAGCCATGAACACCGGACTGCAGTTCCTTCCTAGCAGTGGTCACGTGGGAGAGTCTTAAGGGGAACCACGTCTCCTGAGGAATGTTCCAGCAGCGCCTGCCTGCACCGTGTTCTGCTCTTCCTCACAGGCCTTCAGAAGGGCCCTGATCTGAACAGTAATGAGGTTTCCAGACTGACACGCTCAGCTTTCCATGAAGGTCTTAGAAGTGAGTGATGTTACTAATGCTAAGTGTGCTGACATACCATCTCACGGACCAATGTCCTAGGATCTATAATTTCTTCTTCTCAACCCTCAGAATTGCCTATAAAGTCATCTTCTTTATAAACCTGCCCAGCTAACAGTTTCTAGAATCTTCCATCATTTTGCAAAAATTAATGGATGCCAAATTGCATGTTTCACACACACACTGGACATGGACTGCTGCCTAGCCTTACTTGAAGAACTTGATTTAAATAAGCCGCTCTTGATCCTTTCGACTTCAAAAGCTCTTCTGTTCTCCATGACTCTTAATCCTTTCACACAAAATCCTGTTAATTTGTTTTCTTTTTTTTATTATTTATTCAATTGTGCGTGTATGCATGTGTGCATGTGTGTGTGTGTATGTATGTGTGTGTGTAGAACCACGGACGAATTCAGGAACCACCATGGACCGCCTCCACCTTCTCCATGTTTGCTCTGCCCCGGGATTCACAGGCTCCGCCCTACCAGGACCGGAAACACAGGCCACCTCCGCTTTCGCCCTGCATCTATACGTGGGGTCTAGGATTTGAACTCAGGACCTTCCACCTGCAAGGCAGAGGCTTAACCCCCAAGCCACCTCTCTAGCCTCTAATTTGTTTTTTTTTTTTGGAAACTTGGTTGCACAGGTATGTGAATCCTGTCTCTTAGTGCAGCTCGTCCCCAGATGGACAGTGACCCAGGACCATAAACCTGACTGTCCACCAGCCCACACAGCAAGGACGAAAGCTGGCCTCCCTGTGGGATTCTCTGGGCCTTTCAACACAAACATTGGTGTAAGGTGTCGGCTTCTGGGGCCTGTTGAATTCTACAGACTTCTCTAGAGCCTGTTAGAAATAGTAGAGTTTGGAGACATAGATGCATGAGTGGTGGCAGCCAGTACTCTCTGCTTTCTAGAAGCTTCTCCCATCATGGTTGCTGAGCTCCATGACTGCAGACTGTGACACAAGGCTCCTGTGATTTTCACGCTGTTGGTCGTTTTAAGGAGAGAACACTCGATGGAGGAGCTGGGGAAAAGGAGAATTCTTTTGGAGCCCATTCTGACAACCACACACGCCTCTCAAACTTCATCCTTTCATCTCTCATCTCTATCTGGCCTTCTCACGTACCAGGGACCCCCAAACGCCTCCTTCTTATTGAACAAGCAGGTCTTTCTTTCTAGTTCACACTACTGGTACTTGCCAACTCAATTTCTTAGTGGCTGAAAATGGTTAAAGTTTCCTGAGCTCTACCCACTCCATACATTGTAGTTATAAGTAGCTAGTTATATAGGCCATTAATATCCTAATGAGATTTACCTTGCTCCACGGTTCAATTGCAGTTAAAAATTTAATGAGGATTCATATTTTAATTCTCTTTTGAATCCTAACATATATCCTTTGCTTAAACATAACTCTAAATATCTAACAATTCATTAATGCATTAACTTACTATTCCCGTACTATAGATTTCCCAACCTCATCCTCATGCAGCATAGAGGCTGGTGGATAAGTCTGCTAAAATGCTTGGGTTCTTTCTCTGTTGTTGCCAAACCAAATCTTCAGCAGTTTTCAGTGTAAAACAGTGCGGATACGTTCTCTCGAAGCTCTGGGGAGCAGAGTCTTTCTGCCCAGGTTTTGCGTGCTTCTCTGTGGTCATTTCAGTGGTAGCCTGAACACAGTCTGTTCCGGTCTTTCTTCGCTGTGACAACGTACTTTGATCCAGTCACCCCGAGGGAGAGGGCTCGTCCTTTGGGCTAATGGCTGCAAGGAAGCCAGTAGCTTCCAGGAAGTAGGTCCTGGAAAAGACATGGTGACAGGCAGAGAAGGCATAGCATGGGAGCAGGCGGTCGGCCTTTCGCTTTAGCATGTGTAAGAAGTATCGGAGAGGGACAGAGGAATGGGAAGCGGCACCAGGTCATCACACATCAAGGCTTGCTCCTCCCCACAGTCACAGATTTTCTCTAGCGTGGCTCCACCTCCTAAACGGTCCACAGCCCTCCCCAGCAGCTCTGCCAGCAGCAGTACTCAAGCACAAGGGCGTGTTGAGGACATTTTGCATTGAAACCATAACATGGCCCATGTGTTATATTTTAGAAGATGCTTGGTGAGTCTTCACGGTAAATAGGTAGCCTTCCACCCGAGTGCACTGGCTGGCGATAAAGTGATTTACAGCTTGTTGATGATGCGCCATGACACGGGGGCACCGTCTGAAGGACCACACATTCGTGTCTTCCCACCACAGTGGGGATGTGACTGAGCCCCTTGTGAACGGAATTAATACCCTTTAAACAGAGACTCCGAGTCTGTCCGTTTGTCATTTCACCATGTGCAGACCCAGTAAGCCAGCAGTCTGAACCTGGTGGAGAATCTCACCGCAGCTCAAACGCATGTGGAGCCTAGATTCCAACATCTGTACTATGGGGAACACATGTTGGCTGTGCAAGTGTCAGCTGCTGAGCCTGTGCATTTTATTACAGCAAGACACGCTCCTTCCAACCTCCTTCGTGGTTTTCTGTCTGTGGGATGCCTTTTAAGTCCACCGTCGACTGGGGCTAGCTCCAGGTGCAGTGTCGCCTAGGTGACCTCTAAACAGACTCATGTGGTGTAATCTGTCTTCCGAACACCAACTGCCTAGGTCTCTGTCCCTGTGGCTTGCGTAGCGTCCTGCAGTGACCGTGTGAAGAAAGGTCTTGTGACAACTGGTCTTTCAGCATCAAGGAGAGCTCTATATTTACCAAAGTCGCGGACTTTGCACTGTGGGGTCACTTAATGGACTGCAATGCACAGAGAATGGAGCTGAGGTCACCGGGCACTTTGTGGTTTCTCTTTCTGTTGAACAATAGCATTAACGTCACATGATGTCACATGGGGTCTTATTGGAGATGCAATTTTTAAAGGCAGAGATGGTCGTGTCACTTGTAACTCTAACACCTGAGCAGCTGAGACAGGAGGATCTTAAGACTACAGACTATTCTAAGTCATTGAGCTCTTATCCCAAAATGCAGTTACCTGAAGCGGGCAGTATCTGTCCATGTGAAGGTCTGAACAAGGTCAGTGGCCCATGCGTTGTCTGGTCCACGAGTGGTTCTGGTGCATCTGGGACCCTCAGTAAGTTCTACTTGAACTAGCGCCTCTACTAGAGAAGCATTCAGTAAACAGATAAACGAGAGGCACAGCCACATTGGCACCGTTCCAGGAAGGGCATCGGAGGCGCAGCATGCATAACATGCACCGGTGTTCAATCCATCAACTGAAATCCACTTCCTCCATCAAGTGCAGGAGTGCAGCCACGCCTCTCTCTCCCCCTTGACTAGATGAGGCCGAGTGAGCTAGAGTTTTCCCTCCCTTGGGACCTCTCCTTGCTGTCTTCTTAGAAGCACTAAGTAAGGTGAGTTCTGTGAGAGACTGTTTTTAATCTCTTTTTTAAAATTTTTTATTATTTAGTATTTATTCAATTGTGCGTGTATGCATGTGTGTGTGTGCGTGTGTGTGTGTGTGTGTGTGTATGTGTGTATGTGTATGTATGTGTGTGTGTGTGTGTGTAGAACCACAGATGAATTCGGAAACCACCATGGACGCCTCCACCTCCTCCTTGTTTACTCTGCCCCCGGATTCACAGGCTCCGCCCTACCAGGACCAGAAAAGCATGCCCCCCCAACCCCACTTCCGCCGTCGTCTATACGTGGGGTCTAGGATCTGAACTCAGGACCTTCCGCCTGCAAGGCAGAGGCTTAACCCTGAGCCTTAATCTCAAAAGAAGATAGATTTAATAAAAATATGTCCCTGTGGTTTTCCATGGGATCCTGTAATTTCCATTTAGAAAGCCTGTCCTTTTGTTTTATAAAGCAATTAAAATACCATTGTACTGTGTGTGTGTGTGTGTGTATGTGTGTGTGTGTGTGCACGCGTGCGTGCAGAGGGCACTCGAGGATGTGTGCTGCAGAACCCAAAGAGTGACATTGGGGATCATGCACTATTGCTGCCTCTCCTTATTGTATTGCTCTTGTTTCCCAGGTTCCACCTTCCGAGGTTGAAAATGTAGGTCACCTCCGTATCTGCCCAGGATTTTTATGTAGAATCTGGGGATCCAAACTAGGGTCCTATTGCTTGGGAGGCAAAGGCTTTAACTTCTCCTCCGTCTCCCCACAGAAAGTTTTGAAAGCACATTTATTTGTAATGGATACATTTGTCTTGATCTTGTGTTGTTTTTATCTGCTAAGGAATATAGCAAAGCGATGCACCAGGGCCCTGAATCTAAGGCAGGTCGGAGCACTTCCTTGTGGCTGTCTTGCCAAAAGGAGATAAATCATTTCCATTTTCTTCTCTCCTCTCATAGGTCTGTCTTCCACCAAACTTTTTCTCTCTAAGGGGACATTAAAGAGCCTTTGATTAAAAAATAACAGGGCAGAAATGGCTTCTATGGAAGCTCAGAGATAAGCCAAGGGCCGTGAGTCATGAGTTGGGCGTTTGAAAGCATGTCTCACAGGAGGGCAAGGGGAAGCAGAGCAGCAAAGAAACAATTTTTCTATTTTGAAGTATCTAAAGGATGTGCAGGCTGGGAGACGTGAGAGACAGTGAGGCTATGGCAGCATCCTGGGAAATCCCACTTCATAGTCACGATTCCCAGAGATCCTGAGAAGCCACAGGCTCTTCGTGTGACCACGACTCACCCGTCCTGTGGACAATGTGGGGAGCAGCATGTCTTGTAGCACACACAGCCGCTTTCTCACGTGCCAGAGAACAGCACGGTTACTCACAGGACCAGTGTCGGTCTGCGCTTTGCTCTCACTTCTTACAAAGGAGGAGCCTGTGCCTGAAACGGAACAACGGCTGATCGTGAAGTGGTAACGAATAGTGGACAAAGCGTGCTGCGGGGCTGGCAAGCCAATCAGCCTTCTCAAAATACCCCGTGGACGTCTACAGAAACTGTCGCGAAATACTACACCCCTGCTTCACCTGGAAATTTGTCAGTAAATGAAATAAGGAAAATACCCTTGGTTAATGTTTAAGAAAAATCCTCATTGTATGCATTTTAAATCTCCCAGGTACTTTGATATTTACTAGTGTTAAAGTTGCTTCTGAGTCAGTTCATGATTCTGAGGTCTTATTTTGGTTTATATTTTGTGTGTGAGAGTGTACATGCATATGTTACATGCATATGTATATTCTATCACACGTGTACGTATGCATGTGTACTTATGTGCCGTTTATGTGCATGTATGTATATTTATGTGTTGTTTGTATATATCTATGTGTATGTATTTTACATGTACAAATGTGCAGATGTTACTATATGTGTATGTGTGCTCAGGTGTGTGTTACGTGTGTGTATTCATGTGCATATATGCTACTTGTGCAAGTGTGCACCACATGTGCATATACACTGTACCAATTACTCTTATCTGTTGCTGTCACAGTATCCAAATCAAGCAACTTAAGGGAGAAAGGGAGATTTATTCAGCTTATAGCTCCAGGGGGGACATGCAGTCCTTCATGGAGGAAAAAGCATGACTGGTGACAGAAACCAGAGAAGGTCTAGGTCACATCTGTCCAGGAGGCTGAGCACTACAAGACTGCCAACTGCAAGAGCAGAACTTTCGGGAAGTAGGGAGAAGCTAACCCTCCTCGAGGCCCTTCCCCTGTGGCCGCCTTCCTCCAGCAAGGCTCCACTTCTTATATATTTTTTTATTATTATTTATTCAACTGTGTGTATGTGTGCGCGCGCGTGTCTGTGTGTGTGTGTATGTGTGCGTCTGTGTATGTGTAGAACCACGGACGAATTCGCGAACCACCATGGACGCCTCCACCTCCTTCTGCCCCGGGATTCACAGGCTCCGCCCTACCAGGACCAGAAGCGCAGGCCGCCCCCGCTTCCGTCTGGCGTCTATACGTGGGATCTGGAATCCGAACTCAGGACCTTCCGCCTGCAAGGCGGAGGCTCAACTCCTGAGCCACCTCTCCAGCCCAAGGCTCCACTTCTTAACGGTGCCATGACCTTCCCAAACACATGAGCCTGTGGGGGACACATTTCAAACCGTGACATATATGCATGTGTAATAGCTGTTTACACATGTGTTAAATGTGCATGTTTGCATGTGCGCTACATGTACATGTATACATGAACATATGTGTGCTACTGGTGTATATATACACAACTGTATGTTACATATGCACATATGTGTCACGTGTATAGGCATAGATGTGTGCATGTGTATTACAGTGCACGTGTGTACCTGTGTCAGGCACATGTAGCTTATGTCCCCTCTTGCTCTCCATCTTATTCCCTGGAGTCCTGTTCTCCATTGGAACTGAGCTCATCATTTTCAGGCTGTGTCAGAGCCTGGTAGCCCTACCAATGTCCGTCTCCGCCCTCGGCCCCTGCCTATGGGGTCAGTCGCAGGTGTATGTGGCTTTATCCGGCTTTTCACATGGATGTTGGGGATCTGAACTCAGGGCCTCGTGCTTGCGCCCCAAGCACTCTAACCCACTGACCCATCCTCCCAGCCTGTAAATGCACATTTTTAACGACAACAAAACGCTCCTTGAAAATTTTCACTAAAAAAGTCAATAAAACACGCAGTAGTTTGTTATCATCAACTTTCTTCTGGAAGCAGCCAGTCAGGGCTGAGAAGCTCTCCTCTTTCCTACAGATGTGAAGTAAAGGACCCTCAAAGCCATATCAAGCCTCTGTCAGAAAACTGAGAGACCTCTCTAGATAATTAGGTGGAACCTGTAAAATCGCTGGTGTGTTCGGAAACGGCTGTCTCAGAAGAAGGCCGGGGGACTGGACACTCCTTCTTCAATCAGAGCTGTTTCTGCTGCACCTTCTTCTGCCTCGTCGGACAGGAGACCCAGAGTCAGCCTGGGGGACCACGGTGCTGGCTGGGGGCGTGTCCCTGCTGCGCGGGGACGTCATAGCCGCGGAGCATCTTGACAGCTCGCAGCATTTCGTGGACAGCCCCTAATTAACTCTTATCACGAGAGCCGGCTCAGGGACCCTGGTGAAGTTTCAAGACTATACATTGTTATTAGCCCAAGTTCAATATTTGCCGTCCCTCCCAGAGGCGCGGCTAGTAATTAGAAAGTCTTTTTCTTTTTGTTTGGCTTGACACACAGTTTTTCATTTGTCCTGTGTAGTAGGAAGCAGGAGCCCAGGAAAGACAAGACTAGTGACTCACCGTGGGGCATTTCATCTCCACGGCTCCGTGACGTGGGTGACGCAGGCTGGCTGGAGTGCCCGTGAAGGAAGGGAGGCTGAACCTGCGCGGCACAGGTGGCTGCCCGAGGAGGCCCGTCTCCCTGTCTCAGGCCTGGGGACATCACGTGTGCTGTCTCGTGCACCTTCCTTTGGAGCTGAAAACACGGCTACGTCCGCTTTGCTGGGCTCTCGAAGCATTCAGACCGTCCCCTTGAACCACTCGGCCACTGGATGTTCGATTAAGCAACGTGATTCAAACCGTGTCATGTGCCCACGCTCCCCCCGCTCCCCCAGCTAGCCCCTGAGATACATATGGGATGATGAGGTCACTCTGCAGACTGCCCACCGGAAACCGGGCCTGTCGCGTGGCCAGATGTTCAGGGTCCTTGGCAAGGAATCTTTGCAGAGGTAAAGGAAAGTGCCTTGGGCCAGGGCCACAGGGTAGCTTTTGTGGGCCTTTCAAAAGATCTGGAAAATGTTGCCAAGATTGCAGGGCACAAGGATAAGCGCAGCCCAGGCCCTTTGTCTGTGGCTGAAAGAAAAGTGCACCCTGATTAAAAAGCATTTAAGGGACTGATGACTAAACTAATCCCAAGCACAAGCGTCCTTGCTAAGAGCACTGGGCAAATCTTTATCCTGGTCCCACAACTGCCTGGACAGGAGAAAAACTACACAACCGTCTAAACTTATGAAATTTCAGATAAATCCAAGCGGCTGCCTTGGGTCTTAAATGCCACCATCCTTAGTCACTGGAAAAGTCAGAGCGTTTCAGAAAGAAACATTGTCAAAGGAAAAAAAGGCATCGTGGTAGACATATTGTCATGTCAATCTAGTTTCTACATGACTTGCTTTTCACGAGCATCTGAAGATCACTTCACACGCAGAAAGAGCCTGTCTGTCTCCACTGCTGTTAGTTGGCTTGTGGCCTCTGTTTCTCAAGGTTCACATGCTACCAAGCAACCGTGCGGCTCGCAGTGCCAGCTCATCTACCCATTCTCTCCACAAGTACCAGCCCTTATTTTCTTTTCATCACCTTTTGCTTGGGGTTGACTGGCACGTCCTAAGCAGACGTGTTGAATCTGTGACTGTGACTGCTGGTGGAAACAGTCTTGTCAGTATTTTAAGATGTCTGCACTCTGTAGTGCGCAGTAGTCTCCGTCCAATGTGACAGTGTTGCAGTTGACTATGAAATGCTCATGTTGACTTTCCAGTGCTTGGTCCCCAGCTGGAGGGGCTATTCTGGGATGCTGTGGATACTGTGAGAGGCGGAGTCCAGCTGGAAGAAAGGGTGACAGGAGCAGACCCCAGAAGGCACATTGCCCTAGGCGTTCCCTTCTTCCTGGCCCAACGTGAAATGAGCAGAGCTTCTCCAACGTCTCTTTCCCACCATAGTGAGTGGAGCCTCAGAAACGGTGGAAATAACTCTTGATGTTGTCATGGTCAGGTAATTTGACCCTAAGGACAGAAAATTAACTAATTTATGTAAATAGAAGAGACCTAGACACAAAGAAGCACACGAAAATGCAGATATAGTATCTGACCGAAGCAGGGCCAAAGAGCACCTTGACCGGGTCGCCTAAGAGAGCCCACGACGGGTGCAGAACGGATGCGTGCTCTAAATGCCAAATGCATGCATGCATGCAGTCTCCCGCACTGCGCAGGCTGTCTTTCTGCTCATCTCCTCCTACTGGGGTGCAGGAGGATTTGGGAATGTGAGCTATCCATTCCCCTCTTTTTGGCGTCTTGTGCCTTCTGGGTTAAGGCCAAGCACGCACTGTCAGTTCCAGTGTCGGCATGGTCCTGGAGACTTTATAAGCTCAGAACTTAGTTCTGTGAACCGTCTTGGCATCATCCTGCAGTCTGTAAGCGAGGGTCTCTGTTCATTCTGTTGCATGTGAATACAACTTTTCAATGGCTTTCACCCGTGAGCATGCTGTCCTTGTGGATCCTAGGCAGACTCACTGGAGAGCCTTCATTTCTTTCTCTGTAAATAATGCCACTGGAATTTTGCTAGGAGTTGACTCGAATCTGCCAACTGCTTAGACAATCTGTACACTAACAATATACATTTTCCAATCCATGAGCTTGAACAAGGACATTTTTCTATTTACTAGTGTCTTTTTTATTTTTGGAGAAATGTTTTGAATTTTTAGGTTTGTGAGTGTGTAACTTAACCTTCTTGGTTACATTAGTGCCAACTTTGTGGTAGGGGGATATCTGATGGTGGCTTAAATAGGATGGGTCGCTTAATTTATTTCAGAGATTGCTCATGTATATGAAACAGCTCACTTTGACAACACATTTTCTGTCCTTCAAGTTTGATAATACTGAGCTCTTTAACACTCTTTTGGTGGCATATTTGTGGTGGAGTCTGTTTTGCATGCATAAGACCATCTTGTCAATAAGAACAGATCATTTTCTTTCTCTTTAAGTTATATTTTTATTTCATTTTCTTGCTAACCTCTCTGGTAATGCTTGCTAGTATCATGTTAATTGAAAGTGTGAGAGCTAACACATTGTGTTTTCTTCCAAACTTGGGCAGAGAAGTATTCTGCGTTTTCCTTATTGTGTGAGACATCACCTGTGGGCCTCACATAAAAGACCATCATTATGCTGTGCTCAGTTTTATTCTATTCTTACTCTGTTGGGTATTTTTTAATCATGAAAGGGTATTGAATTTGTCAAATGCTTTTTCTGTATCAATTGAGATGACAGTGTGATTTTTTTGTTCTTTGTTCTGTTAATGTGCTGCATCACATTTATTGAATTTTGTAATGTTGGATCATCCATGCATATCAGGAATAAATCCCACTTGGTCATGGTGTCTAATCTTTCTAATGTGCTTTTGAATGTGCCTTGCTAGTGTTTCATTGAGAATTTTCAGATCAATATTATCTGGTGCTCTCAGCCTATAATTTCCTGTCCTAGAGCTTCACTGTCTGGCATTTCGTACTGGAGAACAGTTGGCCTCATGAAACGATTTGAAAAATGTTTCCTTTGGCTTTTGCTTGATAAAGAGTTTGAGAACTATAGGAAATTCTTTAATATTTTATGGATTGTTGAGGGCAGCTATTTGCTGGGAAATTTTTGATTACTCTCTCTGCCTCCTGACCGGTTGAGGCCAGTCAGGTGCTGCACTGTCACAGTCACCTGGACAAGGGCGAAACTTGAAACTTACCCATTTCTTTGTGCTGTCGCTCAGTGACACATGATGGTTCACAGCAGTACAAGTTCTATGACGTTTGATATTCTTATTCTTTTAGCTGTTTAAATATTTTCTCTTTTTTTATTCCCTTCATCTTTCCAGCTGTTTGTCAATTTTGGTGACCTATGAAAAAAATAAAACTTCTCCTTTTTTCTCTTTTCTTTTTATTCTTTGCCTTGTAGATTTCTTCTTTGCTCTCCATCATTCCTTTCTTGTTTTTCTTGATTTTGTGTTTAGTTTGTGCTTTTTCCGTTCCTTTAAAGCGTTTACTTAGGCTGCTCCATTGAAGTCTTTCTCCTTCTTAAACTAGGTTTTCACCTCTTATAAACACGGCACACCAAAAGAAAAGAGCGGGGGCGCTTTGGGTGCATCCCAAGCATTCTGCCTGCCGTGTGTTCAGTTTTCTTTGTGTCATTTATCTCGTGACTCTCTGTCAATCTCTGCCTGTGGCCCGCGGTCTGCTGAGCACACAGTGGTTGGTTCCTGTATGCGTGGGAGTGGTCTGTTTTCGTGCTGTTCGCATCTAACCTTTCTTCCTTGAGGTGGAAAGAGACAGTTTGACAGGATTTCAGTCTCTTTGACTTTCTTGGGACTTGTTTGTATCAGGGAATAGTTTGTGTGCATTTGAGGAAAATGTATATTTTGCTTTTTTTGATTAAAATCTTTGAAAATATTTGTTAGGCCCAGTTGGTTAGAGTGTTCTTCTCAGTCTCTGTTTTCTTACTGGTTATTCCATCTGATCTTTTTATCTATTATTGAAGATGGGCTGGTGAAATCTACTATTATTACAGTACTATCTATTTCTCCCTTAGTTCTGCCAATGTTTAGATCATGCATTTGGGTGAGCTGCTGTTTGGTGCATGTGTGTTTGCAATTGGTACATTTCCTTTTCAGCCAATTGTTTGTCGTTGCATGCCGTCTACCCTGGTCACACTGAGAGCACACGCTGTTATTGTCTCCCACTTACAGCCATGGCCTTGCCTCTATCCTCATTTGTCTCCATTCCCCAGGGCTTCTCTCATTCTCTTTCTTTGGCCCGTGTCTCCTCATCTTAGGCAAGTCTCCAGGGAGTCTACAATCGCATCTGGTTTGGTACTGTTCGGTCACTTTGTCTTACTATTTGTGAGTTCATTTACTTAATACTTCATGCTGTTTAATGCAATAAGTCCTCATCAATGCATACACCATGTCTTTTTCTTTTTATGTCCCCACAGCTCTGAGATACAGGTTTTCTCTCCCAATTCTGTACATTTCATTGATTTTATATGGATTCACTCCGATTTTTTTGTTTTCTTTTTCTCATCTTATGTAGGGATTTTCTTGATTGATATCCACTTATTTTACTTACTTTGTTGCTGAAACTCCGTGGCATGATTTAACTTCATAATAAGTGGTTTCCCAGGAATTAATTTCTTAGTAGAGCAATATATTCTTTGTTAGGACTACTGTTCGTCACAGGTCATTGAAAATGTAAGAGGTTATTTTGGCTTGGATGAAACATGCATGAGAGGGAGTGAAGTATGTTGGCAAAGCTCAGCGTGCAAGTCAACGCCAGCGCCATCTTCACCAGGTGACAGCTGAAGTAGAGCTTGGGTGAGATGCCAGACTCTGCCAGTGACAGCAACCTAATGTAGTTACCTTCCTGCCACCTCCCACAGTCACTAAGCCACCACCGACCACAGACACAGCCAGCCCTGTCTGGTTCAGGTGTCCAACGTGCATTGTTTGTTTATTCTGTGGGGGAAACATTCTAAACACACGTCTGTTGTGTGGTTAAAAGAGTTGGTTGTGCACATGTGAATGTTTTGTATGTGTGTATGTACATGTATGTTTGTATGTGTGTCTATACATGTGTGTGATGGATAAGTGTGCACATGTGCAAGTATCTGTGTGCATGTATGTTTGCATCTGTGCAGGTGTGTGAGTGTGCATGTGTGTGTATGTGTGTATCTCTGTGCACGTATGTTTGCATCTGTGCAAGTATGTGAATGGGCATGTGTGCATACATGTGCATCTATGTGTATTGATGTTTGCATCTGTGCAGGTGTGTGACTGCATGTGTATCTGTGTGCATATATGTTTGCATCTGTGCAGGTATGTGTGAGTGTGCTGGCATGTGTATCTGTATGTATGTATGTTTGCATCTATGCAGGCATGTGTGTGTGCACACTCGCTCATGCATGTGCATGTGTACAATTGTCCTTGCCATATCTGAAAGCTCTACATCCACGCACTCAGTCACCTTCACATCAGAAATATTTGGAAAGAATTTGCATCCATACTGAATATAGACATTTCTCCTTATAATTGCTTTATAAATAATACAAGACATCAAGTATTCATATAAAACGTGCACTGTTTGGGGTATCGTAGCTAATCTAAACATGATGTAAGTGTACATTAAAGAAGCTTGAGTACGCAAGGGAGTGAAGCACTTAAGTGGGTAAATTTTGTTATTCATAACAGACCCAGAACCATTTCCTTACAGAATTTAAGTTATAAATTCATTATAAGAACGAATGAATACTAAACAGTGTTTAACATGTATTTCAGACTTATATTTGGAGACCACATATGTACAATTATATGTGTGTACATATATGCCTGTATGTATCCTATGTCTGCATGCTTCCGATCATATATGAGCTCCTCGCTCTTTGCCACACCTATAGTCTTACTATTTCTGCCACTTTGTAGATAATGAAAACAAGACCTTGAGAAAGTTGAGCCGGGCCCAAGGCCACATGGTCTGTTAGACTCTGGATTCAGCCAGCTTATGCTCGTGCCCCGCTCTGACCACAGAACGGCGTGTCAGGTGGTTGACTTCTTTATAAATACACATGCATGAGGCTGTGCAAAAGTTGTCAGGTGTGCGGCCTTATCATGCTGTATATTTCTGGGTAAAGAAATATGGAAAACAGATCCACTCACCTACTGTAAGGTTCATTCCAAACAAGGTCAGGTAAAAGACACCTCCTGGGTTTCTAGGTTGATTGACACCCTCTAGGCCTCCTGTTCTTAGCACCGAGAATCTTCTGGCAAGCACTGCAGTTACAAGACCCATTGGCCGCAGAGATAATACACACAACTGCTGCAGAAAGGGGACATTGGATGAGACACCCTGGGGACGGTGACAGCAACTTCCTTGACTTCTGACTTTCATCCCTCATGTCAGCTGCAGCCTTCAGGGACAAATCTGTCGCTCAAGGCCTAACCCAGCCACTGTGAGGGCCCCTCAGGGAGGCGAGGCTACCCCACTGAGGTCCTGGGAGAGAGACTTAGATCAGGAGTACACATCAGTAAAGCTGTGCTCATGAGGAGGGAGTGGATTCAATCTTCCAATAGAAGGGAAATACTGCAGGGCTTAAGATGAAAGTGAGCAACAGGGGTTGGACCGCCCAAGACCTCACAGAAATGAAATGGAAACGCCCAGATGGCGTGCAGCTGCGAGGCCCTGGTGGTCTTCAGGCAAGGATTCTATTTGTATACTGCTGGCAGTGAAATGCACCAGCTCTCCATTTACCGCAAGTGCTTCTTCACACACGTTATTCTACAGCTTTAAAGGAGGAAAAGAAGAGATGTAAGGAAACAGAATAACTGATGTATAGAAGGAATGATGAAGGAGTGAAAGGCGGGGACCAAAGTGGGGGCCAGTGTGGTCCAAAGTCACCAGTCTCGGGGGACATCCTAGCAGCCACAGCACCAGGAACAGAGACTATGACATAAGAACTCAAAAGAAAAGCCAGAAAGCATAGTTTGTCCTGGGCACATATGAAGGTCACACAGGATTCAAGCAGCAAACTGGTGACCAGAGGCAGGCGGCCATGCAGGAAGGTCAGAGTCTGAGCCACCAACTAGAGTGACTTGTATTGAAAATGAACATTATTTGTGTTATTTTATTTGTGGAAAGGTTAAGCATTTTCCTGATTGCAGAGTGACACTTAGACCTTCTGTCAACTACTTCTCTGACGACCAACCACATTAAAGATCTGACCCTCTTGCATAAAAGACTTCTAGGGTTCTACCTCTTCATTGTGTTAAGAATTAGGTTGAATGACCCTCACCACGTCCTCACAATACCGCATGGGGGAAACTCAAATGAAGCAATAATTTTCTAATATTAGATGAAGAAAAGTAAAGCATGGTGATACTGCATTTCACTGAAGTTAAGGAGCTATTTTCAGCCAGACACATCTCAGTTTAAGAGATGTTAAAATATGCAAGTGCATGCATCGCGGAATAGATGAGAGATGGCGTTCTCGACTTATCATGGTATTTCCATCATGGGTGAGAGTCAGATTTTCCCTGCATATTCTAACTATGCAATTTTTAAAGAAGTTGCCCTCACGTGCATGGAAGGGTAGGAGGTGCCCACAGACACACAGACACAGACACACACTCACACACACACATACACACACACTGTAATTTCACACCCTTATGCAGAGGCCCAGCACGGATCAGGTGACTGGAGTTTAGAGAGCTCAGAAGCGTTCTGAACGTTGACAGCTAAGCTGTCTGTGCTTCTCAGCCCGCAGAGTCTTGCCCATGCTGTTCCGGGACATGCCAGTCAGTGACTCCACATCTCGGGATGCCTTTTAAGTCTTTTCTCTGTGCACTCAGTCGACTCTCAGATCTTGAAATTTTTCACAGGGAAATAGTGACAATCATGGTCTCAAATAGCTTTCAGGGATTAAGGGAGGAAGGGGGAGAAGGGACGGGAAGATTGTGCAGTGACCTGCAGGGCTGGCAGGAAGGACCACGCCATCCTCTCTACTTACTCATCAGCATCCAGTGGACCCAGAAAATCACGCATTTGCCAGCCAGCCCCCACAGTCTGTAAGAGTTCCAGAGACCACTCCATTCCCTCAAGAAATAAGAAGGATGCAATACATTAAAAAAGGTGAAGGTCAACTTAAACATAGTGCAGAACAGTATGATGTGTGGTTCAGGGTTTCGACTCTGACATATTTACCAAATCAATTTTGTTTGGCTTAGAAGCAATCCATCATTATCTTTAAAGGCACAATAAAATATGTGCATCCAGAGATAGTAGTGTGGCCTAACAAGACAGATGTCTGCCCACTGGGCGGACCACAGCACACTAGGGAGCCTGTCCAAGATAATTTCTATTCATCTAATGTATAGATGTGGTTAATGACCAAAAATGCCATATTTTCAGAAAGGTGTCATTTGAAATAAGCAGCAATGCTAGTGTATAACAGAGACACCAGTCTGGTTTTCTTTAAAGAATCATTTTCTTTTAATTGGTTACTGTGCAAGATGGCTTAATATTGATTAGAAACACCAACAAAAAAGTTACACCCAATTTTCTGTGTTGTTCCTACTAGTTCTGTAAATCAGAGTCTAGGAAAATAAAAATGACTGGTACACCAGTTTGGGAACCAGTTATTTACTTTTTGACTTTCAAAGGATCTTCTCTGAATTACATTGTGAAGAAAAAAATATGTGTTTCCTTCAGTGTTGGTCCCCACTTAGAAGAAAGATTATTATGACTAGAAATGGGTTTTGCTCAAGGCAACGTGCAGCTGAAATGAATACTCTCGTGTCCATAACGCAGGAGAGTAACACTTGGCAGGCAGTGAGAGAGTTCTCCCAACCGACCTGCCCACAGCAAGCCGAGAGGCAGAATTCACACTAGTTTTAGGTTTTGAGGTGCTAGAGCTATAAAATAGGTTTTTGAGCTGTAAAGTATCGGTGGTCACTGCTCTAAAAGCAACTGAAAAACCAAATACATATTTTTTTAAAAATTGCTATTTTAAAATCTGTCCTGTAAAGATTCTGAAATCCCTTTCTTGCTCACAAAACTTCCTTTGGATTTGAAATAGTAGTAATAAAATACTAATTCCATAAAAAAGAGATAAACTCCTGAAAGAAAACATGAGCAGGTCATATTTCTCTACCACCCGAGAAGCTGTGAAGTCACATGCATTCCTCACGAGTGGAATTCTGAAATTACTTTTGAAGTGGTGGCGAATTAGAAGAAAACTGCAGTGGGATCGAAGACAGAGAAAGGTCGGGGCCCTGGGAGATGGCTCTCCTGGGCTTCTGCCAGCACCTCGAGCGTGTGGCCATCAGATCAGCTTGGAAACTCTTGGTGGGCTTCATGTGCAGGGTATGTAACGAAGATTCGTGGGGGTGACCCAAAAATGGCCAAGTGTCGTTTAGCCCAATAGCCTGGGCAGTTCAACCTCCCCCGCGTGTCAGCACCACTCATTTGGACTTCTCGCGCATTCTGGATCAGGGGCATTGACTGGGTCTGGGTCTGTGTCAGCCGGTTCTGCTGGCGTTTCAGAGGGCGCTGCTGAGCCAGCACATTGTGCATCTGTGACTTCCTTGTCACCGTCTGACGGAAGCCACTCAAGGGAGGAAGACACGCAGCTTGAAGGAACGGTCCACCGTGCTGGGGCAGGCGGGTTGCAGGAGCTGGAGGCGGCCGGTCGCGTGGCACTTACGGCAGGGAAGCAGAGCGAGGTGGCGGCTGGTGTTGCCTTTCCATCGTCTGTTCCTTGAGCCTCAACTCCCAATGCATGGAACGGTGCTGCCCATGTTCACGATGGTTGTCCAACTGCAGTTAATGTAACCTAGAGAATCCCTCACGTGCGTGAATGTTGTTACGTTGGTGACACTCTGAATCCTATTCCGCTGTCAACCAAGAGTGGTCTTCTCAAGAAGGAGTTAGCTGTCAATCAAGAGTAACCTTCTGAACAGGCGTGAGCTAGCCTTCTCTCCGGGCCTGGATGCCTTCTCCTGACTTGGCTGCAGGAATTTACAGTTCTGAGGCGTCTCCACGTGTCTCTAGAGATATATTCAGAGAACCCCCTCCTCTCCACCTTGACAGAACCTCTCAAATCTCAGTGCCCAAAATAGACACATCATCAGGAACAAGTAGTTTTCACATGTTGTGGGAGTTTACGATGGTCACCTTTCACCTCACCCAGCCAGCAGAACACACCGCTACAGACAGGTTCAAGCTACGCACGAGCCTCAGACTAGTACCTCTATCTTTCCTTCTTCGCCTTCATCATTTCCTTCTAAAGCAGACAAAGGGGAAGGGGTTTTTTTCCTCCTGAAAAGTCATTTGAAGAAATTTAAGATTGTCTAATCATGAACATGGATAAAAGCTCCATTCCCAGTGAGAAAAGACAAATTTTAAATTCAAATTTGCCCCACTTTTCACTTCTAAAGATTGGAAATCTAAAGATTGCGGGGTGTGATGCATGAAGGATTGCACTGAGGGCGACAGTCTTCTGGAGGACTAAGTAGGTCCAAGGAAATGTAAAGAATTTTCTAGATAGTTAAAACACTTGTGAGAAGCCTTCACTCTGCTAGGCTGGTTGTCCTCAGATTAAAAGAAAAAATCAGATGAGAGATTCACCAGGGTAGAGTTTTCCATTCAATAAATATTCTGAGGTTTTTATACTGAAAAGATTTTCTCCAAAGTCGCAATAATATCCCTCTAGAATAATACTGCTCTATCCAACAGAGATTTCCTGGAAGTTGCTGGATTCTTTGAATTTGATCTGTCATCACATTAATTATAGTATGACAAGAATATTGATGTTTTATCTCCTTTAAGATGTGTATTTCTAAATTTGTGGAGACATTTCTTAACTTCTAAATATAGCTTCATGAAAGAAGTAGTGACATGAATGAGCAGCGTTTCATATTCCCCTTCCTTAAAACATCTTGAAATAAATGTGCAAAACAAACACTCACCCTGAATGATTCATCGCTGAGAAATTCTAAAAACTCAAAAATCCTAGTAAGTTCCTAAGTAGCAAAGGAAACTCCAGTTTGTCAGCCTTGAGAACTGTCCTGTCCACAGATGGAAAGTCCCCTCCCCTCTCTGGAGCGCAGCAGTTGAGTGGCCAAATGGCAGCATCTACTTTGGCTTCCCGAGCTCAACTCTGGAGCCCACAGTTCTACAGATTTCTTTTGGACAACTTTAATCCCCCCAATGATATGAATATTCGACACCTTCTCCAGACACAGGCTATCCCCACGAGCTAAAATACGTAATAACCCCCAAGTTATTCATCCTTTGCTCAGCATCACCAAAACATGGAGTCCTGTCTGCACATCCCGGGCCCACGTTGAGGTCTTACTCCAGCTCTATGCTTTGAATAGCACTTTTCTGCAGCTGTTGGTGGCCATGTTTACACATTTGTTTTGCTTCTCCTTGGAGACTTTTGCCATGTGCAGGGCTCCCCAGGGAGTGCTCACGTGTTGTCTGGTGCCTCCGACGTGTGCCTCCCAGTGAATGTGAGTCAGACAGCCTTGCTCACCTGAGCTCCGTGATGCTTCCTGAAACCGGTGTCGACACCTACGAATCAGTTGAACAAGGCATCTGGAAGCAGGCGTGGGCCAGGGCCGAGTGCCGCATGGTTGGTACAGACTTGATCATGGACTGTGGAAATGGAATCCAGTGTTTTTCCAGGGAACCATAGTTCTCATTGGATGTTCAGTGTGGCTGGTCTCTAAGCAACATAGCCACCCCCAGCGAGGGGCCTCTATTAGATTTTTTTTTTGCTTTTAGCTTCTTTCTGAAAGCGATCTTTCGTTGCTGTAAAATCCTTTGTGAGTGCTAGTAGAAATTCAGCTTGAGTACATGACTCTCACAGCCATGTAGTCATCCCAGTCTCTCTGGACAGAGATCCCGGGGACCAGCCTGCCGACACACCAGGGACAGTCCCAACCCTGCCAAGTGGTTCTGAAAATCCACCGTTCAGAGTGGAGGGGGCCGCGTTGCCCATCTCCCCTAATGTTCTATGCAGAATGTGTTCTTTCCACATCTCAACAGCTTTGATTTAATTTCCTTTCCTGCCTAAATCCTTGATCTGCAGACCAGATGGCAGTGTGGTTAAATAAAAGTGTCTCTGTGCCTTGTGCAAACAAGGAGGTCTGAATGGGGGGAGGGATCATGGAGAGCTCTTTTTCTTTTCTTGAACAACATCTATGCCTGGAAAATGAATTGCTTTTATGTACAAATGACTGTTATGTACAGAAGTTCGATTCCAGGAACCCAGTACTAGTGCTCATATCTAAGAATCGCCCTTTGATTAAAATCCAATTTGAATTGACTGTTGGTTTTCTTTCTAAAGGCAATTTTTGATGAACAATCCTCTTTTAAAACTAGAAAACAACTATGAGATGTCACAGTGATTTTTGTTCTTATTTTCCATAGACTATTGTGTTATCTTTTAGAACATGTATTCTTCGTGACCTAAAAATTAATATCTAGGCATATATGAAATTATAGTGTCTGATGAAAACATTTATAAACATTTTGATTCTCTTTTTAAAAAATTTTTGATCCCTTTTGAGCTTTGAAAATATGCATAATAATCTCTTCTAATTATTAGTTGAAAGAAAATTGTTTCTATTGTGTAAAAACTGTTTCGGGGTCTAATGAGTAATTATCTAAAGTTATTGTATCACAATGCAGTGGAGAGGAAAGAATCTAGGAAGATAAAATTTTAGTTCCAGCTCTGTTTGCAATGATCTATGGAGCTGCGTAAACTTTTGAAAGCGACTTGAATTTCTGGTCTCATCTTCCCAAGTGTGGAGCCTACTGTTCTTATCGTAAGTCACGCTTTCATTTGATTTATTACTTATACTGTATTTATATTTATAATTATTTACTGATTTTTATCCATGTAAATCGTGCATGTATGTGCATGTGCATATACTGCATGTGCATGCAGGGCCAAGGAACACATGTGGAGGTCCCAGGACGACACGTTTAGAGTTGTTTCTCTCACTCTACCTTGTGGTCCCCAAGGGATCAAGCTCCCTCTTGCAGGACCTGTGTGGCAAGTGCCTTCCCTGGCTAGCACTTCTCTTCAGACGTTTTGTGAATTTGCTAATTACTTAATCAATTGTGTTTTTATTGCATATATTGGGGAGTCTCACTGTATAGGTCTGGCCAGCCTGAAACTTGCTGCAATCCTCCTGCCTCGGCCTTCTGGGTGTTGGATTACAGATTGCACTTAAGATCACTGTTGCTTAGGAATCTGTTGTTTCAGACCTAACAAACAATCTTCAGAATGTTATGCTACTGAGAAAGCGGAAAGGTAGGAAATGGATGACTGAGGAGTCAGACATAAAAATCAACCCGGGGAGCCCTTAGCTAGCTCCAGAGACGATCTCTTAGCTAGCAGTCACTGTTGTTCTTTAGGTTCAGGCTGAAGCTTTATGGACAATGTGAACACTTAGTGCCATTAATATCTTCTTGTATCATTCTAATCTGCGGGAGTTACAATTACAATGCAATTTATTCAATCTGGGCCACCTTTGATTTCTGTAATTGATAGTACAGGTTATGGTCAGTCATTCGCAAGATCCAGTAACAAAGTATCAATATAAAAACTAAAAGGCCATGGTGGAAGGAGACTATGTAACAATAAGAGAAGCATTATAAGAATTTTGTTTGTACCCATCTCATTTGAGCATTCTGGGGTGCGCTTCATGACTGCGTCTTTGGATTTAGACTGATCGCATTTAAAATTGAAAAATTCAGTTCAGCTGTTTGTACACAAATCTGAAACAATTATGGCTGAGAGCACATAAATCCCAGCATCCTTCTGTAACCATGGCGACACACCCCACAGCTTGGGGAAAGAGACTACACAGGAGACTGGTGTCCATGAAAAAGTCCGAATTTGTGCCTGAGAGTGGAAAGCTTCGTGCTCTTAAATCTCAAAGCACACAGTGTCTTCACCTTATATTTTCCACGGTTTCCACGCGGACTGAGAATCAAACCGGAGTTAATTTCATTCAGGGCCCTGTCCCCATGATGCCATCTATTTCACTACATCAAATATATGCTGAGAATTTAAATGTCCAGTTATATGGATGTTTATCAGTGTTGAATATCAGACATCGTGCCGAATGCCCCTGTGTTTCTCAGCCCACATCAAAGCAAAATCTCAAAGTCCTCATCATTTGAGTCAGAACAAGATCCGCCCCTGTTCTCTGGGGACCTTTCTCTGTCCCCATGGGTCTGTGCCCAGAGTGCTACTGAACTTGGCACAAAGCTTTTATTACATGGTTCACTGTGGTTCTGGTCTATCTCGGAAAACCTGAGTCTAAGAGTCCACTCTAGGCGCGAATACCTGGTGTGTTTCTTTGTGGTCTCCCGCACACCCATCCCCCCCTCCGCCAAGGGTTCTGAAAAGCCAACCACAGTTTGGAAGCCAATTAGAAGCATTAATTCCACACATTCTATTTCTCTACACCCAATGACATAGAATGAAAGAGAGGAGGGAAGAAGTGCTCTAGATGTCAAAATGTGAAGGTAGTCAACCAAACCAGTGAGGGCAATTTGTTTGTCTTCCGAAAGGAACAGGAGATGCTGATGCACAGTAGGTTGTTTAGGAAACACTGACTGTGGCAGTGTAGCACAGGTCCTGCAAAGGTGCCCAAGGATGACTTTGCTTCTTTCGGATGCTCCTTTCCATGGTATAAGGTTGTTGAATCACTACCTGGCTATCTACAGAAATGGTTCAAAGTCACAGGCTCTTCCCATGTGTTGACAATAAATTCAGGACCAACGAGCTTAAGGGAACAAGGGGCTTTTATTCTTTCTTATGAGTCTGGTTCAGTTCTTAGCCCAGCGAGGCAGGAGAGTTCCCACCAGCATCGGGAGCTGAGACGACCGGCCACGCCATGCCGCAGAGATTACTGACAGAGGGGTGAACTCCCCTGTCACACGGCAAGGCAGGTGAAGCCTGTGCAGATGCCAGGCTTGCTGAACGGCTCTCTTCATCTTCTCCCCTGCTCAGGAATTGGTCCCACCTACTACGGGCTGGGTGCTCCTACATCATTACACAATCTCCTGCAGATTTGCCTAGGGATTGCCATAACTATCAGTTCATCCAGATGTGCTCAAAACCCAGCCCTTATACCTTGATACCTGCATATGTGACTACTTGCATTGAAATGTCAGTTTCTTTCAACCCTTGAAGTGCTCCTTAGTCTGTGCATCTCTGAATTCCACCAGGCACATTTTCAGGCACTCACTAAATTTACATTTAAAACAATATCATGAGAACACTTCACAAATACAGCACACTTGGGCATTTCAATCCTGTGTATTTTCAGGACCCTGATTCCTTGGGTTACTAGAAAATTCTGCTGCATTATGTAAGTTGATATTGCAATGCTGTGCTGGAGAGAGAGGCCCCACGCCTCAAGTTTAAGGTGATAATTTTGGTAGGTACATAGATGGGTATGGTCCTCTGAAACTTTTCGATGCATTGAGATTGCGACTGTAAAAGGTTCTTTGGACAAGCACTGAGTGTATGAGCCTGGCCAAGGTTATCACCATCTCCTTGATTCCTGGCTGGGTCTGTGGGGGCTGAGCCTGTGGACCACAAGGTAATTTCCTCCTTTAAGAAGATGAGATTGGAAAAATTGTTTTCTGAGAACCTGGGTGGAAACATTTATGAGACACTGTTGTTCATTTAAGGGCGTCCTGTTCTTCAAACACTGTGTACCAGCACACGCCGGCGAGGCCAGCAAGATGCCAGGGTGCGCCAGAGTCCTTAGAGTGTCCTGGAGCTGTGGATGCAGCAAAACACTGTCCTTGTGGCTTCTGATGCTACATTGAGCTTCTGAGCTTAAGTTGCAATAGCTCAGAAGGGATTTAGAAATAGAACAAAGTGTAAAAAATGATGTTTCAAATACCCAGACTCTGAGAGAAGAATGTGCTATATCCAGGAAGGATCATCTTATGGTTCAATAAATCGTATAACTTAGAGAGAAACAAAAATATGCTTGATATGTGTGTGCATTGTGGATGGGTGTGGGTATGTATATGTGGACACGTATGCTTGTATATGCACTTGCATGTGTGAGTACATGCATCTGTATATATCAGAGGCATGAAGGTTGAAGAACAAAGATGTTTAGGAAGGGAAAATCATTTTTAAGCTATGATTTGGGTGGAGAGAGCCCCTCGCTATCACGATGGGGTGACCAGGACGTAGGTACATACTGAGTTACCTGCAGACATCACCAGCAAATGGTCGTGCAGCCCAGTGACAACTTCTGTAGATGAAACTGTGAGTCCTTTGCACACTGGAATTGCTACAGCAAGCAGGTCGGGAGCGGGAATGTCCAGGGTCACCCTCAAGCAAGACGCCTCTGAGGTTGCTGGATTCAGTCAGAGAAGAGTTGGAACAGTATTGCTGATCCTGCTTCATCAAGCTGCGACTAGTCACTGGGCTGACATTTTACCATGGGCTGGTACTTGAGGAAAGGCCCTCACACCATAAGCCTGATAATAGAAAAGAATGTATTAAAATGTGTGAATGACAGCCCATTAAAAAAAGGGGGGGGGGGTGCTGGAAAGATGGCTCCTGAGTTCAGTTCCCAGGTCCCATGTGAAAAACACCAGGTGGAAATGGTGGTGGTCTGCACTTCAGACCCTGGTGGGTGGAGCCTGGGACATCCCAAAACCAAGCAAAAAAAGGAGATGGAAATCCAGAATGATTCCCAAAGTCTTTGAGCCTCTGCAGAAACACATAGTAATCTCTCTCTCTCTCTCTCTTTCTCTTTCTGTCTCTCTCTCTCTTTCTGTCTCTCTTTCTCTCTCTTTCTTTCTCTTTCTGTCTCTCTCTCTTTCTGTCTCTTTCTCTCTTTCTTTCTCTTTCTCTCTCTCTCTTTCTCTTTGTATCTCTCTCTTTCTGTCTCTCTCTCACTCTTTCTCTCTCACTCTTTCTCTTTCTCATTCTCTCTTTCTCTTTCTCTCTCTCTTTCTGTCTCTTTCTGTCTCTTTCTCTCTTTCTTTCTCTCTCTCTCTCTCTCTCTCTCTCTCTCTCTCTCTCTCACACACACACACACACACACACACACACACACACATGCTCACACACACACTTCCATGTACAAGGCCCTGACAACATAATAAAGAACCAGAATGCTTTGACTACTTATCCCATCATGACTTTATTCAACATTAGATCACTTCTTGGGGTTCAGATGTTCTTCTAAAATACCACCCTTGACTGCATTCGGGTCCTCTGGGTATTGTATAAGAGCCTCACTCTTCCCTCACTACACAGCATTTTAATCTTCTAACCAGAAAGCTGACTGCAAGGTCATGTATTTTGAGAGACCTCAGAAATGTAAATTTGAGGTTGTCTCTGGTAAGTTTAGGAAAACCCGTGAAACCTAAGGGGAGAAAAAGATAAAATGCTTTTATAGAACACTTCATGGCCTCATTTTCAATGCTAAGATATTTGAAAATGGCCAGTCTTTTGGAATAAAATGTGTGGTTCAGAAAAATAACAAAAGTCCTAGAAAGTGCTATCAAACAGCATAAAGATAAAAATGAAAATACTTTCAAGTCACTAAAGCTTTTTTATATTGATATAAAAGAATTCCTGTAGGAAATAAAGGCCAGGCATAGCCTAAGGATCTCTCTAATGAAGTAGAATTTAAAAGAAAAAAATTTAAGGCAACATAGTAAGTATAAACAAAAGACCAAGGACTGACACCATGCAAACTCTCACGATTCAGCCGGAAGCAGGGAGCTCAGCCCCTCTTTCTTGCTGCTGCTCAACATGATTGACTGGATTTGGGCTCAGAAAGCAAGCGGTTGCCCATAGTCTAAAGGGGAGGCCACTGGGTGACGAAGTGCTCCAACAGTTCCCGAGTGGAAGAAGAAATCGGGCTGGCATGGCTCTGAGGTCAAAGCAGAAACAGCAATCAGAAGCAGGAAATCAGAAGTGAAATCAGAGACTGATGAAATCGCTCTCTCCACTCTCCAGACACGACCCACAGCGACTCAAGATTGGGGCTGGGGGGGACAGTGGGGGAGAACCAGCTCTGAAGAGCTCCAAGGTAGAGGTGTGAAGAGTCACTCACAAATGAATCGCCCTCGTTCTGACATCCTGGGGAGAGGGGACGTCCTTGTCTGAGAGGCAGTGTCTGCAGCCTCCAACAGACACAAAGGTGTGTGGACACAATCTACTGAGTGGAATTGCTGGGAAGCTCCCAGGAATTTCTAGAACATGGGATGCTTCCATGTCAGTCAGGATCTAGACCTGAGTCCACAGCTGTGGCCTTCTGGGAGACCTTTGCACGTGGAGCCGTAGGGCTGTTAGCAAGGGCTAAAGAAGCCGTCTAAGTAGCAGAGCCTTGCAAATGCAGCTCAGTTTATTTGTCCAAAAGGAGACTGGACATCAGCCATGGCTATCTCGAAACTCGGAAATATTCGGGTGTCCCGTAGCCCCGGAGCCTTGCTCATTGTGCTAGGACAAGGACACACCATGGCACGTGAGGGAGGAAATCGCGTCCCATTGGGGATGTGTCATGTGGCGTATTAACTGAGGACTGAGCAGCCCAACCTCTATTTTGCCTCCTTCTCCAGTGCGGACTGACTCGGGGGTTGAAGCGAGGAGGCACGAGTTCCTTGGTGAGTGTGTTCCCACACTCATGAAGGAGCCTGGAAGACTCAGAGAGCAGATAGCAAAAAAGCCCTAGTGGGGTCTCCCGGAGGGACTGCTTTGTGGATGGCGGAAACAAGGCATCAGGAGAGAGAATCCAAAGCAGGTTTGAGCTCGTGTGGCCTCTACCACCAAGCCTCTATTATTTAGGCTTGCTCTGCTGTTTTGCATGACGCCTCTAACAAAGTGTCTTGGGACGGTCTGCTGTATTTCAGACAGATGCGTAGGTTTGTGCACAGTACACACGGGCGAACACACAACTGCTTGAAACTTTTCTGAGATTACTGTATGGGGGGCAAAAGTCCCAGTCTGCAGAAAGCAAGAGCCTCTAAGGTATAGGGGTTAAACCAGCATCACCCCACCCATTCAGATGATGCACAGCAGGCCATGTAGAGTGGAGAGTTCACACTTAGGTTTGGATGTGGTCATCCAAGAAAGGACATGGGAACCTGGTTTGGCAGACATCATTTAATGGAAGTCAAGTGACTGGGTCCTATGGCCACCAAATCAGAGAACTGAATAATTAGATTCCTTTAGTGGATGGATTATGGTAGAAAAGAATTGCTGGGTTGGGGAGACTGCTCGACGGATAAATACTTGCTAAGCGTGTGAGGGACGGTCGTAGCCTGAATATGAGCTGCGCTCTACAGGCTCACAGCTTGCCGCTTAGCTGGCGGTAATGTTCAGAAACGTCCTGGCACCTCTCGGAGGTGGAGCCTCGCGGGAGGAGGGCACATCGCGGGGGGCGGCCCTTGAGGTTTGCACCCCAGCTGGTCGCTCTTGCGGCCTGCCTCTCTCACGCTCTCTTTCTGTCCCCATGATGGAGGCTGTGACCTGAGCTGCACCTCTCACTTCTGCTGCTGGTTCTGCTCTTTCTGCTGTAATAGACTCCACCAGCCCCTGGAACCGTAAGGCAAATAAATGTCCCCCCTTTCCCCCAAACTGTGTGTGAGCGTAGCCTCACAGCAACCGAGAGAAAAGTAACTGCCAGAGGACCAAAAGAGAGACTTCCGCGACGTTCATGAAATAAAGCAGGGTGGGCAGGGGGGCTACCTGGGTGCATGTGCTAGGGCTGCAGGAAGAGGGGGTTGAGACAGGGCGCTCCTGGGTGAAGCCGGGTGTCTGACAGTCCTCTGGCTTAGCAAGAGCTTCGGCCTGACACATGAAGTGGAGAACAGAGTTCTTCCTGGGTCAAGCATGGGGCTTCACATGCAGATTCACCCAATGTACAAGCGCCTGAACACATATGCACCCATGTATTTGTGAACACATCTTCGCGCATGCCCACACAAATGTGAAACCTCACTCGTCCTGAAGTGCCAGGTAAGGCAGAAAGGAAGGTTTGGACGTGATGTTAAGCAGGGATATTTATAGTCTAAATGATCTTAATATGGCGAGTAGCAGAAAATGTCACGAAGAATTCAAAGAGCTGTATCCGAAGGAAGAATGCTGAAAAGGCCATCGGGCAGGCAAGACTTGAGAGGTTTTGAGCTGTGAGAAAGTCTTACTTTGTGTCCCATGCTGAGCTGAAACTCACGACAATCCTCCGGCCTCAGCTAGGAGCTTGCAAGCTGGTTTGGGACATGGGTCCACACGTGTCACAAAGTGCTCATGGGGCCACACCTGCTTGGTTTCAGATGCGGGGCCAGAAGAGCCACCGAGGCCCAGGGCAGGATGCACACAGTCTTGCCCTCGCCGAGTGTTTCGAGAACGTCTGGCCAGTGTCCTGACCCTCTGAATATCATCGCACTAATTATTCCTGAAACCAGCATTTAAACACTTGGAACAAGCTAGCTAAGTGTAGCTTTTCTTTTGCTCACAAAGCAAATTTAATGTTTCCAGTAGAGTTCGAGATGTTCTCCTAGCCGGGAAAATTGCACAAGCTACAGGGAAAATGATTAATCCTCATTATCAATCACTCGCAATGTTCTCAGATTTTTTTGTCTCAATATTCTGAAAAATAAAATTGCTTGTTCTGTTCTTTTAGCCAGACTGTTCTCCTCAGCTTATTAATTTATCTCGGAAACTCCATTTTTCAAATTTAAAAGCCCATCATTTGCTTGCTTCATGTTGATAGAAAAAGTGAAATGCATGTATTACCAATAAAAATAAAAACATTTCTGAGCCTCTTCAATAAATATCTTCTATATTTTCTTGATCCCTCACCCCTACCCTGTTTCTTAAGACCCAGAACTGTTAACATTGTAAATAAATTTCTCCCAGTTTTATACTTTCATAACCTATTTTTAGCTTTTCTTTTATAAGTGTTGGTGGAGAATGATAATCTTAAAGATATGAAAGGTTCACAAAATAAGGCTCCACAGAGGTTAAGAGGGAAAATGGTGTCATAATTAAATACAAGTGTCAACGTGATGGTTGAGGGTTCAAGCTCTGGGCACATTTGTAGAGAATCACGGGTTGAGTTAAGGCCTGAGCAAACCTGCAGGAGTTGTTTGATTGATGGGGAAGCCCAAACCTTGGTGACTGGGGCTAGTCCCTGGTAAGTGAATAAGATAGAGGGAGTTGGCTAAGATAGGGGGCATCCTTTGGTAGACTTGACAGACATGTGGCTCTGGGAAGTAAGGATTACCCCTCTCTCTGTAGTCCTGTGGATGTGCGGACATGGTGCAGCCAGTTCGCTTGGCTATTAATGTTGGTGGGTTCTCCTGCCAAATGGGTCACTGAACTTAACCAGACAATCATAAGCCAAAATAAAACCTCCTGTCCCATGAAATCATTTGTCATGAACTTATTGGCACAGTAATCACAATCAAAGGGCACCATAACCCATAAGACTAGGCGTGCAGAAGGTGATATCTGCAAGCCTACTGGGCTCAGGGTATGCACGCCCATGATGCAGGACATGGTGTTTGTCCCACTCCAGGTCTCCTAGTGTCCCCAGTGGATGACCTCCGTGTAGAAGTGCTTGCTGGCCGTCCCACGAGCCATTCCTTGCGTGCACAGCTTCTTCCTGGTACACTTACCTACTTACTTGCTTCTGGCCCCTGGACTCCATCCTCTATGGCGGGACTGGCATGAGGGGGTAGAGAGACTTGGAAGCTTGGGTTTTCCTGACGAAGAAGCAATCATGTGTGCTTTGGCTTTGGTTGTGGTTTTCTACTGGCCAAGGGAGAAATTCAAGAAATGCTTCGGAAAGAAAGGATGTGGCTGCGTGTTTCCTCGTCTGTGCAGATGTGGAGTTCTATTTGAAGGATCCAAATGTCTGTCTTCCCTCAACTCCTGTGGCTGCTTCTCTTAGCACGCACAGGCAGAGGACCTACGCCGGCGATTCAGTGTGCGGCAGCACCAGAGAACTTGGGCTCTGTCAGGTTCGATGGGCGTGGTCCTCCATGCTCTCCTGTTCGCATCCTTAGCTGATGCTGATGCCGGGGAGGTCACGGCATCCTTGGGGCGGAGGCTTGCTGGAGGAAGGATGTCAGAGAGGGCGGGCCTTGAGGCGGGTAGCCCGCCCTGGTTCCGCTTGCAGTCTGCTCTTGCGGTTGCTGCTTGCTCGCTCTGCCTCATGACACCAATGTGCACAGACCTGGACAACCTCCGGCTTCTGTCGCCCACCTTGCCTGTCCATCACTCTAGGCTATATCCGCTGGAGCCATCCACTGAGTAATTCTCCCTTTCTCCCGTGAGTTGCATGAGTCTGAATATTGTTTCTCACACACTTACATGCCCTCTAGTATACACACACACACACACACACGCACGCACACACACACACCCATGCACGCACACATGCACACACGCACACACACGCACGCACGCACGCACACACACGCGCACACACACGCACGCGCACATGCGCACGCACACACATACACATGCATTGAAAAAAATTTTTTTGCTGTATTTTCTTTCCAAACAAGTAGAAATAGGCATATTAAATTTCCAGCTACATGAAAAATGATGCTAAAGACAAAGGTATCATAAGATCTCAGTTCTTGAAACTGAACCTTTCTGGTTTCGAGGTTCCCCTGGGGCGTCTGTCTGGCTGATTGCTGGCAGCTCTGTGTCCCTCGCCGTCCTCCATTCTGCAGGGCATCCAAGTCCTTCTGGCCCTTGTCACTGTGACAAACGAGAAGCACTGAAGCGTTTACAAAGTAAACTCTTCAATACAGGCTCAGAAATTAAATGGCATTCACTGGTCAGGAAGCGAGAAACATTCGTTCTGGTGTGTGGGTAGGAAACTTGACTAATGTGGTATTAGAAGAAATACTAGTTGCAACTAGTATTATGGTTCTGTTAGTGCGTGAATAGTAACTTAGTTCTGAATTTTTATCATTCATGACAGAACTTACCAAAATAAGGTAATCTAAAACAGATGTCCATTGCTTAACGATAAAATATTAGAATTTTTTTCCTTGCTTGTGCGTGTCTGAAGCAGAGGACCCTTGAACGTGTACCTGTGGAGAATCATCCTGGATGGCTCCATCTCCTTATTGCTTTGTTCTGAGGTTTTCCAGGCTCCACCTTCCAGGGTCAGAATTCCAGGGTCAGAGATCACTGCCATTTCTATACAGCATTTTCACATGGGATCTGAGGATTCAAACAGCAGTCCTTTTGCAAAGGCTTTCACCCCAGAAACAGAAGCAAATAAGCAAGAAAAGATGCTCAGTAGTTTTTTTTTTTTTAAGACTGTTTTTTTTAATTATTTATTCAACTGTGTGCATGTGCGTGTGTATGTGCACACGTGCGTGTGTGTGTGTCTGTGTGTGCGTGTGTGTGTGTGTGTCTGTGTATATGTAGAACCGCGGGTGAATTCGCAAACCACCATGGACGCCTCCACCTCCTTCTGCCCCGGGATTCACAGGCTCCGCCCTACCAGGACCAGAAGCGCAGGCCGCCCCCGCTTCCGCCTGGCGTCTATACATGGGATCTGGGATCCGAACTCAGGACCTTCCGCCTGCAAGGCGGAGGCTTAACCCCTGAGCCACCTCTCCAGCCCCGCTTAGTAGTTTTTGAAACACTATTTAATAAAACAGGTTTCTGCTAAACATAGAAAAATAATTGCTTTATAAAACTGCACAAGCTGTCTCGCCAGCTCTGGTGGCTGAGAGAGCTGAAAGGCTGAATTTTGGTTTCT
This sequence comes from Typhlomys cinereus, assembly GCA_023101885.1. NCBI lineage: Eukaryota > Metazoa > Chordata > Mammalia > Rodentia > Platacanthomyidae > Typhlomys > Typhlomys cinereus. The sequence goes on from JALPQD010000455.1 coordinate 995,458, forward strand.
CAAGAACAAATCACTTAATTCAAACCAAAACAAAAGGAAACCCCGGAAAAACAAAATGGAAACGGCCTTTTCTTGATCCCAGTTTAGTTTTCCACTTTGTGACCAGGTTTGTTCCCAGAGACAGCAAGAATGAGGAGCTCAGGAAACGTTTTGTCAACCAGAGGCGGTAAGAGGAGCAGCAGGAAATCGTCATCAGAAATCCTCAGTGGTGCATGAGGTGCAGCCCAAGGCTGGGGCACCCAGAGAGCCCTGCCAGCAGGCTGCTTATGGGCCGTGCCAGTCTGAGAGGCTGGCAAGAAAGGTGGAGAACCCATCTCTGTGTATGTAAACAAAAAGTACAAGCTTTCAATTCTTCCACGTTTGTATTTTGAGGTGAAGAAGTAAGTGCATTGAGAAGGGAGGCAGCTAGAGGGGAAGGCTGGAACATTTTTATCTTGGTTCTATTCAGGGAGAGGGGAGGGAATTGTCAAGTGAGGGTTTAGCTTCCCCAGCACGGCTTCTTGGGCCGGGCCGTGGTCCTGGGAGAATGAGAGAACACGGTGAAATGCTTTCAGATTATGTGCGAGTCCTCGTGGCAGCCGTTGCTTTGCTTCTGCTGAGAGACCTGCATGTGTGAGTTCCTGTTTATTGACTCTCGCCTTAATGCATCATCGTTGAGGACCGGATGAGCATGTAGCACGTCATCTAGTCTCTGGAGATGTGAACAGTGAGCGCATACGATTTCTTCTGGGGTGAGAAGCTAGTAGAGAAAACACAGGTAGAGACAGAGAACAAGTCAGGCTGTGGAACTAGCTCAGAGCCGAGCCAACCATGCTAGCCGAGACTCTCTCGGTCCATCTTCAGGCATTCTTTTTATAGAAATACTTCTGGCTACTATGCTTTAAAATTTGAAAAATATGCTTCCACCTCCTGTTTAAGACTGATAGGTCCTATGTTCTAATTTACTGGAGTTTGTTTTTTCTTTTGCATTTCAACACCTTCATTCTTCTAGGATAAACATTTTCCCATGTTCCTTATAACATTAAATTTCTCCAAGTTTTCTCTTATTAGTTCATTTTGGTTTCAGACTTTTTAAGAAGAGAACTTTGTGCAAAATTCTATCAGACATATTTTTAATTATAATTTAGTCCCTAAATGTGATGATTAGTTCATCTTTCTTTGATAGATATAAATTGTGATATAAATCTGTTCAAAGTTCTTCAAGTAAATTTGCCAGTGTGGATGCTAGCTTGGGTTAAGAGTTCCTTCAGCTAGGTGCCTTCAGTTTCTCAACTTGTTTTCATCCTTTGCATATTATGACTCTGAGTTTTAGGCACACCTGTATTATGAAAGATGTAGGTTGCGTATCTATTCTGATGGTATATAAAGTGACATGATATATCACTTCATCCTACTAGGATTTACAACCATTGAAAATGGTTTTTAAAATGTCCAAACTTTGTCATCTTTAAGTTAGAAAGCCTGTGGTTTAATTTTTGGGGGAGTGTCCATTAAACCACCTTTGGGGAAAGCACATTCTGCTGAGATATCCTGTCATTTAATAAATTACTAAACATCATAGAGAAGAAAACTCTTTTTCTCATGAGCTACAATCTGCACCTCAAATCCAGTAAATCTATAAATATTAAATAAGCTGATATTTACTAACCAGAAAGTCTATAAACTCTCCCATGTTATATGTTTTAAGACCTGATAGTTTTTAGATGAAGGAAGCCACAGCACCCAATTCATTTTCCAACATGTGGGTTTAGCGGCAGTTCAGACCTAGATAGAAGACATATTTGTCTTTGTGAGAGGCATGCTGTGGGGGCAGGAATGATGGAGGGCTTTCCCGTGAACTGAAGACAAGACTGATACGCACTGCTCACGGTGGGAGGGTAGGCAGCAGGACCACCTCGTTCCTTAGGAAGAACACATGGCGGATGTCATTCGGGGCATTTGGCCAGCTCTGACTTGCTTTCTTATCAGATTGCTGCCTTTTGGCCCCAGCCGTCTTCTCTACTTTTCTGTCTAGTTTTCTTTTCTCTCATAGTCTTTCATAAACACAGATAACATCGACTAGTGTTGTGACAAGGTGATGGACAGACACGTGTGATAAGAAAAGAGGAAACCAGGTTTTGATCTTAGAGTTGTGTTGATGGTGTTTCCAGCATAGTTTTCCAGGGAGGACATCCACTGTCTCCCTCCTCCTCCTCTCACCGACAGCATTAGCCCTCATCAGTCTCTCAGGGGCATGGAGCCCACTTGAACTCTCTCCTTCCGTGGTGAAATGCCAGGGCAATTCCCATGCAGGCCTTGTGGAATGCAGGTGGGAGCAGTGAAGTCCTGGCCACGACAGCCTTGTCGTGTCCAGAAGATAGTGTCTGGCCACACCCCTGCCTGCTTCAGGCTCTTATGGTCTTACTGCTCCCCCTTCCACAGGGTCTCCTGACAATGTGCTTTTGGGGTAAACAGAGGAGATATCTAAGGATGAATTCAGGCTCACAAGGGATCCTGGCCTGTGAAACTGAGAAGAAAAGAACTGCTAAAGGAAATCAACCCGAAGCAGCCCACCTGAGGTTGAGACGTGAGCCACGGGCTGACCAGCCACGCGCTGACAAGCCACGCGCTGGCCACTGCAGTTAAACAAGGGCTTCCAAGGAGTTTTGCTGCGTTCTGACTACAGATGGACTCTGCTCTAGCAGGCAGAATGTTTCCTGAGTCGTTATTCAGAATGGCCCCATGAACCTGAGCCGATTCTGTGGACCATGCCCAACCCTCATAGAGAGGTTCAAACCACATTGCTACAAAGCTGAACGGGGTCTTCAGATCCACCCTTCTCGCCCCTGTGACTACTCTGAACTTGAGCTTGAGCCCTTATCAGGGTGACTCTATTTATTCAGTGTCAACTCACATGGTCCAGAACCAAGTTTTAAGCTTTGCTTTACTGGTCAGTGGTGAGACTTCTGCCCCTCTACACGTCTCTCAGAAGATGGAGAAGTGTTAGTGATATCGGCTTCCGGAATTTAGAAGCAGGTTATTTCCCATCGTCGTTCTAATGGCCTGAAATCCCACCTGCCAATGACCATGAGGTGTACTTCAGAAGTGCTGAGTGACCCCATATTGGACCGTGCTTTGGTTACATCTGTCCTCCCTTCCCTTTTCTTCATGCGGAGAAATCACGCCACCCACGAAGATGCTCAAGCCCACATTGTTGCTTGTTAGCATTGATGGGGCCACAGCGTGTCAGAGAGAAATGAAAATGAGCAGATCGGGTTGTGCCCTAGCATAGAAAAGTTCCCTAGTTAGTCCTAACAGACAGGCACATCTGTAGTTATAAGGGACATGCACATATATGTACGTGTGTGTGTGTGTGTGTGTGTGTGTATGCATACAGGCAGGTTGAACATATTTGATTTCTAGCCTGAATTTGTTAAATTTTGTTAGAAGCTAAATAAATTTACGAATTTAAATCGCAGGCAGGTTCAAGTGTGAAGAGGCTGCCTGCCATCCAAGATCTGGGAGGAGTCTCTCTGTTGGCGAGTGGGTGTGGCTTGAGGTCACCTGGACTCAAGCAAGGCACATTTTGTTGAAGAAAGTGTTGAAAAAAAAATCTTGTGGTAAATCACTCTTTTTTTTTTATTCAATTGTGCGTGTGTGCGCATGTGTGTATGTATATATGTGTGTGTAGAACCACGGGCAAATTCGGGAACCACCATGGATGCCTCCACCTCCTCCTTGTTTACTCTGCCCCGGGATTCACAGGCTCCGCCCACCAGGACCAGAACCGCAGGCCTCCCCCACTTCCCCCTAGTGTGTATAAGTGCGGTCTAGGATCCGAATTCAGGACCTTCTGCCTGCAAGGTAGAAGCTTAACCCCTGAGCCACCTCTCCAGCCCCCAGTAAATCACTCTTTTTAATATTGAGAGATGTTTAGAAATTAAATAACAGGCTGTGGTATGAACATTAACTTACATAATTTCCTAGTGAATATTGCTTTCTGAAAAGGCTCATCTGACATGCCTTGCCCCTTTAGAACTGCGAGTGTGACGGCATGGTGCTTACTAGAATGTGTCCACTTATTTCTGTGGCTCTTGGTAGGTAAGCCAAAAGGAACGTATCACTTTTTGTAATTGTGGCTGGGATTAGAATTTTTTTTAGTGATTAGCGAGCTGGTAACTTGTGCCTCCCTTGTTCCAATGATAGTTCTTGTTATCTGTTAGTTTTTGGAAACATGGAAAGCCTCCTGATTATTTAAAAATGCGAGGAAGTTATTGGCAAGTTTTCATTTTATTGCAAACATTCTCAGTGCCTTTAGGTTGTTGCCATGATTGCTGCAGACATTCAAAGAGTAATGTGTGGGAGGGCATAGACATGCACCCATAGGAAAGGAGCAGACCCCTAATGAGATTCACCGTGATCTCCTAACTGGTTACCTTCAGAAACACACGCTCCGAAGCATTCCCACCCACTCCCTCCCTCGCACAACAGCATTAAACTAAGGGTGTGTCGTGACTTATTTCATAATATTAATGTTTCTGTAGAAGACAATCATAATATCATTAATGAGAATTATAAATTACATCCCGAGCTGCAGTATAATCTGTCACTTCTAAGTAATTAACTGCCCACGACTGTTGATCGCAGCTTTATATATCCACTTAAAGAATTGGTTTAAAATACATGAAGCTTTCTCTTTTCTAAAGGAATCCAAGAATCCTTAGCAATTAGTCTCCATGTCACTCTATGTGTGTAAGAACACCCAATGCCCTCAATTGTATAAGCGTGAGTCATCTGTACTCTGGGCAGCTAAAACCTTGCAGAGGAGGGTAAAGAATGCTGGAGTCTTCGAGATTGATTCCATTTGCTTCTGAAGTTTATGTCATCAAATTTAATGTCTGCCATTGTAAACATTAAACAAAAACAAAGTGGAATGGTGGAAACATGATCCACACAATCACAGACATCAGGAACCGATACCTGCTTCCTTGGCCTACTGAGTTCTGGGGTTTCCCGCCTCAGGACTTTTCCTCTCTCTCTTTCATTTCTGCCACAGACATCGGCACCCCCTTCATGCAGGCAATGATGCTGGGGCAGAAGCAGAGCAGAATACAAAATGTTCTTCTTTCCAGGAGGGGCAGACCTAGCCTGAGGTGGGTGTATCTACACGGCTGCACCCCGAGACGATGTGGGGCGGATCAGAGCCTGCTGGATCTGGCTCCCAATCGGCCGCTTGCCGCCCTTGGAGTTTATTCACCAGGGTGCAGCTGAGCACGGGGATTTCTGAACTCCTTGGGGGCTTCTCATGCGAGCAAAGGAGGAACAGCTGGGCCCAGGCTCTGTTACGTCCTTTGCCGTGGGCGTGCTGTGGATCACAGGGGCGGAACGACACAGGGCTGTGGAGGACTGGGTGGGCCCTCGCCCTTTAGAGTAAAACAGACACAAACAGAGAAATGGTTCACAAAGCAAAGATGATCCAATCTGGGCTTCCAGATAAAATTGGCCTTGGCCGTATTTTCAAAATAGAAATCACTCTGAATCCTCATGGTAGAAACGTCGGCGCTTCCCCAGCAGATCTTGATGAGAAATAAACATCACTCCTCTTTCTGTCGTGGTTGTGATTGTGACTGTACTTTCTGAGGAGGATGAACACATCCAATCCTCTTAATCCACACAACTGTAAAAGCGTGTTTGTACATCATTGCATTGCCAGATTCTAGCATCGATATGTTATGAATTACACGGGACTTGCCCCTGCAGATCTTGTGGGCGAGCACTTGGTCCTCGCATCGATAACGAAAGCAACTAAAGCAGACAGCAAATGCCACTGGTGCCAAGCGGTAACCAAATCATGTCAGAATTAATGTCGCCACGGGGTGCGGCTTGGCTTTGACTGCTGATATGCCATGGGAAAGACCAGCACCCTGGCACAGACAGAGACGGGGTGCTGAGTGCCCCCGCGGCCTTTCGCCGGTGTCTCTGCCAGTGTTAAAACATCAGATCCGTCTCTGTCCTTGTTGTGTGTGTCTTTTCCTTATTTTTTTCAAAAAGAAAAAAGAAAAAGTTGATTAGGAAGAAAAAAGAAAGAGCTCTTTTCGGTGTAATGAATAGTCCACGTGAGATATTTTTAATTCATAATTTAGACTTTTTCAAGCCTACATAAAGGAGAAAGAAGAGAACTAATGAATGCGATGCGCTTGTCACATGAGGTCAGTGACAGTGACATCTGATTCCCTTAGTCCCGCCTGCAGTCCTCGTGCCACACCCCGTCTGGAGCTGGAGGTGAGAATGCACATGCTGAACCTGCAGCTTGCACGAGCGCACAGGCCTTGAACAGGCTCGATGCACCTGTGAGTATTTTCACAGCTGAGGACATTGTCTTTATAGTGCTGGAGAGACGGCTCAGGGGTTAAGCGTCTGCTTCCAACAGAAGGACCTGAGTTCGGATCCCAAGTTCCAGGTAGAAACACCAGGTGGAAATGGCGATGACCTGAACTTCCAGTTCTGGAAGGCAGAGCTTGGGAAACCCCAGAGCAAAGCGAAAGGGAGGTACGGCAATCCAGAATATATTCTTGAGGTCACCCTTGGTCCTTCACAGGCACACACAGTGCCCTCTGAGAGACAGACAGAAACACACACACAAATAATAGTAATAATAATAATAATAATAATAAAACATTTTGCTTTTACAATCTTGCCATCTCAATATTTCTCAGTCAGCCAACACTTTATTTTGCAGCCCTTTACATGTTCTCATGGGAGAACGACTTGTGTCTACGGAATTCCGATCTGGACCCGCAGAGCTGTCTAAAGGCCTGGGTCTTCCGCAGCACGATGTCAAGAGAGGCCGCGTGCTCTCGAGGGTGCTACAGAGAGCGCCAAGGAGCGAGCCTGTGTGCGCAGCTCAGCAACACAGCAAGCAAGTGGCCGAGCACAAGGCCCCAGGTTGCAGCCCCAGCGCCCCAAACAAGCAAATCAACGATCATTGATAAATGAACGAAATGACATTGCATGGAGAGACCTGGGAGAACTGTGCCGATTTAATGCCAACAAAAGTAAACAACAGGAAATACGTCATACGATGCATCTTTTTAAACCTGAAGAGCTCTTCAGCATTCACTGAGAATACGCGGCCTCTCTTGACATCATGCCGCAGGATACTGGGGCCCTCTTAGCCCTGTGCGACAGCTCTTAGCGTCCAGATCTGAGGTCCACAGACACAAGTATTGTTCTTGCGTAAAATACGAGGAGGAGAAATGTTTGGATGACTTTAAGGCATTTGCCTTAATGAACGTAAGTAAAACAAGCATTTTGAGAAATAAAGAAGAGTATACATAAATTGGGGATACTCACTCTAGAAATCTCATTAATATACAGACATTGTTACATTATTGATTTTATTATTTGTATATAATATAATACATTTTATTATTTATATATGAGTATCAATATACTCTTAATAAGAAATTGATAATTGATAATCCTAGCACTCCAGAGACACAGGTAGATGAATAGCTGACAGAATCTAGAACAATATGATGAGACCCTTGATTTGAGAGAGAGAGAAGATAGGCAAAGAGGGAAGAAGGAAGAAAAGAAGGAAAGAAGGAAGAGAGAGAAAAGAAGGAAGCCAAAAGGAACAAAGGAAGGAAAAAAGGAGGAAGGAAGGAAGGAGGAAAGAAGAAAGGAGGAAGAAAGGAAGAAAGGAAGGAAGGAGAAAAGAAGGAAGAAGGAAGGAGGAAGGAAGGAAGGAAGGGAGAAAGGAAGGAAGAAGGAAGGAGGAAGGAAGAAAGGAAGGAAGGAGAAAAGAAGGAAGAAGGAAGGAGGAAGGAAGGAAGGAAGGAAAGAAGGAAGGAAGAAAGGAAAGAAGGAAGAAGGAAGGAAGGAATGAAGAAGGAAGGAAGAAGAAAGGAAGGAAGAAGGAAGGAAGGAGGAAGAAAGGAAGAGAGGGAGGGAGGGAGGAAGAAAGGAAGGAAGGAAGAAGGAAGGAAGAAGGAAGGAAGGAGGAAGTGAGGAAGGAAGGAAGAAAGGGGGAAGGAAGGAGGGAAGGAAGGAAGGAAAGAGGAAAGAAGGAAGGAAGGGAAAGAAGGAGAGAAGAAGGGAAGGAAGGAAGGAAAGAGGAAGGAAAGAAGGAAGGAAAGAGGAAGAAAAGAAGGAAGAAAGGAAGAGAAGAAGAAGGAAGGAAGGAAGAGAAGGGACGGAGGGAAAGAGGGAAGGAGGGAAGGAGGGGGGAGGGAGGGAGGGAGGGAGGGAGGGAGGGAAGTAAAATGTAACTGCCCGCTTCTTTCCATCCCCTTTCGCCTGCACACTGAGCTCCTACGCCTAGGCCTAGATACTCTGGGATTTTCTGGCTTCGCATCAGCTACTGGGTGAATGTGGGACGTGATTCGAGCAGCAGGCGGCAGGTCACATGGGCAGGGTGATTCTGCTCAAAACGTGCTGTCTGGAGTGTGCAGTTCCCCTTCCATTAAATAGCTCGTCATCCACGTGCTGAAAATCCTCAGCCATTCTCACCGCTTTGTATCTGCAAAGCGCCAAAGAGACCTTCAAAGACGTTTGCGCTTATTTTCCCTGTGTCATAATTGCCCAATGGCCTTTCCGTGCCTGTGGAATAAAAACAACAGTGATTAATAATAGATGATGACATTTGCATAGGGTCGACCCGACCCGACCTCTCTCCAGCGGTTGACATTCTTGTTTCTGCTGTCTCCTTGACACCATGTTCCCGGAGTACCACGGTATCTTGTGGGTCCTCTGTCTCCCTTAACTCTGCCGTCTTTAATTAGATTTTTCTCCTGCTCTTAAATGTAATTATTATTATTCAAATTTCCGAAGGAGCCATGGACTAGGATGTAGAAAATCAAAATTCTAGCCTTAGATCGCCGTTTTATAAATTTATAGTGAAGTTATTCCACCCCTGAAGCTACTTCTTTAACTCTAAAATCTGTGCCTTTGTCTTGCTATCGTTCATTCTCGAGACTCCTGCGCCCAGCGTCCAAACACCTGCAGTACAGTTTTAAACGCAACACCTGCGGTTGTGCTCTCTGGAGTTTCAGCAAAACCACCTCTTCAAGAGATCTACCTCTCACGGGCTTGTTAAAGACTTCCAAATTCAAAAATGCTTTTAGTCTTGGTGCAAAGTCTAGTTTTTACTTCCCACACTCACGCGGTTTTGCTCATTGGCACCTCAGATCCCACGCGGAGGAAGGAGTTACATCAGCAGAGGCTCTGGGTGGCGCTGGCTGGGCAGGGACTTTGAAGCTTTCCAGGGCGGGGCCATAACACCTTGCTCAGAGCAGCCAATCCAGACCCTCCCAGCCTCTGGTCCCACCCCTCTCCCTTGCCGCCTGTATCCTAGGTGGCTTAAAAAATAAGACGATCATAAAAATGTAGGAGTGAGATTCTAATTCTTTATACCAAAGAAGAACTAAGTTGTGCTCTGATTTAAGTTTCCAATGAGTCTGGTAGTGAATGATGTAAGATTTGGCTACGGAAGTTGCAATGGAAAACCAGCTGTTCATCTCCCTGAGTTTAGGAGAAATGTGGGCAAAAATTCCCAGGGAGCTCAGAGGAAGCATGTGTGCTTCCCCCCCCCTTTTCAAATCAGTTGCTCATACCCACCGAAGGGCCCCCAAATTAACGGGCTCGCAACTGCACAATAAAAATGAGGAGATAAGGAAAAGGCACCGATTGCTCTGCGGATTTTCAAACATTACCTGGGAACTGCCAGTGTGGAGTCCGGACATGCCAGGGTGCTTTAGAAAGCTGAGAGATGTACCATTTACGGCACCTGGAAAGTCTTGATACACTAACCAGAATAAGGAGCTTCCCAGCAAAAAGCCAAGCATGTCAGGTGTTAACACAAATTAGGGAAACTTAGTTTAGAAAGAGGACAAGAAAGGGAAAAGAGGAGGAAGAAGAGAGCAAGGAAGGGAGAAAGAAGAGGGATGAGGAGGAAAGGGGGAGAGAGGGAGAGGGAAGAGATTGATCAAGATTTCAGATCAGCGAGAGGAGAATCAAGTGCACACTTTACTTTTGCACAGTGCTTAGGCTGAGAATATTTTATTCACATGATGTATGTGTGTATGTGTGTGTGAGAGAGAGGAGAGAGCAGAGAGAAAGAAGAGAGAGAGAGAGAGAGAGAGAGAGAGAGAGAGAGAGAGAGAGAGAGATCCCATATATGATTACCAACTCCAAAAGTGATTTCTTCTTCATCCATAGTCTAAGAGGGTCACCTTAATCAAATGCAGCTTGAATTGCAGTGAACACAAGCTTTAGGCTTATATTTTATTGTTGTGATTTTAAGTTGCTGTATTTTTGGTATCTTGAGATACCATTCTTTGCGCTGAACTCCGAATGGTTTTTCTCTTGCTCTGTGGGGGATCTCAGAGCTACATGCTCCTCCTCTTGGCATAGGCTGACAAAAAACCAAACTCCAGACCAAAATTCCTCCCTCAATCAAGAGCCCATCTCTGGTCTAGGTCTCATTTCTTCTGTCCCCTCCAGCAGGTGAGCAGAACTCGCCTGTGACCAGTGAGCTTCTCTTCCTCTATTTTCTCACTGAGCTCGCTGGACGGCTGCTGTATCCCACCTGGAAGGAAGACCCACCTTCGCGTTGTTCCTTTCTGTGTCCTTTGCTTACTTGATTAGTTTCACGCAAAATCTACTAGATCAAAAACACTATAAATTGACTGGCAAGAAATAGCTACATTCTAACAAAAAATTTTGTAAAGTATATAAGAAGGTCTTAATTCTTCAATTTTCGCCAGCTGTCACAGCGTGGCGTGGAGATGTTCTCCACTAAGGGGGAATGTCGACAGCAGAGAGGAGCGCAGCTAGACGAGCTCGTGTTGCAGTTCTGGGGTGCCCTCGCCAACTTGCAAGTCAAGCATCGCTGAGGCATGACATTTTACCACATAGGCTATTTTGAAGCAAACTAGTAAGAGACTCGTGACTTACGTGAGTTAGCGTAACGTGCATCTGCACGTCGGGGGCTCCGGCGCTTATTCACCCGGCTTTGGGAGAGTCGTGAAATAAATTTACATTTATACAGTTTCTCTCCCTCTCCAGGCAGAGATCACATGTCAGCAAACGCATTTCAGGACTGTCAGGGGAAGACAAACCATCCTGCAAATCAGACACTGCGGCAAACTATTTTTAAGTCAATTGCACAGATTTCCGTTATCATTTTATACATTTTTCTGCAATCTGTCAGTAAGGAAATGACTTTGTTAAAACGTTCAAAGAAAATTAAAATTTAGCTCAGAATTAATTAAAATGGGTTAAGACAAAATAGCATTTTTCTATTTTTTTAATCACAACCAACCAAAGACGGGTCCTTTGGAACCTGGACGAAAGCGAGCCAGGATCTCGTCCTGTGTGCACCTGTCAGCAAGACGTAATGCAAACACCACCATGAGTTATTCCAATTGTCTGACAGAACAGCATGGACGATAACTCGCCTTGTTTAGTTAAAGTAAAGCATGTTTGATTAATACTTGGGTCTGAGATAAAAATGGAGGAATATGTGTTCTTCATCCTGAATCACAGACTTTCTAGATTAATTTTAACCCCCCACTGCCTCTCGGGGCAGACAGGAGAACAACGTGGCAGCCAGAGGGTTCACTTAGCAGACCAGGAACTTTGATGTTATGTTTTCACTGTTTCCTCACACCCAGCCCATCACACCTTCTAGTCACATGGTGAATTCAGGAACTCACAAAGCACCGTGGGGGATTGGGGTCCCGTTCTGCATGACATTCAGAGGGACCAAGAGATCAACTTTTCCTCTGGCCCTGATAAGGCTCCTCTGGCCAGACTCTGCCATGTGTCATCTCCTGTGCCCTTGGGCACACCTGGGACACCCTGAAACTTCACCATTAAAGCCTGAAAGGTTGTGGGGGAGTCTTGAAGAGGGTACGAGCTTTCTTTCTCTCACAGGAAGCTGAATGAGACCTGAATGGAGCTAGCATTTCCCTCCGATGATGTGTGCGTGTGTGTGTGTGTGTGTGTGTGTGTGTGTGCGTGTGCACAAGAGGGCACAAGAGTGTGTCCCTGTGGGCCCCACCAGTGACACTGCAAATCATCCTGGATTGCTCTACCTCTTCATCTCTTTATTACTTTGCTCCAAGAGTTCCTAGGTTCCACCATGCTGGGGCAGAAGTGCAGGGGACTGCCATTTCCATTTGGCTTTTTTTTACACGGGATCTGGTGATCTGAACTCAGGTCCTCTTGCTTGTCAGGTTACTCCCTGAACCATCTCTCCAACTCTGCCAAAGCATTCTTAAGTTAGGTGAAGGTTGTTTCCTGACCACTCTCTGCTTTTGCCTTTCATCAGCACCTCCACATATCCCCACTGCATGGCTACCTCCATCTCCCCGATGACACTCTGCCGCACTCAGGGCTAACTGACCCTGGATCCAGTAGTCCTCACTTCCCTGATGCCCCATGAAACAAGACCTTAGGATGACGTTGACACTAATTTGGTCACACTCCAGAATTTTCTGGGCTGCTAGCAGATGGCTCCTGCTGCGTGCGGGCATGGTTCTGAAACCCGTTCGAGAACTCCTCACAGAATCGGTTGGTATTATTTGACCCCTACACATCCTTGGAAACATTGACAAATATGTCTCATTTCTTATTTTGGCTATAATATATGTGCGGTATCATCCCTGCGCCTGGAATATACTCACAGTAGCTCATTAAATCTGTTCCGTGCTTCCAGCGGGACACTCCAGAGTCACTGCACACTGGGAAAGTAAGTGTCGCTGTTAGAATAGGAAATTTCACAGCCTGTCAATTCGGCTGAAGTTTGAGTGACACCTGTCAGATGAACCTGCTCTCAGACTCGTGATCGCTCTGTCATTTCTTCTCCACAAGTGCGAAGCCGTTGACTCTTCTGTCTTCCCGTGAATTACCTACCTTTCTCTGAAATCCAGCCTTCTGGACGTTACCATCTGCTTTCTTGGTGAACGTGAAACATAAGATTTCCTTTTAATATTGAGGTCAGGTGGCCTCCTCTTTATGTTCCACATGTGGAAGTCACTTCAGAGATTTGCGTCATGTGGGGTGTCAGATGGCTCGAGGTCTCCAGTGGAAGTACCGGAGAATCCAGAAACTTGCTGTGTCTTTCTTTGCATGATGGAAGTCATCAGCAAAGCTTTTAGCAAGCATTCCTTCTGTGCTTACCGCACAGTGAAATACAGTGGTGCTCCCACAAAGCTGACATTGCTGCAAGGAAAGAGAATCAACAGCAGCACAAACCTGTAACATTAGAAACAGCGCTCAGAGGAGAAGCCCGGTGGGCAGGCCAAGGGGCATTGGGATGCTGGGCTAGGGTAGCGCTGTACTGTCCACTGAGGCTCAGTGAGTGGCATGGTGAATCTAGGTAGGGTCGAAGATATTCTGTAGTTTTGAGGCAGATCTTTCCAGATCATGTCTCCCTGTAAGTAGCATTTCCCCCAACCCTGGCTGCAGCAGACTCTCAGATTTCTGCTTCATTTTGTGATTTTGTGCCCCAATCTAGGCGGTCCTGGTTCTATCTATCCTCTCAACACTCTAGAACTTGTCTCGTCCATTCTCCTCTCCCCATGGTCACTCCTCCTCTCCTCAGCACAGACCAGCATGTCTGCGTACTGCTATGAGCACAAAAATTGCCCATGTCAGCCTTGAGCACACAGCTGTAGGAAGAACATTGACGTACAAGCTAAACTCATCTTTTCTCAGCTTGAAGTGAAACACTGTCCTGCAGAACCCGTGTACAGCTGGCGACAACAGTTTGAAATAGGGTGTGAGCAGGTCTGCCCCTGAGTCGGTGCCTGATCATTTGGTCCTCTTGTTGACTGCAGTCGTCTCTGAGACAGCACCATGCAGTGTCATGGAGTTTTGCTGTGAAGATGAATATTCATGAGATAGTCTTTAAAAACTCAGCCCCACAAAAATCAACTTCAAATAAATTTAGTGTAACTATTTTAAGGCTACTATGCCTGTGCATGTATTCTTCTGATACATTTAAAATTTTAATTATTTATCTAGGTCCATTTGACAGTGTTCTTTTGACAGAGATAATACAGTTCTAAGGGTTACTTTTAAGTTAATAATGTGCGTTTTTTTCCTTAATTTGTCTTATTAAATTTGATAAGGAAATGCATATGAAATTTGGTATAGTGCCAAAATAGCAAAGATTTGTTTTGATAGATAGATAGATAGATAGATAGATAGATAGATAGATAGATAGATAGATAGTTGCATGGATAGATAGACAAATGGATGGATGGATAGACAAATGGATGGATGGATGGATAGATAGTTGGACGGATAGACAGATAGTTGGATGGATGGATGGATAGATAGTTGGACGGATAGACAGATAGTTGGATGGATGGATGGATAGATGATAGATGATAGATAGATAGATAGATAGATAGATAGATAGATAGATAATAGATAAACAGATGTTTTCTGTAAATTCTGTTTCACAATGTTTAGACTGTCTTTTGGCAAACATTTCCCTTCAATTCAGTCTTTAGTCCTGCATACTTCTGTTTTGAGCATTTCAATCAGCTTGTCTCCTTACACCAGCACCTCACAATTCCTCTTGCCTGAAATGCAGAGGTGACCCACTAGTTTCTGCTTTTGAGAAATATTAAGACAATATTTTTTTAATCATCAGAATTTTGGCAGACGAGGATGAGTGTCAGACCCATGGGTCTTAGTTTAAAAATAAAATGATGAGCCATGAGTAAAATGCCTATAGCTCAAAAAAAGACTAGTCATTCATTGCTTCCATGTTGAAGTGCTTGATGTGTGGGCTCTCTTCTTTCTCCTCCTCTTCTTCCTTCTCTTTTTCTTCTTGTTTCTCAGCACACTTTTTGCCCTCTTCTGTCTTCTTGTCTTCCACGTAGCCATGTGAGATGCTTGGCTACGTGGAATGTGCTCTCACACATGCGATGAAATAACAACATTTCAATTATAGTATCACCAAACCTTTCCCCTCCATATTGAAATAATGCTTCCTTTTCCTGCAAGATTCTTTACAGAGGAAACAGGAATGTCTAGTCTTCAGTCCATCCTGAAGCCTCCTGGCTGTTAACGGTTTCCTACAATTGCCTCACAGAGCTTCTGTCTGAGAATTTGCATTTTCACAAGGCCCTAAGAGAATACTTAATTTTGAAAGAAGCTGACCTGTCCTTGTCCTGCAAGATTCCAGACTTGATAGATTGGGGCACAAAATGAAGCAGAGATCTCAGAGCCTGAACCCAAGCCTTGGGTTAACCCGAGGATGACCACGGCCGAATACTGGCACTGTGGTGGAGAGCAGCCTCTCTGTCGTAGAGAGGAGCCTGTGACGAGGCCACGAGGCTTTCCACAGGCCTGGGTGTAAGGAAAACCCAGTGCCTGCTGTTCTCTGGTAAAATGCAAAATCTTGAATAAACTTGTCAGAGTCCTGTTCCTTCAGTGACACTAGCATCTTCTCACTGCTGTGACCAGATACCTGACAGGAGGCAACTTAAGGAAGGGGAGATTTATTCTGGATCACAGCTTCAGGGGGTCAAGTCCATCATGACGAGACTGCGGGCGGGACTGCAGGGTGTCAGGTGGCTCTGTGGCAGTGGGAACAGGAGGCAGTTTGCTCACATGGTGGTAGATCCGGAAGCAGAGAAGGGGAACTGCCTATGCTCACTGGCTTATTTCCCCTGTCCCGTTTGTGGCCCACAGGATGGGGTCCCACATCCAGGGAGGGTCTTTTCCTCTTAGTTAAGCTGCTCTCCTGACTCCTCCTCACAGACACAAGTATAGCTGTGTCTTGCTAATCCTCGAGGCATTTCCGCACGCCATCAGGTTGACAAAGTTGATGATCACAGGTGGGAAATTTCATTCATAAATTTCAGTTTTCTAATTGAATTATGGGAGAGGCTACAGTGTTTCATGGCTCTGCTTTGTTTTTAAATTAGATCAATTTGCAATATGTACTCATTGTTAAACATGGGCTAAAACATTTTATTGAATAAACAAAACATTGCATCTGAAAAAATATTTTCCACCTGCACAC
Organism: Typhlomys cinereus; assembly: GCA_023101885.1. Taxonomy (NCBI): domain Eukaryota; kingdom Metazoa; phylum Chordata; class Mammalia; order Rodentia; family Platacanthomyidae; genus Typhlomys; species Typhlomys cinereus. Next base: position 1,011,488 of record JALPQD010000455.1, read on the forward strand.
ACAACCACAAAAGTGGGGGGACCAGAGAGGTAGCTCATTGGGCTAAGTGGTTATGGATTGGCATTTGTGTCCCCAGCATACATGTCAAAAACTGGGTGTGGCTGTGTTGCAATGCCAGCTCTGGGAGATTGGAGACTGGTAGATCCCCAGAGCTCTTCGGCTAATTAGGATAGCCAAAATGGTGATCGAGTGAGATCCAGTGGTAGACTTTGCCTCTGACAATAAGATAGAGAGTGATAGAGGAATACTTCCAAAGTTGATCTTTGTCCTCCACACACATAGACAAGCTGACCCACACACACATGTGCGTATACAAACACACACACACACACACACACACACACACACACACACTGTGTTCCTATTTTAATTCAGTTATTTTCCAAAGAATGGCAAAGTCAGTAACCTTACCTCTTTGGTGGTAGATTCTTCCCAGGGCACCATCACTGATCAATGACTCCGTGGCAGGGAGGCCTTACTTTCCTGTCACGTGGCATTGGTGCATGTGACCCATGGAGCACTGAATCGGAATGTAATTGGTTATTTGTTGTTTATCTCAGTATAGATAACGAGAAAAGAATCCTGCTTCCAGAATAAAAGACATGCGCTTGGGAAGAGAATTTTGCATGTTGGACTGTATATTTGAAGGCATTATTAATTATAATCGGGCTACAAAGTATGGCAAACTGGTTAATCTGTGCAAGGAGACAGGCACCCGGGATGTACAATACTGATGATTGAGACAGAGCGTGGTCAGCTGAAAGCAATCGGAGGCCTTTGTTTGCTGGAAGTGCCGCAGCATCTCTCGTGAGCACTGGGGAGCCTCTACCCCTTCCATTAATAACCATTGTTCAGTGTAGGGGATGACGTTTTCCATTTGTCCCTTCACTCACTGACAGGCAAATCTGAACCCAAGCCCAGAACCTCTGCCAGTGTGTGGAATACTGGGCAGCTGGGCAGGGGGCCTCGGGGTGGTCTCCCGGAAACCCTCTGCAAGAGTTTCCTTCCAGAACAAGACACAATCAAACATCTCTTTTGTCCCCCTTTACTACTGTTTTGTGAAGAAGAGAGGAGGGAATTCTGTGGGTCTCAAACTTCAATAGAAAGTGCTCCCAGAAAGGAAACCAACTCCTCTGACACCATTTCGACCAAAGTTCCCCTGATGTAGAGCGGCGCTACTTAGACGGCTCTGATGATGCGAATGACTTAATAATGAGGCTCAAGGGCTAAATCTCACACCCAGCAGCTGCACTTGGTCTTGCCCCTTCCTTGTCAGAGAATGGACGTGCCCACGGCCTGTGGCCAGCTGCCCTCCTCATCCCAGGTCTTCCTCAGCATCAGCTCACCCCCACATCCACACGGGCACATTTCGATCCTAGGAAGTGGCTTGTCTTTTGCATCCATTTGTCCTTCCGTGTCGATGCGTGTGTGCTTTATGAGTCATGCACACGAACGTATTTTTAATGTTCTTTTAGTCATTGAAGTATCTCTCTCCCAGGCTATTCTGGTGGAGCGTTGGTGACGAATCCATCCGGGAAATAGCTCCTTTTTATCCCCAGATGGCTCCCAGCTGAGTGACTGCCGATGGATTCGCGTGTGCCAGGCAGAAGTCTCCCCAGTGAAGGGTCGGGACTGATTACCCGCAAGTTTGCCCATCTCTAACCCACCAATAGATAGCTTTGAACGCTTCATACATGTCTGTGTACATAAACTACACACATGTATAAGGTGTACAGTATCACAGGTATGTTACAAAGTATGATGGTCAATATTGATTATCAGCTGGAAGCACTGAACACACACGCTTCTATGCATGAGAGTGTCTGTGCGTGTGCGCGCATGTGTGTGCATGTGTGTGTGTGTCTCTGTGTGTATATCAGAGGACAGTGTGTGTGACTGTGTCTATGTGTCATGTGTGTGTGTTTGTGTCTGTGAGTGTGTGTGTGTGAGAGAGAGAGAGTATATGTGCACAAGAGGGCACTTTGTGTGCTTGTGGAGGCCCAAGGATGACATCAGAGGTTACCCTGGTTTGTTCTACCTCTTCATTGCTTTGCTCTGGGGTCTCCCAGTCTCTGCCTTCCACGGTCTGAATTATAGGCCACTACCATTTCTGCCTGACATTTTATGTGGGATCTGAGGATTCAAACATAGTCCTTTTGCTTTGGAAGCAAAAGCTTTGACCCCTGAGCTATTAATATTTTTTGAATAACTTGGGAGTTGTTTTGTGGGTCATGATTCTGCTTCACGCTGCTGCTAATAAAGAACTTGCACCGGGATCCAGCGGCACACACCGCCACTGCTGTCTTTAATTCGCTCTGAACAAAATGTTTTCATGTCGTCATACTTCCTGCTAACACATAAGACTGACCTCCTGCTAAGTAGGATTTCTACAGGCCCGTGGAGATGAGACCTCAAATCTATGAAACAGCAGCCAGGATTCTCCACGAGAGAACGTTACTGTTAGAGGCATCATTTATCTAATGTTAATGCAGAAAGATTCAGGATGAAAGGACAGTCTTGGGGAAACATCTATCTGTGTAACACAAATCATGAACACACATCTGCTTAAATTTATTACCACTGTCCTTGCAGTTTCATTTTTTGGGGTGTGTTTGTGTGTGGGGGGGTCACTTGAGTGTGTGTGCCTGTGGAGGCCCAAGGGTGACTTCAGGAATCGTCCTGGATTGTTCTGCCTATTTACTGCTTTGCTCTGAGGTTTCCCACGCTCTGCCTTCCAGGGCTGGAATTAAAGGCTGTCGCCATGTGATCTGGGATCTGAACCTGTGTCCTGTGGCTTGCAAGACAACGACTCTAACCCCTGAACCATCTCCCCCACCCTGCACATTCTATACCCGCTTCAGACCAATTGGAGTGGTGTGACGGCCTGTCTGCAGACACTCAGTGAGAACTGAGAAGGCTGTGGATCCCCTAGTGTGTCCCATGAAGGGGCCGGGAGGCCTCAGGCAAATGCGTCTCTCTCCAGCACTGAGGGTCCCATCGGGAAGAGAAGCAGCCGGCGGGTTCGTTGTGTGTGGTTTGTTCCTCGATGAGGAAGGAGACCTACAAACCTCTTCTCTTAGCACTGGCTGATCTGCACGCACACTCCCCTGACTGCAAGGTAAAGGCATGTTTGGGGGCTGGAGAGGTGGCTCAGGAGTTAAGCCTCTGCCTTGCAGGCAGAAGGTCCTGAGTTCGGATCCTAGACCCCACGTATAGACGCCGGGCAGAAGCGGGGGCAGCCTGCATTTCTGGTCCTGGTAGGGCGGAGCCTGTGAATCCCAGGACAGAGTAAATAAGGAGGAGGTGGAGGCGTCCATGGTGGTTCCCGAATTCGTCCGTGGTTCTACACACACACACGCACAATTGAATAAATAAATAAAATATTAAAAAAAAAAAGATAAAGGCATGTTTGAAACAGACGCTCTTCCTCCAGCTTGCGCGGATGGGTGAGCGCAGACAAATGCAGGATACATGTCCCGAGGTCTCTAGTCACAAACAATTCTCATCGATTCTACAGCAAGGAAATTATTGCATAGCCTCCTGAGAATACTAATCACGTGCGTATTTATTTTAAAAATAACTTATACCAGTGAACCTAATATAAGCATAAAAAATAAGCATTTTGATATAAACAAGATCTTCAGCGGCATCAGGAACAGTCAAGCTCTACACCCACCAGCTGGAGCTACATGCAGATCATTTTCATCTCTCCCAAGCCACACCCTCGCCTGGTCCTTACTACTTCCTGTTCGCTCTTGAACTTCCTGGCAAACACCAGCCTGGCTGCCTCTCTGAGGACTTGCACAGTTTAGATATTCTGCATAGGCAGTGTTGTTTGTTCCTGGCTGCCAGAGTGAAGGCTGACCTCCAAGGTGGTCTGCAATGGAATATTAGCGTGAACTGCAACACGACAGTCACTGCACAGGGTTACTCAGAGCAGTCGCTACGCTCCCCAGGTTGGGGAATGCATGCTGGCTGACGCCTGGCTCCTCCCACCTCCACACCCCACCTGGTGGCCAGTGCAGTGCAGAAGCTCCTGTAAACAGGAGGATCAGGTCTGCAGACCCCAAGAACTGACTAATGCAGGGCAGGAGAGACCCCCTCTCCAGCATCCAGGCTCTGTGAGTTTTAGGGGCGCTGTGTCTCTCCAGGTTGCATGTTCAACAGGACTGGATCCCATCCAAAATGCCCTCATCGCGTCTCCTCCAGTTATAGCATTTCACCCTCCTGTTCAGATGATACCAATTATAGCAGGATCAGCGCCCGTCCTACATTCCTGCAACGCCTTCCTCGCCTGCTCATTATTTCAACAACTCCCTTGGCATTTGGCTTCACCCGCGCCGCACTCACAGGGCCCAGCCGCCCTGTCTACCAGAGTTATTTGTGAGCATCTCTCAAGAGACCGATTGCACTGTGAGTCTCTTGAGAGCAGGATTTGTGTATGTTCTGTGTATCCCGACATCACCTACTCACCACTCCTATGCACTGGGCGCTCAAAAGGTCATTTTAGAATATTATAAAAATGATCACCAATAAATGCATTTAGAGATGTTGTTTTCTAAGCTTTTTTTTCATATGATATGGACACATGCTGAGCTGTCGACCTAAAGAGGTGAAATGCTCTTTTTATGTATGTGCCTTCCTTCAGCCCATTAGCGAAAAGTTGGGGTGCCCTTACTTGTTGTGAAGCTTTCAAGTTTGACACAAAAGTTCATGTGCTTTTTATTTCCAAGACCAGAAGCAGTAAAGAGTAGAAAGCTGACCCCGCCTATGACTCACACCTTCGGTGTGAGTCGAGCTTGGTCACAATGGCCTAGAGGTAACTATTTAGAATTCAGAACCCTAAATGTTTGTGTTCTGCATGCAAATGAAAGCAAGAGGAAACTCTGAGCTGAGAATTCTTTCTTATCAAAACACAGACATGGCAAGCAAACTACATGTCGGTATCACTTTCTCGATTAAATAGTTAACCAAATTGTTAAATGCTTGCATTTGTCATTCAGCCAGTGGATAACGACACCATGTTGAATGCAGAACTGAGCTGAATGTTTGATGAAGTTCAATTATCACACTGCTGGTGCAATGATTTCTAAAATAGGTAAATAACGCCTAACAAATCCTTAAGCAGTCTGCTATAACAGTAAGTCAATATCTTATTTACGCAAGTAACTAAGGGTACAATTAAATCCTCAAAGAGATAAACTACGGGCCGTGAAGTTGCAGAGTCGAATGGCTGTTTTCATGGAGAAGCTCATTTGAACTGAGCCTGAGGTGGTAATGAGAGATACCGAAGAGTTTGAGACAGTCCATGGCCAATCACAGGGTCTGATATCCATCACGCAGTAGTTTGGTACCAGGAAAATAGAGAATTTATAAAAAAGCAAGAATGCGTAGAAGGTAATAGAACTGACAGTGAGCTGTTCTGAACATCTGGAAGGCAGCCAGAGAGCTTGGAAAGAGCAATTTCTGTTAACTTCTAGGAGTTGATTACAAGTCATTATGAGCAGGTAGGGGGGTCAGAAAAACAGCAAATGAACATCATGGGGCTTGGTGATAGGAAGGGGAAGGAGATAACACAGTGTTCTATAGAGAGCCAAGACTGAGCCAGGAGGAATTTGAATCAGGGAGCCTTCTGTACACAGAGCTCCGCCTACGTAAGGTCAGACAGAAAGAAAAGGGGCAGATGGATGGTGTGAGGAAAACATCTGGGAAAAACAGGTATCTAGAGGGACCAGGGCTTCCTGCCTTCCTCGGGGTCCAGAGGAGTAAGAAGCAGACAGATGTTCTAAACAAAGAAGAACGTAGATGACATTAATGTTGCTTGAGTTAGAGAATGGTAAGATGGTCAGGAAGCGAGTGGTCGAGGCCGCGCAAATGACTACAGAAAACATTTAAATAAGCAGTTCAAAGACAGACGAGCCGCCTTTACCCCCCGCAACCCCGCCCGGCTTTCTCTGGCCTCGCTGAGAAGCAGAAGAGGGCATTTTGCGTAAGAGGGAAATTTAGTAGTATTTTCAAAGCATGGAACACAATCTAGTGCGGTATGGAAAACATTTAAATTAGAAAAAGGAAGTGGTCGTTTCCCAGAATGTTCTCTTGCCCTTGTGCTTCGCGGCCAGTCAGTTCTCGAATCTGAAGCTCAATGTAGTAAAGCAAAATTATCACCATAAGCAGATTTTTTAGAAACTAATGATTCGTCTATCTTAGGTGGTTTCGTTTTATAAACAAGCTACTTATTGAACATCCAACAATGCTGAATTTGTTCAGAAAACACAACATTCTTTTCTTCTTCCTACGCGTTCTGATGATGAAATGGTATCGACTCTCTCACCACGTCACTCTCTGTCCTCTTATCAAGTGGGGGGTGCTATCGACGACAACAGAGCCAAGAGAAGCAGGGGGGAAGCCCGCACTACTGCTAACTCCCAGCAGTTTGCATTCTGGTGTCTTATGTGATCGACTTTGTCTTCACTATATGGGCAAATATTGAATAATGTGGATACGTTAGGCTTGAATCTGATTAAGTTTTTTTTAATCTGCTGTAGCAGGTGATAAGCTGAACATTAGACTAAGAGCTAAGAAAACACAAAAGTCAACATTCAGTTCAGACCTACTCTGAGCATGAACAGGGGTGAAATACCTGGGGAAACAACTTAGCCAGCACATGCCTTTCTTTCTGCAGAGCATATGCCCGATAGAAGACTTGGTGCCCATGTGACCTGTGATTAATGAGGTGGCTGATCTTTCTTGTCATTGTTTCAAACATCCTACAGAAGCGAGGGCTGCACATAAATCACAGTACCAAATGAAGACCTATGGTTTTCTTCAGGCCAATGTCTTGTCTGTTATCAACCTCTGCTATTGTCACAGAGATAATAATAGAATGCAGATTGTGTGTGGCTCAGGGGTAGCATGTTCTACTAGCTACACACCAGGCTCTGGGTTGGCTCCTCAGCACAGTCAATCCCAACCCCTAAACTGATTTGCCAGAGACTATATGGATCCCTAGGTCAGAATGTGCAAAGCCCTTCCTGGTGTCTCCATGGGTAATTCCGCTTGCTGCACTTCTGTGAGTTTGCTTATTTTTAAAATCATGCATCTTTGCTGCTTGGAGCTCAGAAGTTGTCATAGTTAGGCACAGGTGTCAACTTGACAGTAGAAGGTTTGAGCTCTGGGCATATTTGTGGAGAATTAGTGGTTGAGTTAAGCCCAGAGCAAACCTGCAAGGGATTGTCTAGCTGATAGGGAAGACCCAGCCCATGGTAGGTGGGACTAGGCTCTGAACAGGTGAATAAAATACAGAGAGCTGGTTGAGGGAGTCAGCATCCTTGTGTACACTTGGCCAGACATGCTGGTCTGGCAAGTAAGGATCGTCCCTCTCTCAGCCATTACATAGAGATGGTGTGGCCAGTTCCCTCGGCCCTGGTGTTGGTGTGAGCTCTCCTGTCAAGCTGGACTGAGAAGTATAACCGGACTATCAGTAAGAAAATAAACTCCTTGTTCCCTTAAGTTGTTTGATGGTCATTTATCAGTAGCCATGCAGGCGACTGCAACAGAGGTTTTCTCATAAACTTGGGCGGTCGCTTTCTGGAGCAACAGGGTTGCAAAAGAGCCGGAAGCTGTTTAATGCACGTGAACGGGGAGCGGAGAACAAGCCAGCAGCCCTGAGAAGTGCAGACCCTGAAATAGGATCCACTGTGACATCTTTCAGCCACGGAACACAGTGTCATTAGCAGGATAAGTGACTTTAAGTGGCCGTTTTCCAAAGTGATGCTAATGAGAACCCTGACAGCCACGTCCAAATTTAGACTCGGATAATGGCTCTTCCTGGTCTGCAGAGATCTTAAAACAGCTACAGTGTGATAGAGGGATGGGTAGGAAGCTGTGCTTCTGAGAGGTTGCGGTTTTAAAGGAAATGGCCCGAAGTTAGGAAAGAATATTCCAGGCTTTCATTTCCTCAGAGAAGGAAAATGAGGCTGGGCTAGAATAACCAGCCATGTTCTACCTCTGAGTGCGGGTTGGGCCTCACCCGCCAAGTCCCAGCTCCTTTAGTAATTAGTCTTTTTGTACACAAAGAAGGCAATGTACAAGTAGCTAAGATATTTTTAACTCTAGTGCTCAAAATGATTCCCAGATATGAAGGAAAAAATGACTTTGTAATTTCAAAGTAGTAAATTGAATGTTTTCTGGAAGACACCCAGTGTATATTATTTCTAAATCACTGTTGAAATTAACAATTATCTTCAATTACCAGGAAGCTCAAATAATTTCCAAACCCCAATGAAAAATTAGAATGTGAATACAACAGTCTATATCTGGCATAACTTATTTCGGATGAATATAATTTTGTTAATTTGAAGCTGTTTTGGGGGGGATTTTCATTTATATTTTTTCTTCCTTTATTATTTTTGAATAAAATATACTTGCTGGGTCAACAAAACATGCACAGTATGCATGCAGTGAAAAGTGAATTGAGTTAAAACTTCTATATTAGGTAAATTTAAAGTTTATATTTTTCAAACTCTGCATTATTGTTCATTTGAAACAAAGGTCTGCTGTCTTCAGATTACTTTATGAATAATGTGTTTGCCTCAGTGCTGTTAGAAAGCTTAATAAAATTTCATGTTATAATGTACACAAAGTTGGAATGGAATATGTTGAAGTATTTTTACCTTCACCAAACATCAGGCACATAAACATCTCCTCTATTAAATGAAGTCTATTCCTGTCACTAGAACTAGGACTCATGTGTATGAATTCCAGTATCAGGCACTTCCTTCTATTATACCTTATCGAGTCCATAAAATAGATGTAGATTCTTCATGGCCTACCACGTGGGCTGTCTCTTGTTTAGAACATATTCTGAGGGAAGAGAGCGACCCCTGGGGAAAGATGGGGTACATTTCCGGAATTGTATGTCATTGAAATCTACCTGAATCGTAGCATTCATATGTTCATGTAATCCCATGTAGACTGAACTTGCTCATTTCTAGTGTAAAGCATGTAGCGGAAGGATGAGACGTCTGCTAGAAGGCGCGACCTCTGCTCTGGGTTCTCCCTCTAAGAGACCCTCGCCTGCCGTGAGTCGTGGGCATCTCTGAGGAGCGTTGGAAGGGAAGGGATGAAGAGCTGAGATCTACCTGCCTCCCCGCGCAGCCCTCTGGGCTCACGTGCTGGTGAGAAATGAGGTCTAGCCCCCATTACACAAGTGAGCTCAGAGCGTCTGCCTGGTCCCAGGCTGCTCTTGGGAAACTGCGACCCCCAAATCCTCGCCCCACCAGCTTGTGAGCCAGGTGGTCAGACACTGTCCCTACAGAAACAGAGAATGCGGAGAGACTAGCAAAGCTGAGCTTCAGAGAAACAAATATAATTTCCAAGCTCAAGTGTGCCGCATGCGATGGTTCAGACCCAAGCAAAGAGGTGCTAAGAGCTAGAGAGGCCCAGGTGAACCTTGCACAGCAGCCTGGACCTCAGAGATGAGCAGAGAGGGTGCAGAGCGGTGCTTCAAGCCAGAAGGCTTGTAGCACTTGGATGCTGATCACCAATAGCTGGTATCCCTCTTACTTACTAGAGCACCAAGCCTACAAGCCGCGCGACTGATTCCATTGCTAGGTTGTCTAAATGGTTTCTGCAGAACTAACGGTAGGTATTTGCTCTCTCCATCTTATGAGGCTAAAAAGGGGGTCTGTTATTTTGGGGATAAGGGATGTAGATATTCTGCATTGAAACACAGCTTTGAGGCCCTAACACATCCATTAATTGGATACTTGGGGGGAACGCACAGGTGTTTTTGACAATCGACCTCTTTATGGCTTCTATAAAGAATGGGAATAGAGGACCATGTCCAGGGGCTTGCCACTAGCTATGCTGGAGCAAACAAAGGTGCTTCCCACAGCTCTTGAACTGCACGCAATTTATAGTTTCACCTTGCGACAAAGGCTTTAGAGGCTGGGCGCTTCGCAGGGGTCCCTTGATGGCACAGGTTAAACAGGAAAGATTGTTTCTTCCCTTTCTCTTCCCGTCTCACAAATCACTCGATGCTGCCTTGCCATTCATAGGAACTTTCCTCAAAACCTCTTTTTCCCTCCTTGTTCATGTCCCATCCCAGAGAGGGGAGCTACTCTATCCTGCCTGTTTGCTCCGATACGTCTCTGGCTGACACCTTGCCAGTCCCAGCGCTCCCCTCTGCTACCAAAGTCCAACCTGCCAAAACAATGTAGATGCTGCTAAAATATCACAGTCTCTACACCACCAGACTCTGAAAGACTCGGTTCTCTTCCAAGACCCACCTGGACGGACAGTAACAGATATGAGCAGCCTCTTGTTAATTTGCTTTTCTTCCCATGCTATCTGCATCCACAAGAGAAACATTATCACCCATGGGATACCCACTCACTGCTCTAGAATAATCCAGAAGGTCCCTTTGAGAACTGTGCTCTCAGAGTGCACGTGCACACAGCATTTCCTTCTGTCTTCAGATGTGGCTGCATATGGGCATTGTGGTCCACGGAACACTAACGTGCCAGTACCAAGCTATATGCAAAGATGAAGCATTGGTTGAAATCTAAACAGGTCGCCAGACCCATGAAGGGTCTGGGTCCTTCTCCTCTGCGGTCCTGCTAAGATGGCAACTGGCATGTTTCAGGTGTTATGTTCTCCACAGATGCTAACAAGCGGTCCATCCCTCCCTCATCTCCCCAACACCTACGACGGCAGCAGGCTCATCCCCAGCTTCTGACACCCTAAAGGCAGCAATGGCAGCCTTGGGCTGCGGAAACGTCGCCTTGTTCTCTCCATGGATGGACCCCCGCTGAAAGGACGATGCTTCTCTAGGAAGTTCCTTGCCATTGTTCTTCTGTTGTAATTCTCATTTCTTCTCCTAATGTCATTTTTCTCTCAAATGGATCCGGACACGGAGCATCACAGAAAGCATGCAAGCATGTCAGGCGCCGGTTCAATGTCTTTCACAATCACTTCTGACCTAATTGGACATCTATCTTCATGACATTAATACCGATTTTTCTGGTAGAAAACAGAGGTTTTCTTCCCATGCAGGCAGACAGATGTGCTGGTGGCTTCTTTATGTCTCATCTATTGTATGAGAACATACAGAGGTTAATGCTGTGTGCTTTAATCATTATCTTTGTGTGTGACTCTAATATTGATTTATTTGTCCAACAGTGTGAATTTTATAGTAAGCCCAATAACTCTCTGGTTAAGCCACTGCATAAATAAAAATTCGATGGAGAATAATAATATGCTTATTTCTGAAGTCATTTCCATTCAATAATTGCTTTCTTTCTAGCCTGTGAAGAGCGCCTGTCTAAAAATGACCAGGAACTAAGCAGCATGACTAGTACCAGTAAAGGCAGGAGTGATTCTCTCAGCAAAGAAGTAGAGCAGTCAACACAAGTTTGTTGCGCAGCTTCAAGGCATCACAGACGCCCCTTCTCTATTCAACACTTGTGTTCCCATGGCATCCAAGGAGGCATCCCCAGAGGGCTGAAGCAGACACAGCAGTAAGGTCCTCAAAATCAGCCGAGGAGGAGATGACTTGGGGTTCAAAGTCTTTGCTTTGCAAGCAAAAAAAAAAAAAAAAAACCCAACCTGATTCTGGATCCCTAGATCCCATGTAAGAATGCCAGAGGGTGTGACGGCAGCCTGTGAGTCAGGCCCTGGGAGACAGAGCTGGGGAATCAGTAAGTAGGCAGAACAAGCTAGGATGATTCCAGATGTCACCCTTGGTCCTCCACAGGCATGAACACTTAGTGCCTTCTTGTGTACACACACACACACACACACACACACACACACACACACACACACACACCCTCCTCTCAAAAGAAGAAGCGAGGAAAGCCAAGGCACACCTACTTCCTGTAAGAATGCTTTCACTTCCTGTCTGCTCACTGGAGACACAGGGCGCTATGTTCTGCTTTCGGTGGAAAGAGTGGCAAGAAAGGTTCAGCAGGAGGAGACACATCCAGGCAAAACATGTTGCATTGCACACGTGATGCATATAATAGTAACAACGGCTTACAGTCCTTGTTTTGTGGTCACTGCAACTGGAGGTGGATATTTGGATAGGGATACGCCCTCCCAGTGTTCCTAATGTTGTGGTGCGTGCGCGTGTGCACATGTGTGCGCGCATGTGCGTGTGCGTGTGTGTGATACTTCCCGTTCACTTCTGAAGAAAGCAGACGGGCGGTCATATACAATGCTGAGTTAATCAAAATTAATTTCAACTCTATATAAAGCAAAGTATGCTTTCCCGGGTTTAGAGAGAAGACATACTAGATTCTTAGAAAGAAAAAAAAAGGAAAGCTATGTTTGCACCCAGATACCATAAAACCCGACGAAATGTGGGTTCACAATGCCAGAAGCAGCTTAGTAATGGCTGTTTTATTGAAGTGTGTTTTTACACGGAAGGACAAATGTAAAAAGATAAAGAGGGAAAGGAAAGGGAATGGAAGAGAAATGGTTGGGACATTGGGAGGGAGGGTGGTGGGCAGAAAATGAGAGATCAGAAGAAAGAGCTGAAGTCAAGGAGGGTGACTGCTGGATTATCCCGTCACGAGGGGCCTGCCAACACAGCTTTCATTTCTAATCCTTTTACCACAATTTTTTGCTCTTTACTGTGCTGCGCACCTGGGTCTCCAGAGCCGGTGATTTATATCTGTACTTGTGTTTCCATGTCTTCAAGTTACCTTAGGTTTGCAGACAATATTCCTCTCCCAGCTCACGCTCCCATTCCAGGTAGCAGCTAGTATGTGATGTTCCTTCCATCCGTGTTCCGCTCCTGATCTATATGAGACAGTGATGTTACTCAATCATCAGACAAGAACAGCATGTTCTGAGCGCTTCTCTTAGGACAGGTCTTTGTTATGGTCTGATTCTTGCTACCACGCCTGCTATCCCTTGGCCATTATTTTTAAAGGAAGCTGAATTTTGCAGTGATATGATAACAAAATGTCTGACTATAACATGATAAGTGGTATTTACAAACCTGGCAAAACTTCTTTAGAAAGCTGCATGGCTCAGCTCCTTGTGACTCCATATTCGGAGTGGATGTGCACACAAGGAAGGTGTCTTCTTCCTGTCCATCCCCGCCTCACTGTGGCGCCCTTAAAATGAAAGGCAGACAAGACAGCAGCCCACGACTTTATTAAATATATGACCCATGAAGCACAAGGCTTTTGCAAGGAAAGGGAGACCCAAGAAAATGTGTAAACCTGAACACTTTAGTGCTAGGCTGGAAGACAGGAACGGGCGAGAGATCCGTTAAGAAGCTAAGAGCGTGTGGTCTAATGGTGATCTTGGGTGCTAGGATCACCAGCACATTATCTGAATGCTTGTTTCCTTAAGGAAGGTCATAGTGCCTTCAGGAAGTGGGGTCTGGCTGCAGGCCTTATTAGGTACAGTCCTTTCAGGCTCCTACTGACGGGACTGAGTCTCTCCTGCTTCTGTGTTTCCCCTGCCAGGAGGGGCTGAAATTCCCTGAATCTGCAGCCTGGGGAAACACTTCTTTCCTTCAGTCGCTTCTGTCAACAAGAAAAGCGCTGATACCTCTGGAGCACTGGGCAAGGCCGTCTGCTCCGATTCCTCTCTTCTCGGACCTCCACTGTCATGAGGGTCTAAGGGGCTGGTTTACAGGGACATTCAGACCCACCTTTCTCGTTCTGAGCAGCTTCTCCAGGAATATCTCCTCCCTGAAATGCCATGGGACTGTGTCGAGGGGGGGGGGTAGCGTGATCTTTAAAGGTATGATATCTCTTTAAAGATATGATATCTCTGCACAGTCTGTCTGGGGAATGCACAGCCAGGCCTTGGTCACGTGCTGCAGCTTGCAGTGTCTTGCATGCAGTAAGCTGTATACATCGCCTTTTCCTGCAGTATGGCTTGTCCAGCCTAGTTAAGCTCCGCCCTGATGTCAGTTTGCACCTTTGACCCCAGGCAGTCTTTGTTCCCAGCTCCCCACAGAGAGGGCATTTCAACGCCATCCAAAGCAGGCGACATTGATTCCCTTTTCTGAAAGTTTCTGAACTTTTTTAGTCCAGACAAATCTTGAATGACTAAAAGTATTTTTTGATACTGATTTATAGTTTCTTGATGAGACTCCACAGTCATGAATTATTCAACGTAAAACCCACTGCTAAGTGAACCGACTTCTTCAGAGAGAGCCATCCGATGTAATGGATGGTTGCAATAATGGATGTCTATTTCTTAAAAATTTCTAAGGTCAGTCTGAGTTGCCAACAAATATGTTAATTTTATATATGTACATGAGTGTATGTGTGCGTCAAGTTTAAGGGTGTGAATGTTACATTGAGTGCTACCTTTGCTTCAATTCCTTTCATAATCGATCATTGCCCAAATCCTGCAAAACGTGATCTCAAGTGCTGGGTTAGATGGGACGCCTGCCTAATGTCAGTCTTGGTGTTGCATGAGCATACATACGAAGTACAGAACGTTGTGTTTCCGTGTGAGCTGAATTCCAGAAGCTCGGGGCAATGCAAACACCGTGAACCTTTGGTGTGGTTAGAATGCAATGCATCTGTGGTCCACAAGGTACTACAATGGTGGCGAGACACAGAAAGGAGATACTGGACCTTTCCAGCAAAGACTTCTGCAACAAATGGCTTACTCTTAAAAGCGCCTGTCCAGTTTTAACTGGTGACTACTAATTATCTTAAACGCCTATTGGTAACGAATTCTTGTTGGTCATGGCCGGGGCCCTGTCTGACCAGCCCTTCAGCCCAGGGGCTCCCAAGGTGCTGGTTTCAGGTGAACTGTGTCCCAACCCTCTTCTAAACTCATCTGGGTCATTGGAAACATTCAGTTACTTGTGGCTCCTCTGGCCAGCTGTCCACAGAAGGTGCCCTTAGCATGAAGAGACCCGCCAGCCCTCCATTTTCAAAGCCCAGAGCCTCCCGCATGCCACACTGTACTTTGCACTTTCCATCCCCCCCCACACACACACTTCCTCTCCTATTACCAGCCAGCCAAAGGCCCAGGGTTGCAGCAAAGGGCTCAGGAGATTAACAAGTCCCTGAATCAGATGGCCAGTAAAAGTAATTACAGCTCTTGGATCCGTTCCCCTGTAACCCCTGTAATCTGGAGGCAGCCTCAAGGCGCAAGTCCAGGACTGTTCTAGAATTCTGCTGTGGTCAACCACAGAGTGACAGGTGCCATCACTACGTTACACACAACACAACGGAGACACTGGTGTTTCCTAACATCTTCAACACACACAACTTAAAACTGACACAACTGATTTTTGTGTTTGAAAAGCTTAAAAAACATTTAACTGTCAGCAAAATAAAAAATATTCCTTTTTTCTCCTTAACTAGAACATAATTCTAGCAGATAATTCATTGCTTCAAAATAGTGTATTGTGCATTTAAATCCACGCTGGAATGTGGATGTAAATCATATCAAATAGAAATCATATCAAATATTTTAAAGAATCAGTAGTTTAAAGTATTCACGTTCATGTCTTCAATGCAAAGTATGTGATGGAGCTTTTGTGTATCAGCAGTATAGTAAGTCGGGTGAGTGAGATGAGTGCAGAGAAAGAGGAGCCGATGCTTTCAGACTGTAGAAATGTGAGTTGAGACAGTAAGTTATAGACAGATGAAGAGAGAGAGATGTTTTGACAGGTAGATGACAAGCACATAAGTAGATATTTAAATATATCAATAAATAGATGATAGAAGATTAGATAGAAATTGATTGTACAGCTGACAGACAGATTAGCTATATAAATGAAATCATCCTGGATTGCTCTTCCGCTGCATTGCTTTGCTCTGTGGAGTGCCTGGCTCTGGCTTCCTCCACTGGCTGCCGTATCTGGCCCAGCAATTTTATGTGGGATTTGGGAATCCAAACTCAGCTCCTTTTATTGGAGAGGAAAAAGCTTTAACACCTAAGCCATCGTCCCAACCCCAAGTTAGACTTTTACTTTGCTTTGCTTGAGTTTATTGTGGAAGATTTCATTTTGTATCCACAGTCCTGGATAGAATGAAAGTCTTCAGGTTTATTCTTGGCCACTCCATTTCTGGCTTCTTTTACATTGCTGGACACAAAGTAGACAATCAGCAGCCATCCATTTTCTGGGTCACTAATGAACTTTAAAGAAAAGGAATAAGATAGATGGTAGAAGATGATAGATTGAACACATACATAATAGAAAGACTGAAAGAAAGAAAAAAGGAAAGAACAAAAGATAAAGGAAGATGGTAGATTACAGAAAATAAAAGATGATATATGGATAGACAGTGGAGTAGATAGATAGATAGATAGATAGATAGATAGATAGATAGATAGATAGATAATATATTAGCTGGTACATGATTAATGTAGATGAATACTGATGTTGATAGATAAAGATGGTAGGTAGGTAGGTGATGGAGAAGTAAAATAAAGATGATAGATTGTTAGATGATATGAAGATAGAAAAATGAAAGACCGCTAAGTCAATAGATAGACGAAGACGAAGATATGCAACACCAGTGAGATAATTAAATACAGGGGTAGAGATGGATTGGTGGCTGGTTGTTCTAGGGGCCAGAGGAAAAGCTAAGCGTGCTGGTCAGCTGAGCCAGTTGCCTGCATGTCAGACCACTTCAGGCACAAGGGCTGATCAAGTGGTCGGCGCCCAGGAGTGTCCAGTGTAGGTGAACGCAGCAAGAAGTGGCAAGAGCCACTGCTGAGAACCGTGTCAGCGAGCCTTGTTATCAGCACAAAAATTTATACCTCAGTTATTTGTGGTTCGTGTAGAAGCCAGAAACAAAGTTATGTGTAGCTGTAGACACAGTGATGAGTAATGTCTTCTCTAATTGTGTAAATGCTAACAAGGAAACGGCTGATAGCTGCAGGTGAACATTCATCAAAATACATGCAACATTTTCATGAAAATATTAAAATTTATAACTTTTCTGTTCTGAGCCTCACTCAAGAACACTAGCGCAGTGCACGGCGCAGGAAATGCCCGGAGGAAAGATGTGTGATCAAATGGCCTTTAAGAAATTTTTTGAGGACATTAATAATTCAACCCAAAGGAATGACCAGAGTTTCAGACAGAAAGAAATTACATTCTCAGCATTATGAGAAAAAAATGATAATTCCTGGAAAGGGAACTTTACATTTTTATGACCTCATATAGCTAGGCAGTTTTGAATAATTGTGTGATACAATTAGAAGTGACATGATAAGACATGTTTCTTATCATTATGAAGTAGGGTTCTTAAGTGCCTCTTCCTTCCTGTCAGGATCATCCAGCACCTATCACACCCCCCTTCAGACATCTTTGGATGAAGAGCTCTCACGCTGTGGAGCCCAGAAAAAGTGAAGAAGAGGAGAGACTCTCCATTATCATCTGTCTGAGCACAACTCAGAACTGCACTGTGACCTGCATTACAGATATTTACCTACTGAAATTAAAACGAACTACACAGAGACTTCCGAATACCATAGACACATCACTGCAGAACCTTCTGGAAACCTACTGTACTGTCGTCCCTGAACCTGTGTGTCTTCTTGGAAGTTTCTGTTTCAGGAAAAGAATGTTCCTGAGCGCTAATCAAGAAGCACAGCTTCTCAGTCCCCTCCAGATCTTTCCATCCTGCTCCCTAAATACTTCTCAAATCCATCTCCTTCTCCCCGTGCTTGCTGCTGTCATTTCGCTTAGTTCCTGACGTCTCCCTGATGAGTCACATCTTCTGAGGTGCTTGTCGTTCACTCCCAAATCCCTCATCTCTCACCCACTCTGCCCTCTTCAGCCAGAGCGATAATAGAAACCCTCTCATATCAACTCGTTGCTCCCCTTAAAATAAATCACCCATGGAGAAAAAAATGAAATACATATTACTGTTTCGGCACCCAGAAGTTAAGCTCTTTCTCTCACTGAGACTCACCTGCCCCTCCCCTCTGCTTTCTCGAGTCTCTGTGACTTCCAGTTTTCTCCAGCAAGCTGAGTTGCTCTGCTGTGGGATCTTTTGAGTATCCGGCCTCTCTCTTTGGGTTATCCTGTCCTTTGGTGCCCTGTGTCACATAACACAACTCTTATTCTAGATCATCCATTAAACATGGCTTCCTGCAGAAGGCCCTCTGATTTACCATACTCAATTAGTGGCCCTCTCGTTTTATGTGATCCTTTTGCTGAGATCATTGTAGGGAGATTAAAATGCAGCTCAACACAAAGCACTCCTGGGCGTCCTTACAGCTTCCCCCAGCAACAGCACTGTGACGCGTCACAGTGCTAGGCACAAAGGAGACCCTCAGTAGTCATTTTCTGGGTGACCAGTGAACTTTCAAGGAAAGCAAAATAAAGCACGACAGAAAGAGCCCTTCCAGGAGCCAAACCAGCAAGGAAAATGTGACGTGCCGTGAAGTCTCGACTTTCAGTCCTCCCTTAGCCCTGGTGCTCCGGGAGAGCCCCGGAGACGCCAAGCAGGTCTTGCGGGGCTGTGCTCCCCTGGGCAGCTGAATTGCAGACTGCCTGGGACCACCACAGGGACGGCCCTTCCAGCCGGACCGCATCCCAGATAAAGCTGCTGGGGAAGGCGCAAGCTGGCGTGGCCGCAGCACAGTCCGTCCTCTCCTGCGGGAACGGACATAAAACAAGGTGTTACATTTTTTTTCAGTTTTGCTGCTCCTGCACCGCCCTTGCCTCCATCCTCATGGGTATTGGATGTCACCCCCTGGCCAGAGATAAAATGCTGTTAGAGTCTTATTATAAGAGTAGATTCAAAGGTTGATGGAATAAGAGTAGGAAAAAATCAACAAACCATAATTCAGAAAATCAGAGACTCTACATCAACCACCTGGAACCAGGCCAGCCTAATCTCTCCCCATCCTAAAGCTCAGGGAAATTTGCGGAAGAGGGGGCAGTAAGATTGTAAAAGCCTAAAGATGGGGAGGAGCAACGATATGTAAGATACTCCACACAAGTTAGGGCTGAAGTAATCATAATAGGACTTTGCATGACCTGCGCAATTACCAACATATCATTGACTCCCCAAAGTCTAGCATGGATCACAGGCACTAGGATCCTTAGAGGCAAGGGATTAATAGCCACAATAGTGTTTCTATACTAAACGGGAACACAAAAAAGAGTTCTAGGCAATGCCACTGAGTCCATACACCTCAGAGAGGAGGACCCAGAGGGAAGTTTGACATACACACTAAAGGATGCCTCAGGAATGGGGGGGAGGGAGTACTGGGAGAAAGGGGGGGAGGAAAGGGAAAAGGGGGGAGGGAGCAAAGGGATCCAGGGAGGGGTGAAGGGAGGGAGGGGAATGGGGTACTTATCAACTTTGTATGAGTAGAAGAAATAAATTTTAAAAAAAGAAAGGTGTTACATTAACTTGTAATGAACAGTCTTGTCTGCTGAGATACAATGAAAGTATAATTCATTTCATTTAGGAAGAGGGAGTAACAGGGAACCGATTTTCATTTAATCACCCAAAATAATTATGTTTTCACACTGTGCTGATGTGATGTGATCAGCAGCAGAGGCTGGGGTGTGCCGGAGAGAGGGAGAGAGAGAGATAGGGAGGGAGAGAGAGGGAAGGAGAGGGAGGGAGGGAGAGGGAGGGAGGGAGAGAAGTGGTTTCCGTGGAAGAGGAAGGGCCCCCCTGTTGGTAGGATACAGCCAGGCTTGGGGACAGAGATTATGCACATGGTGTTACTTCCAAATTGTTTGAGGAGATGGGGACCTGACTCAGTTGGTAAAGGGTCTGCTTGGCATACAGACAGCCCTGGGTCCGATCCTGAGCTCTGTTTGGTGTGGTGGTATGTGCCTCTGACCTTGGGAGGCCAGTGGGTCAGAGGTTCAAGGTCAACCTCATGGAACCCAGAAAACCCCGTGTCAAGGTGAGAGGAAGAAGAATGAAGAGCGGTCCTCCCATCAGATCGATCCTTGCGGTGAGGAGCTGCTCACCTCCACCCCAGAGAAGCACAGTTCGCAGCCCTTGCACGACTCTGAGCTTTCCTCTCCTGATGTCTTTTAGAAACAGGGAATTCCATAGTCTACGTTTGGTTTCCTTTCCTTGGAGAAAGAAGACAAGATGCTCAAGAGATTAACAATACAGTAAAATGACCACAAAATAATTTTGATTTTTCCCTAAATATCACATATTAGAAAATGAAAAGTCTTCAGTGGAACTTCTGGCAACTAGCAGCTGAACTTGGGTTTTTAATAATGCAGCAGACTAGAGAGAACTAAATGTCATGTTACTCCAAGTTTGATAACATGATACATGGAAAATGACATGGAAAGAAAATGAATCCTCGTGAAAAAGACAAACAGATCAAGAAATATTTGGGGGAAAACATAATTCATGGAGAAAGACACGATTGTCCGGAAATTGAAGAGAAGATAAGTTCATAAAATCAGAGAGGCAGTGATGTGCTCTCACATTGAGCAGACTGAAAATCCTGATTGGAAAAGATGGTTTAAGGACAAAATTCCCCTCATTTAACGTCTGGATTTGACAAAGTACCCCTTTGCATTGGTCAGATTAAAGTTAGCTCTGATTACGTGTCACTCAGTTGCGTGCCTAAGGAATCGTGACTTGTACCAGATGTTCCTGCGAGGTAGCTGTGGAGACCAGCTGAGCAGAAAGGCGAGACCTGAGTACTGCCTCCATAGCTCGTGCCTGTGGAAAGAGGCTGGAATACTTTGCATAGCAGAGATCAAACGGGATGAATTTCATGGGCCATTAACAAATCGATGCACTGTAGAAGTCCTAAGATGTGTGCGAACCTGCGTGCCAGGCACAGGACCGAATCAGGATGGTGGTCCTGTGTCGAGTGCACATCTGTTATCAAGGTGCTGAGTCCTTTGGTGCACCTGCATATAATATCGTTTTGCGGGATGTTGGGAGCCTAAATATTGACTCCAAGCACTTCTTTGATAGGATCAGGAGAATCCTGCTAAGGTGATCATATGTAGTGATCAGCCGTGGGCTAAAGGAACAAAAACTTTCCTGCTCCCCCCCACCAACCTTGGCCTCCTCTCAGTTCTGCGGAATATTATTCAAGGTCAATGCTCTTAACATTAATCATTTAGTGTTCAGTATTTACCTGGTCCCTGTCAAGTCCTGATTCTGTGATGGAGAAACATGTATAATGTCACAGTCAGGCACAGGTGTCAACTTGACAGTTGAGGGTTTTGAGCTCTGGGCACATTTGTAGAGAATTAGTGGTTGAGTTAAGCCCAGAGCAAACCTGCAGGAGATTGTCTAGCTGATGGGGAAGGCCCAGCCCATGGCGGGTGGGACTAGACTCTGGGCAGGTGAATAAAATACAGAGAGCTGGTTGAGGAAGTTGGCATCCTTGTGTACACTTGGTCAGGTCTGGCAGGTAAGGATCATCCCTCTCTCGGCCATTATATAGAGATGGTGTAGCCAGTTCCCTCGGGTCCGGTGTTGGTGTGAGCTCTCCTGTCAAGCTGGACTGAGAACTGTAACTGGACAATTGTAAGAAAAATAAACCCTTTGTTCCCTTAAGCCATTTGGTAGTGATTTTTATCAGCAACCATGCAGATGAACTACAACAATCATACATCACGATTTTGACAGACAGAGTAAGCTGGCTAGGCTTTTTTTTTCCTCCGGCTTTTTATATCAAGGTCGTCCACTTGCAATGAAGTGATCTCGTGGGAGACTATGAAGCGAGTGGTGAGCCTGTGGCTCTTCAGCTTTCTGGAGTTCTGTGGCTTGTTCTTTTGCCATGATGCTCTTGGACAAATTACGAGGCAGGTGTGTGCACAGTCAGGTAGCCCACTTAACATGCTTGTACTTCACGGTGTTGCAGACTAGTGGCTCTGCATGGAAGGAAAAACATCGGTTGAGAGGAACAGCAGGCTGTGGATCTGGATCTGATGCCTCTTGGAAATTAAGTCTTTGAAGGACAGAGACGCATGGAAGAGACTGTTGTTTTGGTTGTATGCAGTACGTGATGCATTGTTAGAGAAACATCCTTTATGTCTCTCCTGACAGCGTCCTATACCTGTTATGTAAATATGAGAAACTTCCTTCAAGTATGTGTATCTCTCCATGTGAGTCCAAAGCATGTAATCAATGTCAAAATTCCGACTTGCTGCTGACTGTGTTTGGCAGGTACAGTGTTATCGCACTGAAAAAAGCAAATGCTATTTGTCTTATTCGAAGATATATGTATAAAATGAAAAGCCAGATTTGACTCTGAGAGTTTAAAATGAGCTAAGTGGGAATTAATGTTGAAATCTGGGACGCATTAATCTAGGTTTCAGAAGTTAATGATCTGGCCATTGACAGATGATTCCACAGTGCTTTAGAAGACTCACGCAGCTTAGATGTATTTCCATACTTTGATACTTGGCTGAAATGAGGAAGAAAAATGTGGTAAGTTCATATGGATAGCACAATGCCTTGCTCTTGACATATCAAAACTGAATGAGTTGAGGTATCTTCTAACTGATTGCTTTGTTAAACGGTTAAGGATTTGGGTGCTAAGTAACTGGAAGTCTGAAGGTAGCTGGTTCCCAAGACCAGGGCCACGAGTGACGCTCTGGGATCCGTGACCACTTGGGAACTGACTGTGCCTGGGTCTCAGAGAGAGAGATACCTTCTCTCTAAGCTCCTGAGTTTGGAGTGAAACAGAAATTAAAATAAATCCTGGTAGGATGGAGAAGGGCGGAATGTGCAGGGACCTGTCCTCTTTGGAGAAGCTGGGGTTCCCTTCTGTGGCGATGTCCATGGAAAGTAACTGGGGGTCAGAATGGTGAGTGGTCGTGGCGTGGATGGTAGAGGTGGTTTCCATTTAATCCCTCTCTGAATGTCACCCACCCCCCTTTCCTCTAGAGGCGCCTGAGAGTGGGCTCGTGTACACACCTTTTGTGTATTTACATCTTATCCATCTGTCACTTGCCGATAGCATTAGTCAGGAAAGGCTACCACTCTAACGAGACAATCCAAACATCAACTAGCTTGGCACCGTAAACTGTCTCTTTCCTCCACGCTTCCCCTGAGTGGAGAGCAGGAGACCTTCTTCCAAGGGGTGATTCACTCCCAAAGACATCGATCTTCACCTTGTAACAGAAGAGAAAGGAGAGCCTTTTGTATGGATGTTTTCTGGGCTTGACTTGGAAGAGAAGTAGTAACGTGACCTCATAGGGCCTCCATGAAGGAAGGCTAGAACTCGGGAAATGACAATCTGGAAGAAAGGAGAAAAGAGTGAGTCGTGCTCTGCCAACAGCCTCCTCTGATTCACAGCACCCTGGATGCCCCTCCACTGAGTTTAGAACGTGGACTGAAGAGGCTCCGTAATGGAGAAGCAGGGCCTGCCACAGCCTGTGAGCATCCTGACAGCAGCCAATGGGAGGTCAGCTCACCTGACCTCACCGAAGCTTTCCATAGGAACACAGGAAACAGACTCGAGGGTCAGGGTCAGGGATACCACGGTTGCAAGAAGCCAACAGAGCGCTGGAAACCAGACCTGCAAGAAAGTGGCTCTAATGGGAAACACCCATCGTTTATTAAAAAGCTGTCCTTTCAGGTTTCTAAGAGGGAGAAAATTCCATGCTCGGCAAGGAGCAGCCATGTCTCTGCGCTGTGAACACAGGCTCACTCTGAGCCCCGTCTCTGGAAACCACCCG
Organism: Typhlomys cinereus; assembly: GCA_023101885.1. Taxonomy (NCBI): domain Eukaryota; kingdom Metazoa; phylum Chordata; class Mammalia; order Rodentia; family Platacanthomyidae; genus Typhlomys; species Typhlomys cinereus. The sequence goes on from JALPQD010000455.1 coordinate 1,035,129, forward strand.
CAGGGTCTTACAGAGGCTGACGCTACGGGCTTCAGGCAGAATGTCAATCATGACTTTATCCCTGCTCATCTTCATTAGTTTGAATCTCCTGGGTGGAGCTCACAGGCCAGAGGCCTATGTGAGGTGACTTTGTTATGACATCCAGACACAGAAACCCACCCTCAGTCTGCTTTCCTTCTGAAGTACCCCATTCCTTCCAAGCTTCGCTTCGTTTCTGGCATCATTGATTGGCTCACAAAGTCTAGGGTGTGCCTATCAAGGATAATATGACACTTGGGAAAAAATGAGTAATAAATGAATGATAAATAAATTTAAAATGGTAATAAAGAGTAAAGCAGTAAGGTAGAGATCATTTTGAACCTCATACAATTTACAGCTGGAGATTTCTTTGTTACGAATAAAATTTATGATAGATGATAGATAGATAGATAGATAGATAGATAGATAGATAGATAGATAGACAGATAGACAGATAGACAGATGATAGATAGATGGTAGATAGATCATAGTTTCCAATCTTTGAAGACAGAGAATATTCACATCTCTGCAGATATCTCCTATACTCTATCAATAATCTCATACTTCTCAAAGATGCTAAGTGAAAAATTCATCCTTTATTGGGTTAAGCTACGTGCGACTACACTACCTTAAAGAAAACCATTAACAATAAGGAATCCCACTGCCGATCTTTACTTCTGCTGGAGTTTACTGTAACTGGACCTGGTACGTTTCTGCCTTCAGCTGATGTTCGCGCGTGTCTTTCCCGTGAGCCCTGAACCACGGTCAGACATCTGGGGGAGGAAGTGTTCCTGACTCCCTCATCCGGTGACCTGCTCGGTGCCCGGTGCCTTCTGATCATGACAGTGCAGCGGCACAGCGCCTGGACCGTGTACGGACTCCTGGGACTTGGTGACAGCAGCGAAGTTATGATACGTCTGTGAGTTTTTCCAACTTCAGGCCCAGCAAAGCCAGGGATTCAAAGTAGAAGGGAAAGAGGTCCCTGAGAGACCAACCACAGAAGATGGTCTCTGTGCTCAGAGGAAAAAAGTAATTAAAGAGACACTACTGGCAAGACAGATTGCCCGCACACATACATAAAACACCAGCCACGGGTCAAAAACTTTACCATTATATAGACAAAAATTACACTTAATGAGAAAGGAAACATCGTCACCGGGCACTCGGGTCTCTAGTGTGGAACAGTTCCCAGGGTTGCAAACAGCCCCGGGGACATTTCTTTTTGCGCCCAGTGTCACCTTTATAGAAGGAGGAGTTCCATTTAAAAATGCGAAAATGTGCTCAGTATACCCACATAGCACGTCATCTAGAGTCGTCCTTAGACAGACAGCGCACATTGGGTCAGCCTGCTTTGATAATGGCGCCACCGCTTCTCTTACTCCTGGATTTCCTCTTCTCAGATTTTTGGAGCCGCGAGTTCTGGTTTCATGTCTCTCCCTGAGCTTCGCTCTTCTCGCTGATCTGTGCAGCACTGAACCCCTCTCAGCTCATCTGTGGGTGCACCCTCTCTCCACTCATCCTTGCATGCACCCCTCTTTCCTCTCTCCACTCACCCTTGCATGCACCCCTCTTCCTCTCTCCACCCACCCTTGCATGCACCCCTCTTTCCTCTCACTTATCGATACATGCTCTGAACCCCTCTCTCACACTGAGCCATGAATGCGCTGAACTCTCCATCTCACTTGCCCACGTGTACTCTGCAAGCATCCTTTCTTGGCGTCTTCATCTCAGCTTCTAGTGATCCAAAGCCACCCTCTCCTCGCTCTGATCCTCAGTGGGTCCTGACGTATGAGCTTTTACAGACTGGCTGTGGCCTGGTGCATGAAAAGGGCTAAATGATAGTCTAGTTCAGCTCTTCAGACTTTGAATTCTCCTGCAGAAGAATCTTCTGGATTCTGAGCAAAGTCCTTCACAAAGACAGAACTCAGAAGGGTAGAAGCCTGGCAGTGACTTCACACCTTTGAGCTGGTATTAAACTCAGCTTCCTGTCCCGCCTGGGAACACCTTTCAGCAGACAGCTCAGAATTGTGGGTACGGTGGTGTGGCTGGACATGCTTATCTGTGCAGAGTGATCCACGCACAGACGTGGCTTCTCCACTGACCGCCACCGTGGTCCGCAGGCTCTCGGGAGCTTTATGTTTTGTCGGAGTGGGATGATCTCATCTGGACGGACTTCAGGCAGAACGAGTGAGGACTGTGCTCTCACGCACTGACACGTGTCCTCCTCAAGAACCTAGATTGTTCTATTGTACTGACTGACGTGTCAGCCTGACAGAACTTTCCACAGGGCTGTCAGGAGCTGGAGATGAAGATGAGCTCACTTTCCTCTGTAGACAGGTCAGAGACCTGACATCCATGCCAGTTAAATTTCACCCCTGTGAAACTCTGAGTAACTAGGACCTTTGCGCCTGTGACCTTGCACCTGGGACCTTTGTATCTGGGACTTCTGCACCTGTGACCTTTGTACCTGGGACTTCTTTCTAGCTCCAGCTTCAGGCAGAGGCTTCGGATCTTGTGATGCCAAATGTAAAACATCATCTTTCATCTCAGAATTCAACATGTGGGGGCAACCAGAGTATGATCTTATGTCACAAAAATAGAAGTAAACATTTAATTTTACTGGAAATTCAAACTTAGCAACCAAAAATTAAAAAGAAAAATCTAATATAAAATATATTACATATATATCTAATAGAAAATTAAGTGTTTGTTATGTATACATAGACTTAACATATAAAATAATACAGTTAACTCAGCAGAAGTTACTGAAAGATTTGCTTTCTTCATTTTGCCTGTAAAACACCAGGTTTTCTCTGTGTTTAGCAGCTACAAATTACAAGCAAGACACTGGGTAAGGGAATCAGCTTCTAGATTTATTACCTGAGCGGAAGCTGGACTGAGGGTAAGACATGCGCTCTCTGCATGTTGAAGGCAAGGATGAGTTACTGTGATGGAGCCCGTCTCCTGTCAGCTGTGGAAGGAGAGACTGGGAGAAGGTACCAGAAAGCTCTAACATTCCAGAGACATTCTGTGTTCCTCCCCTCTGCTGTGCCCTATCCTCTGGTCTGAAGCCAATTCACTTGGAGGCCCAGCTAATTGCTGTGTAGCAGGAGAAATGGCAGCCTGGACCTTGGGCTGCCTGGGGACAGCCTGTGTAGGAAGATAAGTCACTCTACATGACAGAGAGAGAGAGAGAGAGAGAGAGAGAGAGAGAGAGAGAGAGAGAGAGAGAGAGAGACTCTGCTGCAGTTTCTTAAGACCGAAGAGAAAACCTGTCTTGTGAGTCTCTGAAGTCTGTCAGCACTATTTCTGTGCTTTCCACAAGGATCCCATCTGAGATTAAACACAAAGCAGGAAAAAATATGAGGGAAGATGTTTTGAAAGTTCCTTAGCGCTCTGGACGGGTGGTTTATGCACTGCTCTTGGATCCACACCTTAGGCCTATGGATCGAATGTCTTACACCCTCATTACTAGCTAATGATTCTGTGAGAGAAGACACAGCAATTGTGACGGTTTCGTTCACTTAGGTTGTTGATACAGGCTGAGCTGCCAAGGACGTGCTGGGCACACGCCTTAGTCTAGTGCTTATCTCACGATGGAAGGGTGCTGGTGTGCTTTGGAGCTGGTTGTTCCCAAGTCGTCATATTCTGGTCATCAACGTATGTCTGTGGAGGGTGGAGGCACTTGCACACACACACACACACACACACACACACACACACGCACACACACACGCACACACACACATATGCGCATCACTATGCGCAGAAGTGAAACAAACTTAGGGACCAGAAACTATTCTGAAGTTTCAACTTGCAACGTGTCACTGTTAGTAAAATCCATGCATCAGAGTAAAAATACTTATCTGTGTATTTTATCTGTCATCTTAAGTTAACATTCCCAAAATTAAAAGAACTCTTCTTTGAAATGCCTTTACTGATAGAAGCATAATTTATTAAAACTTGCCCATTTCTGTATTCCACGTTGTGACGATAGACGACTCTCCGTCACACTGCCCACAGAGTCCCCGCCTCACCACGCTGTTCCCGCGGCCTCTGTCAGCAGCGTCCATCAGAACTGTACAGGAAAACCGCATTCTGGTCTGTGCTGGCCAGTGTGAGCACGTGGCGCTCAAGAACCGGATCAAAGTCTATTTAACGGTCCTCACCATCTCCTGCGTGTGGCATGTTGGGTGTGAGTGGTGTGCACGTGGTGCATACGTGCTGTCCGGTGTGCACCTGCTGTGACGTGCAGGGGTCCGAGCGAAGCGTCGGGCGCCTCCTCTATGGCTCTCGGCTTCAGTGGGTTGTATCTCAGGTGCCCTCTTGGGTCTGTTTTTGGTCAATACTCTGCACATACATGTATGTGTCTGTATCAACAGAGGACACTGTGTGAGTCTGTGGAGCCTCCAGGATGACTGGGGAGTCACCCTAGATTAGCCTACTTCTTTTTTTTTTCATTTTTTGCTTTCATTTATTGAATGACACCATATTTCAAAGATGTCTTCATAGTGAGTTTAATATGTTTTAATGAAGCCCAAGATTTCTGTGATAGACAAACTTGTAGAGATCAAATTTTTAGAAATCGATTTATGATTTATGCTATTTCTTTTGAAAAATTGCAAATTATCTATAGAAATTCATATTCTGGAGAGCCTGACTTAATCGATATATTAATATTGATCAATATATTAATCAATATATTAATTTATCATTTAATTTCCTATTCTTTTTCTTCATCCATGTATGTACAAACACAAGTTACTTTTGATCTTTTTTTCTTTTTTTCTTTTAATTAATTAATTTATTTATTTATTTCCGCTCATACAAACTTAATAGGTACACCGGTCCCCTCCCTCCCTCCACCCCTCCCTGGATCCCCTAACTCCCTTCCCCCTTTTCCCCTTCCTTTCCCCCCTCCCTCCCTATCTCCTAGTGCCTCCTCCCCCCATGCCTGGAGCATCTTTTAATGTGCCCCTTTGTCCTTACACCTCATCAGAAAGGAGGGCCCAGAGGAAAGTTTCACACAGTCTACCTCTTATTGCTCTCCTAGGCTCCGCCTTCCAGGGCCAGAAGTACAGGCTGACGCTATTTCTGCCTGGTGTTTTGAATCTGTCATAGTTAGGCACAGATGTCAACTTGATGGTTCAGGGTTTGAGCTCTGGGCACATTTGTGGAGAATTAGTGGTTGGGTTAAGCCCAGAGCAAACCTGCAGGAGATTGTCTAGCTGATGGGGAAGGCCCAGCCTATGGTGGGTGGGACTAGGCCCTGAACAGGTGAATAAAATAAAAATACTGAGAGCTGGCTGAGGAAGGCTGCATCCTTCTGTTCAATTGGCCAGACATGCTGGTCTGGCAAGTAAGGATTGTGCATCTCTCAGCTGTTATGTGGTGACGGCCTGGCCAGTTCCCTCGCCCTGGTGTTGGTGCGTGCTGCTCCCGTCAAGCTGGACTGAGAACTGTAATCACGAATCATAAGAGAAAATAAACCCCTGTTCCCTTAAGCCGTTTGATGGTCAGTTTATCAGCAACCATGCAGGCGGACTGCAACAGAACCTGAGATCCAAACTCAAGTCCTTCTGCTTGGGAGGCGGAGGTTTAAGCCCTGAGCCATCCGCCCAGCCTTTCAGGCTCTCGCCGCCGGCGCAGAGCAGGTTCTCTTGTTCCCCTAAGTTATCACCCCAACCATAATTGACATAAGTCTAAATTTAAATATCCACATGAGCGGCCACCATACAGAAAGACACTGTTCCAGGAAAACAAAGAAAAAGTTAGAAAAGACCAACATAAAATAAAAAATAATTCTACTTCGCCTTTCTTTGGATTACAGGGAATTTTGACTTGCTAATTTCCACAGGAAATACTCAAGCTCATGAATAGATTCCCTTCAAGGACTGTCTACAATCCGCAGGAGCAAGCCATAATCAGCGGCAAGGAAACTAGCGAGCCCTCCACACAAAATGACACCTTGCCTGAATTCTAAGCGTGGTATTCTCGCCTGAGAAAGCACCTGGATATTGTACAGTGAAAGCATTTAAGTAGCATTTCCTTCCCTCTTATTTTCTCTGAATGCTGCGTCTTTTTTCTTTTTGTTTGGTGACAGTCGCCCGGCCCCCTCTGAAGAGCCGCGCCCCACTTCAAGCTGCCCTTATTGTCTTTTCCAGGCAGGAGAATGGCCTAGTGCATCTGCCCCTGCCACAGTGATGCCAGCTCCCAGGGGCATCTTTTTCTGAGGCTTTGCCATGCTCTGGCAGCGGAATGTCTTGGGAGGAGCTGGGTCAGCCACAATTCTCCTCACTCGGTTCTTTTCTAAGCCTCTGTCTTGAGCTGACCGTGAGCAGGGAGGGCACGGGGATGTGACCCCTGCGGTCTCAAAAGGGGACATCCCCCCCTCATCCACTCCCTGTGTGTGGCGGGAGTCAGAGCATCCCATGCCAGGGTTTCTGGGGTCATTTGAATCCGCTTCCTGGCATTCAAGAGCCCAAAGCCATTTCTTAACACCCACGCCTCCTTCTCTTCTCTAATTCTAATCTCTCCCATGATTGCTACCTTTTGTTTTCTACACTGAATTAATTAAATTTTCTTTCAGTCAAATAACCCATATGAGTCCCTTGAGAAAGAGACAGAAGGCACTTCCTGTGCGCGTGACCCAAAGGTGCGTGCATTTAACCACAGGCCCCCTGTAGAGTGCTCCTTCGGCCTGGTGTCAGAGCCGACCCCTTGCCGTTTGTTCTGCAGTGAACCTCTTCTACCAAGGAGTTTTCAAAGTTGCTTGTGGATTATGATTTCTTCTGTGATGTTGTCGGGGGAATAAGCAGGAGCAGCAAGTCACACACAGGCTAGACCAGCGTTCCACCATGAAACCTTGTCTCCAGCTTCTTGCATTGAGACTTCTAAAGCAGCTAAATTTAGCATACTCTTCTTTTGCTTGATCTATGTGCAGATTAATCTCATATTTGGGTATTTTGTCAAAATCATTATCATAACCATGAAGATAATGCAAGTAAACCTGAGTTGTCCGATGTTACCATTCCGGGAACTTGCTTTATTGGGGGAAGCTAAATACATTTGCATGATAAACAGAAGTTTCATTCTTGACCTTAACATTTATTCCCGTTTCTGCCGAATAAGAGAAAATAATTACATTTCACCACTGTACGTATCAAGCAATGAATATTTATTAAATGAATCAATTATGCACGCATGACCGGAGTTGAGCATCGCTTCATGCATGCGAGGCAGCCTGTCAGAAGCTCCATCCTGAGTCCCAGGCGGATGAGCTCCATGGTCACATTCCCAATTACTTCTTTTTCTTCTCCTTTATGTTAATCCAGCAGATAAAAAAGCCAAACTAATTAAAAATTAAATTAAGTGAGAAGAGCATATTCCCTGGCTAGAAAAGGTTCCGCTGCAACTTTAACTAGTTCAGATGCAAAATAAATCACGAAGAAGATTGACAGCAAGAACACGAGGTTTCTTCAGAGAAAGTTCTCCGTGAGAACACGAGGTTTCTTCAGAGAAAGTTCTCCGGTGCACACGTCAGCAGAATGACTATGACACTTCTACGTCTGTGAAGCTACATTTAATTAGTAGTGGATTATGAATTTGGAGCTTATCATTTATGGCAGAACTTTTCCCTTCTGCACCCAAACATGATCTGCACCCTAGGTCATCTGTCATCACAAATTTTCTGGAGAACAGGTACAGATTTTCATTTTCTTTCATTTAGCTAGTCAGTGTTTCCTGTTGCTCTGAGTCACCGCTCAAAGTCAAGCAAGTAAAGGAGGAAAAGGAGATGCTAAGGCTTATGATTCTAGAGCGGAGATACAGTGCATTATGGTGGGAAAGACCTGGCTGGCAGAAAAAGCTGTCCTCCCTGGAGGCTGAGAGCCTCCCGCTGCAATCTGAAAAACAGACTCACTCACTCAAGCAGGGCGTGGGCTGACCAAGCTCAAGGCCCGCCCCCGTGACTGCCCTCCTGGGCAAGGCTCCACCCTCTGAAGTCCTGCCCCTCCCAACTAAAGATACAAACACGTGAGCCCGTGGGGGCAGCTCACACTTCCAGACGTGACAAGAGGACAGACTTTGTGAGGACACGGTCTTCACTGACCCCAGGAAGACGGAGCCCAGGCCTGCTGCACGTGACCGCCTGCCCTGCTCTGATAAACAGAGAAAGGGCTGATTAAAGCTGGTCTCTGAATGAGAGTCAGAACCGAAGAATGAAACCAGCCTCCACCCTGGGCGGAATTCCAAATTTAGCACAGTGTTCTAGGGGAGTCTCAGTCCGGCCTCCGCCGTCTTTAATAACAAGACGAAACAGGAACCCAAAGACCATGACAGGCTAATGGGAAAGGAAAATTTCTATGGATGGACTGAACGCAAGACAGAAAACGCTTGGGCCTTGATGGGAGAAGAATGGATTCTTACTGTTTTTCTACTATAAGAATACCTCTGTCTGGGACTGGAGAGGTGGCTCAGGGTTAAGATTCTGCCTCAAAAGTAGAAGTTCCTGAGTTCAGATCCCAGGTCCCACATCAAAAATGCCAGGCAGAAAGGGTGGCTGTCTACACTTCTGGCCATGGTGGGCAGAGCCTGGGAACTCCCAGAGCTAAGAAAAAAGGAAGTAGAAGTAATACAGGATGATTCCCGAAAAGTGCCCTCTGATACACACACGCACGCACGCACGCACGCACGCACGCACGCAGCACAAAGTAAATAAAGTTATTTTAGAAACGAATACTATCTGAACATTTGGGAGGGAAAAAATGTTGTATATAGCTTGCTCCATATCTTAGAATGAAGGGAAAAGAAATACCCAGCATGCTGTGCGTGCCAGAACCTCTTGCTATCACCTGTTGTGCCCCATGGGACTCAAGGACCAGGGCTTACTGCAGGATTGGGGGCGTCAAGTCCATGCAGCACACCTGCGCCCACCAGGACTTTTGCACCCAGAAGGGTAGACAGAGTTAGGCTTCCTGGTACAGACAGCATTGAAGGGCAGTGAATGACAGCTCACGGGCTGTCATGTTGAGCTGACGTCACTCTGCACACAGCAGAGGTGGCTCATTTTCTCACTGAATGTCAGAGGAAGAGATGCCCTATTCTAAAATGTATTAGAGTAAAATATTTTTGGAGAACTTTTCAAAAATATGACTTTTTCCCATGTAGGTGATTGACAAGCTATATTTTTTTCTGTTTGATATGCTATTTAGCTACAAAATCAAAATACAAAGGCAAAAACTAGCAGAAAACAGAGATACTTTCAGAGCATGAAAGGGTATTCTTAGCATTCATTTTACAGAAATATTTCAGGCAAAGCTTATTAAGATGACAGTTAATTCTGTGATGAGTTCCAAGGTTGAGCAAAACATGTCTAAACTCAAGGAAAAATTATGGTAGATGTACAAAGATGTCTTGTGTATATATTTTTTGCAACATGGTGAAGTCAAATTTTAAGTAGTTTGCTCTTGATTGAAATCATTAATGAATAGTCAATTTTTAAATTTTGACAAATTCCTAACTTACCACCACTCAATGTAAAAGCTGCAGCTTTTGTTATTTGACCCCTTTGGGTCAAGATACAATTAGTTTTCATGTATCGGATGTTTCTAGATAAGGCTCCACTTTAAAAACACAATCCTCCTGTCTCAAATCCACAGCAAAAAATCGAGCTTTCACCAAACTGCATGTCCGAAATATCCCTTTGATTTCTGTGTCTTAAAACTAACCAACCTGTCCCCCGCTGCTACAAAGCCCACGTTAGGAGAGCAAAATTAGTGTCAACTTGAAGAGCGCACTGTTTTTATGCAGAAAGCTTGATGTTCCTTTGCTTAGGGCACTCGGTCTTCGTGAAGTGCAAAAAGGAAAAGTGTATTTGCCCTCGTGCGACTTGCTGATTACCACAGAAGACCCAGCACCTGCTGAAGCTGAACATAATTAGAAACAAGCACCCGGATGCTTTGGGTTGTTACCGACAGTGCGTAGGAAAGCAGGGAAACACTATTTTCTGTAGTGAGGAATTGGGGTCCACTGTGGAATGAGGATTAGTCAGACTGAAGGAGAAGGGAAATGAGAAGTAAGTGTGGCAGGATGTGGGGTTCCCAAGCCAGGGAGCACTCCGCTCCGGGGAGCACTCCGCTCACCAGTGCAAAAGTAAACAGGCCATCTCAGGACTGAAAGGCACGTCCATCTTTTCCTGGCTTTCATGGGAAGCAGATTCTCTCCCATTGCGCTTGGTCCCTGCTGTCAGAAACCTGTAACGCCAGCTCTGGAAGGCGGAGCCTGGAAAACCTCAGAGCAAAGCAAGGAGGAGGTGGAGCCATCCAGGATGACTCCCCATGTCCCTTTGGGCCGCCACAGGCACACACACTCAAGTGCCTTCTAGGGGCACGCGCGCACACACACACACACACACATATAAAAATAAAAAACACAAAAATTTTAAAAAATATATTACTCTGTAAATTTCCTCCTGTCTGAGCTCTGGCTCAGATTTTTGCAGAATCATTGAGCAGAGTCCATTTGACACAGGAACCCTTTATTACAGAATTTGAATGCTTTCCCGTTGTGGAAAGGACAACTTTCATGTGACCCGTGAAACTAAGCTGGGTCTCACTACATTGGAAGCTCTGCCATCGCTCTACCCAGTATTTTCCTCCAGGAGTCAGCTAAAGGAGGAACAGGGAGGAAAGGAGACAAGAAGAAAACGCCCCGCAGCCTGGCTGAATCTCTTTAACAAGACCCTGTGGCTCAGAACACACCTCAAGGGAACCAGTGTTGCTCTGGCTTTACTGCAGCCGGGTGACCCTCGGCCTCTGATCTGACCCTCGGCCTGCCTAGCTGCAAGCACTCAGCCAACTTCTGCTGTGTGAAGGATGAGAGGAAAGAGGAGTAAACTCAAAGCTAATGGGCAAAGCAGAAGAGAAGTGAACGTGCGTGTCTACGGGCTCCTGTCTGGCTCTCCGTATCCACGCAAACGATCTCGTTTCTTTGTACCGTGTGTCCTGAGCTTTTGCCCCTCTCAGGACTTGGCCTCAGGAGATGCCTTGCCGTGGGCCTTGATCTAATGTGTTTAGGGTGGGGGTGGAGCATTACAGGATCAGGAGCGAGACCCAATGTTTCCAGTGTGACTAGCGCCGTTGGGCTGTGACTGGGAGCCCCGACAGGTGGGACCAGGCCAACTCCAGCTGTGCGACCCCGGGTCTGAGGGCTGTGTCTGAAGACGAGACCCTTCAGCTAAGATGTGGGCAGGAAAGGCAAGCTGTGGGGCCGCCGGGCAGGCGGTACCCTGACATACGAAGTCAAGCCTATGAGTTAGACTTGGCTCTGTTCAAACAGAAGCCACGGGGCGCAGGCGGCACCCAGGGGGCGGCCAGAAGAGGTTGGAGGGACGCCTGGCACCGGGTTCCAGTGAGGACAGATCCTGGGCGAGGTTTCAGCAATGACAGGCAGCGGAGGTTTATATCCTGTGGAGGGCCACTGGGGAGGGAGGGGGGGCAGAAGGAATGTGGTGCTAAGAGAGGGGGCGGCTGGGCCCAGGCCGGCGCTGGTGGCCACGGAAGGGCCCCGGAGCTGAACTCCTGTTCTTTGGAGACACAGACACCAAGTTGACACCATTGGCTCATGAAACCTCCTGCCCGGAGGCGCAGGAGAGACCCGGAGTCCATGCAGCACACGCACTGTCACGGGGAGAGGGGGTCGGCTGCGCGCAGCTCCGCTCACCAAGGTCGTGCGTCCATTACCACGCCGTCCCCAAAGCAGATCTGCAGAGCCACCAACAGGGCGCCCACAGCCCTGGCTGTGAGTGACTTGCCAATCCTGTGCTAATTAAGGCTACTCAATTAAGGAAAATAAATGCAAATTAGTTCAAAATCCATCATTCATAGCTTGTTCAGTGAGTTTTGTAGAAAGGTAATGTTACCTCCAGGAGAGACCGATGGGCTCCTTTGCGCCTTAGGACACTGATGAGAGGAAAGAAAGGCCCGCGTGGTACCTTCTCTGCTGGGGTCTCCATTGGTACCGGGTTTGGAAGAGGGGGCTGGGGCTCCTCAGCTAAGGGTCACCCAGGGCCACACCTATGGGACAGTTGTTGCTGGCAGGAGACAGTGAACAAGAAAGGTAAGAAACAACAGGAGGAAGGTTAAGGAGGTTGAGGGACAACGAGGAGGATGAAGGAGGAGGCAGGTCTTCTGGGCGCAGAGTCAGGACAGATGACTGTCTTTGAAGATGTTTGTTCACCTGCCTTGGAGGGCTGGGACGCGGTGGGAAAGGGTCAGCAGCGTGACTCAGTTGGTAAAGGAGTTTGTTGCTAAGACCGACCCCTGAGTTTGATTCCTGGAACACGCATGGAGGAAGGGAATAAGTTGTCCTCTGGCCTAAGTGCAGGTGCCCACGGTAAATAAATATACCTAATTTTAAGAGGTTTCTTTGAACCAATTTGAAAGCGTGATTTGCATGTTTTGTTCGCCCAAAGGTTTAAGCATTTGGGTTGGTTTTCTTCAATGGGGGAACAGTACTAGCTGGAAAATAATTCTTGCCATCCTCCCCAGTCATCCCCCCCCCCCCCCCCCCCCCCGCTCAGCCAAGGTGCTTCGCAGGGAGCCGTCCCTGCCCCTGAGGGCCTGGGAGGAGTCCTGCATGCCTAGTGTGTCCCTAGCAGGAGGAAGGGAGCTGCCCGGCAGCTCTGTCCTGCACACTGGGCTGGCTAGTGCGCTCCCAACGTGCGGGCATCTCCCACCAACTGCCGTGAGCCGAGAAGGCTGCTGCTCCCACGCAGAGGAGAAAGCTAGAGGGGCGGAACGAAGGCAGTGCACCTGAGCCTAAGCCACCACAAGGCGAATGTGTCCAGGCTTTCCAAACCACAGCGATACAGTCCACCCAAATGTCAGTCACTGCGGTGAGGAAAGCGTGGATTGTAGACGAAGCCCAGAGACCACCAACGGGCTCCGACCACAACTGGCCTGCTTATTTGTTCTTTTTGCTCTTGCCTGTGTGTGTGTGTGTGTGTGTACGTAGGTGTGTGGGGGTAGGAAAGGGCACCGTGGGTGTCTGTGCTGTGGGGTTCCAAGGATGACTCTGAGAATCATGCTAGGTTGCTTCTACCTCCTAATTTTGCTTTGCTCTGGGGTTTCTTAGACTCCACCTTCCAGAGCTGGAAGTGCAGGCTACTGCCATTATCCGCCTGGCATTCTTACCTGAATCCAAGGATCCACACTCAGGTCCTTCTGCTTTCAAGGCAGAGTCTTAACTCCTGAGCCATCTCTCCAGCCTGTCACACAGATGCTTTAATGATGGAAGAAACTGAGGCACAGAGGCTAGGCAGCCTGCCGGTGGTTACCCAGGCAACAGCGGCTAAAGGCAAGCCGAGGAGACTCCAGACTGTCAGTTCATTAACTTCATAAAAATCGCAGAGAATTACTTAAAAGCAATGCCAAGTCTTCCAGCTCCCTGGATCATCTGCCTCCCCTCTGCTGGGGACCAGGCACCTGCAAGTAGCCAGACAGGACGCCGCGGGGCTTCGCGAGTCGTCTGGGCTGTACGCGCTTTGCTGGCTGTTGAGCGCAAGCAGAACCCCCCATGTCCTCAGGTCACGGTGTCTTTCGGTCCGCCCTGGAGTGTCAGAGACGGACGCCTGTCAAGAGCAGCGAAGACTTTGGTTTGTGTTTGATGAAGGTGACGCTTAGTAGGTCAGCCACGTGTTTTGTCTCAGATGGAGAATAAGAAAATGGCAGGAACCACGCCTTCAAGCCCGGCCCCTGGCCTCCTTACCCTGGGTCACGCCATACCCTCCCAGCTCCGAATACTTAAAACTCGGGGCTCCATGGGATAAAAGCAGCTGTGATATCAGGTCAGCAAATATCGGGGCAGCACTGCATTAGAATCGAATTAAGCTGTGAGAGGTTATGTACCTGAAGGGACAATTAATATTTATATTTATGTTTTGGCTTTGCAGTAAAGGAATATAAAGTGATCCTTCTGTTTAACGAATAATTTCTCTGTAGTTCATTTCTTTCCTGCCGAGGTTCCTTAGTAAAGCCTCCCTTGTTCACAATTCATTTAGCTGTGTCTACACTAGCTGACTCTGTTCCTTACTTTTAAAACCTATTATATTCCTTCCATTTTGAGACTGACAGCTCCGCATCGATGCCATCATAGAATCTGTGGTCATAGTCAGTGAATGCGGGTAGATGGATGGGTCAGTAGCTAATGAACTGAAGGGCCTACTTACTCCAAGCAATGCTTGTCTTCAGTCAGAGATGACGCACAGGCTGCCGTGGGGCAGGTGAGAAGGCAAACAAGGGGCACAGACAAGGTCAGAAGCGTGGAAAGGTTTCACGTGGAATGAAACAGACCCATTGGCTGAGTACTGAGCAGAAAGAGATCTGACTAAGAGGGTTTCTTTTTCCCTTCTTTTTTGTTGGTGTGAGAGAGAGGGGGGGCATTGCGTGTGGCTCTAGAGGCCCAATGGTGACTCCAGGAATCAGCCCAGTTTGCTCTACCTCCTTTTGGCTTTGCTCTGCTGTTTGCCTAGCTCCGCCTTTCTGGACAGGAAGTGCAGGCCACTGCCATTTCCTCCCACCATTTTAACATGGGCTCTGAGATCCGAACTCAGGTCTTGCTGCTTGTGAGGCAAAGTCTTAACCTCTGAGCCATCTCTTCAGCCTAAAGAATGGTTTCTACGAACCATCTAAAGGAGGACTTCTTATGTCTAAGAAACTGACTTCCACCACTGCCCCAGCCAAATGAACTGAGGCGAAGAGGTCGTTGGTTGGACAATGCATTTTCTCTCCGAATAAGACACAGACATATTAAAGTAGGATCCACATTCCACCACTCAGCCCAAACACCCTGATGTCTGTTTCCACATGATTCTCACAAACATGCCCTGATGCACAGGTGTCTAGAGTCCGGCCTCGTATATCCTGTGACTGTCATATTATTGGGACAAGGTTTATGAACATGCAGGTGGGTCTCTGGTTTCTGGACAATGTGGCTTTGAAGAAACCTTGGGTGGTGTCCGTGCCGCCCTGGACCCCAGTTGTCTCCTTGGTCGCACAGGCACAGTGGTGGGTACTCAGGAACCGTGAACCTCAAGTCTGGCTCTTTACGGCTGACAGAGGCCAGTCCACGTGGCTGCCACTTTCCTGCCGTGGGTTGAGAAGCCGAGAAAGATACAAACAGTATGAGGCTTTTCGTCTGCCCGGGCGGCTGGGGCCTGCTGGGGTCTCACAGCTGCCAAGTGTGTGTCTCAGCTCTCGGGCTGTAGGTCTTCGAACAGCCTCTGGCTCCTTTGGGGCCAGGCGAGTCCTCGCCTGCTGGCTCCGAGATGTCCATCTTCTGTCTGTGTCCTCCCTTGGAGTCTTTCTAACATAATTAGCCCTTCACATCCGCCTTCCACTCGGCCTCTGTCTGAATCTGATGTTCTAGAGGGGACGTAGCTCAGCGCTAACACCACTGCGAAGTGCCCCCTCCCTTCAGTCTAACTGAGACTGCTGGAGTTCATTTTACCGCCTGATTAGCCTTAACCCAGTTCCCCCAACTCAGAAACTTAGAAACTTCCAGATCCCTTTGGCTTCCAGAAACATCTCTCGGGCCATCGCGACTCTTCAGGCGCTTCTGCTCCTGCCTTGCAAACACCTGCTCTCCAGGCCCTGGGGATTTCGTGAGAACATGTGCCTCCCTCAACTCCAGCACTGGGTGTCACTTCCTGATTCTTTGGGTCCCTGCCGCCTGTTTAGAATGAGGAGCACTCGCCTATTCAAGTTAGAAAGTGGTTATTGCTCTTACTGTCCCCACACAGACTTTGTATCAACTGAATTGTACCCAAGGCCTTCGAACATGCAATCCAGTCAAAGTCTTGTCAGTGGGGTGGGCCTAACGGTCCTGACGGGGTCCTTCCTAGGGAAGGAAAGTGCCACCGAGAGCAGGGGTCAGGGGACGACATGGCGAGGCTGGAGCACGCAGTCACACGCAGAGAAGCACGGTGGACTGAGGCCGAGGCCAGAAGTCAGGAGGAAGCCCAGAGCGGCCCGTCCCAGTGCCTGCAAGGCGCGTGCTCCTGTGGGCACTTGCGCTTTTGATTGTGGCTTCCATAAACAAGACACGAGTCCTTATGTTTTTAGCACCTTGCGGAGAACTTAATCACGGCAGCTCCAGAGAACAAGCCCAAAGGTTCATCCAATGTCCACTCATTGTGTCCTCCTCCCCTGTAGGCCCCTCGCCTTCCCCCGGCTTCATTTACCCCTCTGAATCCTCAGCCCTTCCTCTACTCACCATCCCAGTGTGCCAGCATGTCTCTCTGGGAACACTGCATGCTATTTCTCTCTTTCCATATCCGTGCACCGTTAAAATCCATCCCCCACACAGCTGTTGAAGGCGGCTGACTAAAATATCTCTGAACAAGGTTCCCCCTTGCTGTATTCTTCTGTGACTCTGAGTTAAGCATGAGGGAAGTCCGGGTTTCTTGGAGGAAATCGGAGTGGTCTCTGCAGCCCAACCAGGGGGCTTCAGTGAACCCACTGTCTGCTCTGTGGTCTTTCTGAACAGGCATTGCTGCGTGAGTTTTGCATGAGAGAAAGCTGGGTGCCCACTGTGGCTTCATGTTGCTCTGGTGCCATCTGTAAGGTGAGTCTCTGCCAGCTCCTACAATCATACCTATTGGCTGTCCTTCATTCAGTGGAGTGACTGCTTCCTCAAGGGGCATCTTGAACCTGTCCACCATTGGCCACATGCACTGGACACAGGTCTCATCTTACAGGGAGTGATTCCTGCCCTTATCTCCAGTGGTCGAGAGCTCCCTGTGGCAGGATCCATCTTTACCAGCCAGGCGGGATGCTTGGCAGAGCCAAAGCCGCTCAGAACCCTCTGTTTCTGAACCAACCATCTCCCCAGGGAACTGCCAGCCACCTGCAATAGAAAGCAGATGTGCACTGGTGTCTCTATTCTTCCGGACAGCGCAGACTCAGAGAACGCTGACCTCAGTGCCCTTTGCCCATCTGGAAGGAAGAGGAGGGCTTGGGAGTGATGCGCTAAGACCACAGAACAACCAGCATGACCACACTTGGGTGTGGAATAATGGACTGGGATTCATGGTCTTGACCTTGACAACAAAGGGCAGCTGTCTAAAGGAGAGCCCCTGCTTGACATCATCTAGCTCATTCTGGAAAATTAGCCTTTCCCAAATTGTCCAGACACGTCGAAGTCCTCAGGCTTAGAGAAAATAAGTGTGTTCATTATAGTTTGAACTTATGGAGGAGGAAACGCACACACGTGTGCGCACACAATCACACATACACATATGCACAAGCACACAATGCACGCACTCTCTACACACACTCATTCCTTGCATACCTATTGAGTGCATATGCCCTGTTAACTCCTGGATTTCATACATTTCAGGTTCTCCTGAACTCCTTAACTTACTGTAAGTCAGTTATCCAACTGTCATCTGATTAGGGCTTTATCCCCAATATGTGTTGCTGATCAAAGAGCTCTTGACTTTTCATTTTATATGTGTTTCTTTAGAGTACAATCAAGGTAACTGAAGTCGAGAAGTTAGGACAGATGGGAAGATGGTCTTCCAGCCTCGGTTCCTCCCCTTGATGTGTAGCAAGGAGAATCATTCCCTTAAGTCCATGTTCTGATTTTCTTAGTGGAGATGTTATCTCATCTGGGGTTCTGATAAATTGAGGGGCTCTACTATTTCTGCAGGGAAAGACAACCTGCTTCTTGCAGCCCGTCTCCCTGAAAGCTCAATATCAGAGAAGACTGGCTTCTGCTGGTGCATCTGGTCTGATATTTGCAAGTTACCCCGCACGGAAAACCCAGGCCTCCTGTCTGCTACATCAAAGAAACGCTGCTTGTCACAGATCCTTGATGTCCGTCCCACATCCCTTCTCTATGTTCTGCGAAGACCATATGTTTGGGATCACGCAGGGTACCATGGCCAAAGATATACAGCACAGACTAGGGACCAGCCACCAGCCATGGGGTTTTGGTCTGTGTCTATAGAGACCTTTCCCACCATCTTGAACCCAGGAGGAGGAGATGGTTCTAGAAGTAACAGGAGCAAATCAGCTACTACTAGATTGCAAGCCAGCACTTTTGGAGGCAGGGGGTCCACAAGAACTCGTGCTGTTCTGTGTGCTGCATTCTCCAGCATGGTAGTTAGAAGTGGAGGAAGCGCCTTCTTAGATGCCTTCAAAACAAGGGAGTGCGTCCCAGAGTCCCCACTTTCCTCGAGCGAACCTGCACTCACAGGAACTAACAGAGCATATTGGTCTGCACCAACTGCAAGCATTTGTAATCATCACAGGTTTTAAAACCATTTGGTGGGAAGACCCCCAGAAAGATGCTCTTCTTTGAACATTTCATATCATGGCACACGCGAGGTCTTTAAACAGAAGTCAGGGCTTGCCAACTTGGATTATCTTTGCTCTTGTTTAGACAGTGTGAATTGTCAGTAGTGACCTGTCAGCAAGCGACTCATAATCAACAAACACTTCAGAATGGCTTAAGTAACAGGAATATGACGTATTCTGGTAATAACTATTACTTCTTTCATCGATTTCCATGGGGATTTCTGGTAAGTTATAAAATGATTAATGACTAATGGTATCGTCCACTGGTTAATTAATCTAATTTGAAGCAGGATTATCCAGGAGAAGAGCAACAAGATGAAGAGGAGGATATGATGGGCGTTTTCTGGCCCGCACACTCCAGGAAGGCTGAGTGGGGATTAATCCGTTAGGGAGGAAGTGGAGGGAAAGATGTCTTGGAGTTGGAAGGACGCTTGCTAGGCTTCCAGCGGGTGCAGTGGGAGGAGCTTCCTGTCAGCTTGCCTGTCTGAAAGCCATGGAAGGGATTCAGAGTGTCAATCAGTCAAACCGTAATTACCCAAAACAGCGATGTCAGGGCAAGTTCTCCCGGAAACAGCACATCAGGGATGGAACGACCTTCCACTCTAAGGGCTTCTGAGCACAGCCCTGTGTCCTCTGGCCAAGGATGACCAGTCGTCTTGGGCAGCTGCTTCTGCTCTACCGTGCACTGACCCACAGGCTGCTGGACACCAGACAGCCGCTGGGCAGAGCTGGACACCACCTTGCCCCCTGCCAGCCGGGGACTGGCTGACCAGCCCGGCTTTGATGTTTACAAAAACAGCGTCCTCATTAAAGCAGAGAACAGCCGCTCCTGCGACTTCAAGGACACGGGGAAGGATAAGCAGGTCACACCACTCCTCCCAGGCTCCACTGGCTGGCTGCCATCTGCCCGCCGTGCGGGTGGCAACCCGGATCTCCTGGGCGGCAGCTTCACGGGTGGAGGTCAGCAAAGCACAGCTCTGGCCTCCTTTGCAAATGAAGACAAGACCCGGAGAACGTACCGATCCAGCTTTCTTCCAAAGTCCTGCGTGCAGGACTGGCTCTGTTCGAAACCAGCGTTGGTTTTTATATTTAATATCTCATTGGAAATTCCTGATCACCCCAAGGACTCCTGGGAGCCTGAATGTGCTCCAGCAGTGTGCTGCTGTGCGCTGCTGTATGCACGAATGCGTTCTGTGGCTGCTCTGCTTCTCGGGCGATTAGTGTAGTGATGCAGTTATTCGCACGACAATGTCACAAACACCATCCAACAGCAGAAGTAGCCTATGTGGTAAAGCACATACAGCGCCGCACAATACACACACGTGCAGCTCTGTCTCCTTGGCACAGATGTGGAAATTAACGCACTAGATCTCTTCACTGGGCTTGAGTCTGAAGGATGCTTTTAAATTCCGTTCACATTTATCTTCTGCATGTGTGATGTGTGTGGGCACATGCGTGTGGAGGGCTGTTTGGGTGAATTCTTTGAGGGTTCTAGGAATAGAACTCAACCTGAGTTCTATGTTTTTTGGCTGCCGAGCCATCTCACTGTCCCCTAAATAACAACTTTTAAGGGAAGGCAAATGGGTTGGTTATCTTTATGCAAATATGCGACATGGTACTGAAGACTTTTATGGAAAAACCTTGGAACTAACGTGATCTTTACATTGGGTAGAAAGTCGGATAGAAAAGCAGTTTCTGAAATGATGGCTGTGGGTCTATAATGGCATTTTGATAACAAGTTAAGTTTCTGATGTACGTGATAAATGATTGCTGGCTTCCTGGTATGGTAACTGGTGCTGGGAGGATGGACCCTCTACCTGCATGCTATTTTCCGGTCCCTCCTCATTCTGAGGCCTTAAGTGGGGTATGTAGCTGTGCTGGTACTGAATTCAATTTAGCTGCTATTGATCTCTGCTCCGTTCTTCCTGCTAAAGATCTACTTATATAACGCGCAGCACGGACTGACAGAATAAACCTTCGGGACTCAAAAGCAAAACACTTGCACGTATTTTCATGTTCCTTGTTCCCCTAGATCTTGGCTGTAATGATCCATGGGGGGGATATTTTCCCCTCAGATATCCATTCCATTACCCAGAAGGCTCCGGTCCCCCAGAGTTTATGGTTAAAAGATTGGAAATCAGCAGGGCCCCATTGCAAGATGCAATGCCTCGTATCAGAGCAGTGAGTTTGTGTTTTCTTGTGATTTAAACCCCATATGCTTCCTGATCAGGAAGGGTGCGTTACTGACAGGAGATTTGAGCTCTTCGCTGTGACATCTTCCTTGGATTGTATCTGAGTAGCGTGCTTCATTGTTCCCTGGATCTGTATTCCAGATCTCTAGCTAACTTATTTGTCTTCATGAAACGAGGCTGCATATCTTGACCTAGGATATAGCCCTGTTTTTACAAACGCTTTCAGTCGGTGTACTTTCGGGATGCAACGCACATGATGTTTGCATGGCGTAGAAAGTTGGGTAGGAAAACAGTTCCTAAAATTAAGGCTCTATTCCATAACTCTACTTGAATAATAAATGACGTTTTTAATATAAGGGGATAAATTATTGGTGGTTTGAAACTTGGAATTAAGGTCAAATCCTCCCCATGTAATTATTTGTTGTTGTATGTCTGTTCTTGAGTTGAGAAGACAAAACGTTCCCTTTGAAGAGCAAAGAGTGCGGACACAGCCAAGCGCAGGGACACAGGGGCCTGGGCTGGCCTGTGCGCTCCAGCCTTGTGCTTCTGCCTGTGTGTTCTCAGGGCAGCTACCTAAGGACTGGGGGAGAGGATTTTTGGCCATACAAGGTGTTTAGGAGATTCCAGGCACATCGATTGCTCTGAGACACCTCACCTGGGATCTTAGGAAAAGCAGGACTCTCTAGAGAGACGTCATCAGCCCCTGCTACCCTACCCGAGGCTTCTAGTACTTTGCATATGCTGCGAGAAGGGATCAGGTGTCTGTGGCTCTCTGCACCCTGAACCCTGCTCTCCACTGTCAGTCGCCGGCCTTCCTGGTTAGCTCCACTGTCCCTGGCTTTGAGCTGCCTGCTGCACACGCTGCTGCAAAGCCAGGCCCCATGCAAGCAGCGCACGGGTCCTTCGTTACCTGGCTCTCCTCCCAAGCACTTGCGTCACGGTGACCACGAAGAAGGAAATTACTTTGAATTTCAGGACCAATGCCTGGATCCGGTCTCCATTCTTCCCAGACTTATTCCTAGGGCTAAATTTAGACCCAAGAGGGGCTTGTTTATTATACATGCTTAAGTGACATAGTCGTCCCAATGCGTTTCTTTGATCCCTAGGCATCTCGAAGTCTATTAGGAAATAAAAATGTGGTGTCACTAGAAATGCTGGAGTGCTCTCAGGAGTGGGAACATGTCACCTTTGCTCTACTCCAGCCACCTCTGGGTGGGTAGGGTGGGGGGGGACAGGAATTTCTATAGGCAGCTCCTTTCAGATGTTCGTCTGATGGACTTCGTATTTGATGGTCCAGGCCGCTGTATCCGATGCACAGTTCTCAAAATCACACAATTCCCTCTCAAGGGAAAAGGGGGTGTTTCCATGCTTTGGGTATCTTGCAACAATTTGCAAACAACCGAGGGATTCGTAGCTTTTACTTCAAAGTGTTTGTGTCCTGACAGGTGGACGGAACGTCCATTCTTTTTTTTGATCTGCTTTGATTAATTTCTCCTGGGTAGAGTTGTTTATAAAGGTTATTTTGCCAACCTTCTATTCAAGGTCTGTGCTGGTCAGCTTCTTTTCTTTCCTTAGCTGTGTACAGATCCTTGGATCTGGATGCATGAATGTCCTGTGTTTCCAGAGCTTATGTTAATACACCCCTGCACTGCTGTGGTCTCTATCTATCTATCTATCTATCTATCTATCTATCTATCTATCTATCTATCTATCTCCTCTCCCTCTCTGTCCCTCCCCCACACTCCTTATCTCTCTTTTTCTGTCCTCTTCCAGTTTTCCTGGTTATTTCCTCATAACACTTACTACTGGGCAATCAATAAATACTTGTATTATCTTGAATTCTGCAATTTTCCTATATAACTCTCCTGCCTTCTACATCTTGAAAAGCAAAACTACATCCGAGCAAAGACATTTAAGGATAGATATAATAAGGTCAACATATTCAATATCTTTCCACTCAAAAAAGACTTAGAATTTTCATTCCATCAGACCAGCAGAGATAAAAGTGTTGACCTTATTCTTTGATTCTAGCTCCTATGCATACAGAATCGCTTTTGAAGTTTGAGAGAGTATAGCAATGAGGGAAAGAGAGAGAAAGGGGAAAAGAAAACCTTCCTACATTTTGTAAGTAGATTACATTTTTCTCCTGTATTTAAAATGAGAATTTCCTGCATCCATTCAATTGGATCATATGAACTTTTCAACTTTCTAGACAAAAAAAAATGGCTGAAGATCAGAAATCTTTACCTAATGGAATTAATAAATGCTTACATAATAATTTAAACTCAAAAGTGCTCCTAGCCATGAAAGCAGAAGGCAATATCATCCCAAGAAACGCAACTGCACACAATGCGGCCATCTTCATTTGCAAGGACCAGCGCTCAGGAGAAAGGCCTCTCTCGCGGTTTGCCAAGCCTGCTATCTAGTGCACAAACTGTCCCTGTGCCTGTATCCTTACAGATACTGGAAACTTCCTTTGGAATCTAGGAAAAAAATCAAAGAAGCAACCGTTTTCGCCGAGGTAGCGAGCAGAAGAGAAACGGACCCAGAAACCCCTGGCTGGCAGATGTGCTTTTGTGCACCCAGGGAGACCTTAATTAATGTTAATGGAGAAACCTCCTTCAGAAGCCAATTAAGCACTCAACTGGCTTCTTAATGACCTCTGCTCTGAGTTGGAGAGCAGAGAGGGAAGTGATTTAACCCCAGGGACGCAGATATAGATGTTCCGGGGCCTGGCGGGCAGCCCTCCCTCGGTAAACAATCTCTCCTCCAAATTTCTCGTCCAGTCTGTCCGGCCCGTGGACACTTCGCCTGGACTCTTGAACTCTGTTAAGAAAAGGTGAACCGCTGGCTCGGAGGCAGCCCCAGATGCATACTAGCGCGGCCTGCAGCGCTTTTACAGTGTGCACGGCTTTGAGTACCTAATTATACTGCAGGCGTTGCCCATCCACCGCAGCAGGAGAACACACGCAGACTCGGCCATCACCAGCTGACAGAAAGAAAATGTCCCTGTGCCCAGGGAGACAGGGCCAGTCTGGAGTGCCGCTCCTTAGCGGTGCCGGATTCCCCGTAGTCATGATTGCTATTGATTCTACGCCAGCATGGGATGGAGCTCCTCATTAAGACGCTTTAAGTGAAACCTGTAATTAATATGCTCACCTAGGTCTATGCAGATCTAAAGTCGAGTCTATATTTTGTCTAAGACCAGTCTCTAGTTCAGACAGTATTCTGCTGGGAACCGCAAGCAAAAACAGTGGCAGGAAACTCTATAAAACACTCCAAGGCCATTGCTTCTGTAGACGGCAATCAATTCTCAGAAGCAACCTTAATGCTTGAAACGGAGGGCTTGGCGAGCCGCAGCGTCGTCTAGCAGAGACAGCCTCCTCTCTCATTTGCATAAGTGCTCTGTGCTGCTCCAAAAACCATGCAGGCAGCTCAAGTGACCAATGATTTTGTGGTAGATGCTGGAGAGTCATGTGGCCAGGGAGCCTGGTTTCATGCCAGCAGAGAGCTGTGCGTCTCAGCCTTCCTGCCTCTTCCTCCAGCTTCCCCGCTGCCTCTTCCTGTCCTTCTCCCTCTCTGACCTGCCGTCTGTAGGTCTATGCTCAGGGTTTAAAAGTTCCTCTCACGTCACGGAGCTAGTCTACCTGGTAGTCAGGCATCTGTCTCGGCAGAATGATGGTAGCATTGAACATAATTCCAAGCAGAGACATTGCCTTTCACGATTATTTATTTCACATAGACTACATGAGATTGTGGCTGCCGTTAACCCTCTTTGAAATTAACCTGTGTGGATATCATCGTTTGTCTAAATACATCAACATGCAGAAATGCACACTTAGCCAACACTAGCTATTAGTCATGGTATCGACTTTGCTCTTTACATGACATACCCTTAGTCAATGCTAGTGGGGCGGATGCGCTAGTGCAAAGGGTTGGTTCATTAGTTACACTGTTGAATATTGAGTAGCAAGAACTTTCACTTTGAGAGACGGGGTTCTGCCTACACCTATCATTAACCAAGTCTTGTTAAACTTGATTCACGCCCATTCTTTTCCCAACATACTTATGTTTATTTTTGTCCACACTGAAATGCTGTAAGGTCGGTGTTGTTGATTAAAGCTGACTAAGCACACTAAACACAAGGAAAGACCTTGTTCTGACATCTCGCAATCCACAAGCCTTGGAGGACTTGAGTCTTTGCGAAGCCGATTCGTCCATCTCGACCACTTCAAAATTGCCTAGCAAGACAAAAGGATGAGTAGGTGAAGCAAGAGTTAACGTCTCTCCAAGTGGAGAGGAACCTAGACAAGCAAACAAGAGGTGTCCAAAGGACGCTGGCCCCACCCATCAGAACTCCAGGATTGGGGCAAGGATGCTGCTGGCTTGGAGATGATAGCTGCTCTGTCTGCAAAGAAAAAGAAACACTGAGAAAAAACTTACGTGAATGCGGCAATGCAGTCTCTGTGGAAACACCCCAAATGTACACTGTCTAGTATGTAAGGCAGGCAGACTGGATCTGAGCTTCAATAAAAACAGAGCCGTTGGTGACAACCCCTTGAAAGCCTCTGAGAATTTTCCACGTTTTTCTGATGTGTCAAGATACCCAATCTTTGCTTTCACTCTGCCTGAAGAAATCACAAGTTGGATATCACAAGAATGTCTGTATGTGATACGTACACAGGGCTAGGGGCACATGCGATATAAGTAGTTTTAGGTGAATATAAAAGTCTCCATTGTCGTGACTGCAATGGCCCAGCAGTCGCCCTGTGCCCCTGAGGTCGGATGTCCAGCTGAGGGCTTCGAAGCCTGGCACTTGGCTTCTGCTCTCTCAGCAAGGATTTCAATTTCTGACTTGGTTTTTGTCCATGTTTGTAAGAAAGGGAGACATAGGACTCTCCGCCTCAGAGTTTATTGTAATGATTGAATCAACTCAATTTTGATTCCCTTTCTAGTTTGTCATCTGCCTTTGCTCAACATGTTGCATTGGTGAGATTTTAAAATCATCTGGAGCCAGGAGTGTGTTGCTGTGTGTGCTGCTAATGTGGGGAGCCCAGACACCTTATCCAGACCTCTAGGATTCACATGAGTGGCACAATGTCTGTAATCCCTGTGTTCCTATGGGAACGGGGAGGCAAGAGAAAGGAGAATCTGCAGAGGTTGGTGGGTTGGGTGGACTGGTTTATGCAAAGGAGAAGAAAATTAGACTTGAACAAAGCAGAAAGGCTGTAGCTGACAGAGGTTGCTCTTTGACATCCACATGTGCACCATGACATAAACATGCTAGTACAGGCATGCACACATACACACACACACTCACTCTGATTGTATCACTTCAGAAGCACAGTAAGTGGCAGAAGTCAGGAGTCCATATCATATGTTTCCAGCTCTGAGTCTGTTATCGCATCACTAACTCCACAGTGAGAAAGCGTGTTTGGAATGAAGTGTTTGGACATTTGTATTATATGAAGGAAATAGGTGAAAGAAAGAACTTCTTACTACATTCTAATACATATACGAGTAGCATTATTTTGTTGCTCTAGGAGAATATATAAATGTTACTTTAATCAATAGGGAGGTTCATAAATTCAAAGACATAAACTGGACCCGTGTTGGTACCCCATCCCCTCTTACCCTCCACCCCTCCCCGGACCTCCTTGCTTCCTCCCCCTTTTCCCCTTCCTTTTCCTCCCTCCCTCCCTTTCTCTCAGTACCCCTCCCCCCATCCCTGGAGCATCCTTTGGTGTGCATGTCAAACTTCCCTCCGCGGACCCGTGTTTTCACTCGCACATCTTGGTTTGGGCCATCATCAGCCACCCCTTAATGCTTGTTTTTGCTCCTAAGCAAAATATTCTCCGTGCGGTGGCGCAAGGTTGGGTGGTAGAAGCCCCAGGCAGTTCAGGGCAGATCGTTCGCCAGCAGTCCATGACACCAGATGACAGCTGTGTAAAAGGAGTCATACTTTATGTGGAAGTGCTCGTGGCAAGAAGCGAGTTTTGTTTGTCGTTTCTCTTGTGAGGAATCGCTTGGTGTAAGGAAAACAGGCAGAAGGTGTTTGTAAGGAGACAATGGAGACAGAATCTGGCCAAATGAGAAGTGTGTGTGTGTGTGTGTGTGTGTGTGTGTGTGTGTGTGTGTGAAAGACAGAGAGAGAGAGAGAGAGAGAGAGAGAGAGAGAGAGAGAGAGAGAGAGAGAGAGAACACAGAAGCAAGGACACTGTCAGGAATTCAAATACTTTCCTCATCATCTTTAGGAATAGGGAGGTTGAATGATAGAGATGCTTTGCTCTATGGGCTTTAGAATCTATTTTCAAGTCTATTCCAAATTGCAGCAGACGACACACGCTTGAGCCCTCAGTACGTGGAGGATGCGGAGGACTGAAACTACACGTCTCTGTGGGCTGCAGACAAAGACACTGTCTTGTGAATGAATGAAGGACACGAATGCTTCTATCTATTCTGTGCTTGTACTTGACTGCTCTCGCCCCTGCGCGCTGATTAATATCTAAGTGTTGCCCAAATCTGCTGAGTCTGATGTGACATCACTGTTTGCTTTATTTTATTTCTGTTTGTTTTTTCATGATTACCATGGTTGATTTCCAAGTGAAGAGTCATAAAGAAAAATCTCTTTCTTAATTATGGATTTCCATTTGGCAAATGTAGGGATAATCTTTGAATTGCTAACGATTTCAAGATCTGTAATTAAAACAATTTTTGCCTCTACAAGTACTGACCCCCGTGTTCCTAACATTCCTGTTGATTGACAATGAGCTTTGAACCTTGATATTATTTGAAATTGAATAAAAATTCATTTATTGAAATGCTAATTTCAGAAACTTTGGCAGTCAGTCCTTCAAAATACACAATATGGAAGCAAATGATTATTTAATTTTAACACATTGCATGACACCAATTCATCGGGTTTTGAACCAGTTGGCACCGATCTGCACTCAGCTAAATACTTGCATATACATGCATGTGATTATCCCTCCACACACGTGCCTCAGCTGGACTCATCTCAGGTAGCTCAGAGTCTCAGTTGCCAGCATCAGCTGACCGTGGGCCAAGCAGACCCATGAGGCCAAGGAGTCTCTGCTGACCCAACTCCTGTGTTTCACCCAAAATTCCACTCAGCAGCCCAGTTCCTACTGCTCACCTGCAGACAGGGGAAATGGAGGCCCGTCTCCAGATGGCCACAAGAAGGCCAAAGTTTGCCAAGAGGATGAGCCACTTACCATGCGTGCACGCCACGGCCATTGGATTGGCCTTCACCATAAGACACATGCCCTCACCATTCATTGACTCAGTCACCCATTCATTCATTCATTCATTCATCTTCCCACTTCTTCATGACCCATTCAATCGTTCATTTACCTATTCCTTCATTTGTGCATTCATTCATTCATCTAACCACTCCTTTATTCACTCATTCATTCATTAACCTACTCCTTCATTTGTTCACTCATTCACTCATTTACCTACTGCATTAAATCATTCATTCATTTACTTACCCATTCATTCATTCATTTGCCCACTCCTTCATTCACTCATTCATTCATTTATTCATTGAGTACCCAATACTCCTTCTTTCATACACTCATTTATTCATTCATTTACTTACCCCTTCATTCATTCATTCATTTGACCACTCCTTCATTCGTTCACTCACCCACTCCTTCATTTGCTCATTTATTCATTCATTCATTCAACTGCCCAGTTCTTCATCCCTCATGTACTCATTCATTCATTCATTCATTCACTCACTCCTTCATTCACCCATTTATTATTCATTAATTCATTCATTAACCTATCCACTCCTTTCTTCCTCATTCTTTCGTTCATTTATCCATTCCCTCACTCACCCATCCATTCAGTGACTGACTCCTTCTCTAGCTCTTTCCTTCAGAAGCAGTGTGAGTCCTGCTCCCTGAAGGATGTTCAGTGTGAGCCACGTCAAGCCGGGCTCCTGTCCTCTCGGTGATCATTGTTCTGTCTAGTCGGCTAGACAACATTCATAAAAATTGGTTTACATAATTTAAGCAAGTGCTCAGTTTTAAATGTTTGTGCAACATAATTTGGCAATTTTACATGATTTATTTCTGCACTTAAGAAGTTTACAATTCCTATTCAGCTGAGGCGCGGCTTCTCAAAGTGTAGCATGCGCCAGGCACTGCACTCTGTGGTCGCCAGTTATGCCACCTGGGTAGCCGCTTGAAGTTTGTCATTGTTTCACGGTGGCCACACCATTGGGTCATATGTGTATCTTACGAATCCATCGTCTTTGTAAAAGATACGTGCTAAAAATTCAATTTGTAAAGGGGGAAAAGAATCTAATAAATTATATGTAAAACATAATTTAATGACAATCGTATATAGTTTAAGAGTTGAATAAATATTCGTGCAAAGAAAAACCAGTCCCTACAAGAGAATCACGAAAGCAAAGCCAAAGTCCTGATCGCAGGTGACCGTTACCTTGGGGGGCAGGCACGTTTCTCCCAGGTGCAGCTCTCCCTGCTCATTAGCAGAAGCATTGTGCTACCAGCGCATAGGATTTACGCTGTGCTAATGAGACCAGGAATGCTGCGGCGCTTCACCATGTTTCAAGTCTTCGCTGTGGAAAACACATTGAACCACTGCAAAAGTAGCTTGCTGAGTTGTAGCAGATGTGCAGAACACATCTGGATGCCCAACATTCAAAGCTAGAGAAGGCGTTTCTCCCTCTTCCTTCTTCTTTCTTTCCTTTCCTTTCCTTTTCTTTTCTCAGTTATCAGGTCTCACTCATATCAGGTCAAGACCTACCAGGCCACGGAGACATATCTCTGGACATTCTGCTTGTTTCTTTTTGCTTTTAGTTTATTTTGATACCTAATTTTTGAATATCATTTGCTAATATGCCTTTATTTTTAAAATGCCTGTTGTCTAAGTCGCCCAAGATGCTTTGACGTATGAGAGCTTCCTGCTTCACCTTTCGG
Organism: Typhlomys cinereus; assembly: GCA_023101885.1. Taxonomy (NCBI): domain Eukaryota; kingdom Metazoa; phylum Chordata; class Mammalia; order Rodentia; family Platacanthomyidae; genus Typhlomys; species Typhlomys cinereus. Next base: position 1,064,670 of record JALPQD010000455.1, read on the forward strand.
CAATAATTCCATTCTACCTCACGAGACCCAGCTTGCAAGAGGACCAGCTTCCGACAGGTCCTGAATGCCCCTACGTAACCTGGCATGAGCTATGCATTTACACCTGTGATATGGACTAAGATACATTTGGGTGTAGAGTAGGACCATGAAAAAAAAATGACCTAAAAATCCCTTACTGTTATGGCTGCCACAGGATCATGTCCAAACTGGGAATTCTCTGGGCCTTAGCTTTTGGAAGTTCGGAATAAGAACTCACCTGCACAGAGGTAGCATGTAGGACACACCCACAAATATCGCCTTTAAAGAACTATGCTGAACCCCAGGTCCTGTACTGAAGGTGCAGGTTTGTATTAGCCTGTGAAATGGGCTCCCCCCCCCATGCCTGGGTGGCAGATCACAGTAGACAGCATCGGGCACTGATGCTGACCATGGCAAGAAAACCACAGAACAGCTGCGGCATCACTGAAGATGGCCACTGCCTGGGGCAGAGCCTTCCCTGGGCCCAGGCCTCGGTGCCTGCTTTGTGACTGAGGGGGCTACCGCCACACACTGTCACTACCAAAGGAAGACAACAACATGGCAAAGATTTGGACCATTCAGATATCTGCAGAAGCATTTTCGAGCTTAGCTCTACAGTGCATAGAACTGTATATAATTATCATGTTGTTTAATAACTGTTCTACATTCCTGCAAGTTGCATATTTTGGGCGCATTACAGAGTGAAACATTCAGTTCTATTAGCTCTTCTATTGCATGCAGTAAGCAAGAAACCACATTCAGTTTACGCTTAGGGGAATCCACACGGTCGCAAACTATCATGCACTTTCCAATTGCTCCTTACAGTTTTTGGGCACTGGTATTTTTGAAGCATGCTATAGGTCCTGGAATTTAGTTCCGATTCGCTTCTCAAGCATCAAGTCCTCTATCAATCTGAGTCCTGCAAATTGAGGGCAGTTGATACACCCTCACTCACAGTCACAGGCGATCATGTCTCCCCTTTGCTTGCTGACGGCTGGCTTCTGCTTATCTTAGACTCTTCAGTTCTTCTCCTGCACAAGACTGGTTTTGTGCACCTACTGAACCCATGTTTGAGACTCTGAAAGGACATTTGTATTAAATGTGCACATGCTGGTTTTCCAAAGCCATAAATGGCAGTAAAATCCCTGGTACTTTTGTGACAGTCGGACCAAACTAATTTCAAGTCAGTGTTGGTGTAGAGGGCTGTATGACGCACACGCCCTCCCAGGCCAGGTGAGTGGCTACTTGTCATCTGCTCCTATCTCATCCTAACTTCCAGAAGATTGCTGGGAACCAGAAGTTGTCACCACCTCTGGCCAAAGCCCCGCACGGTCTCCATGAAAGGACACGTGTCCTCTGCAGATCTTCTCGTGGTCGTGTGACTGAAGGTGACTCATGCAGGAACATTTCCCCGCTCAGTGCAAGTGTGGTGTGCGACCACTGTGAACAGCCACTTTCCATGCATGAACTACTTTGGGAAGTCGTGAATTCGTGCTTCTGCGTAGGCTCTGCCTTCAGCCGGCCGAGCTGGCCTGACTGGATTCGTCCCCCGCCCCCTCCCCAGGGGTGACCGCGTCATCTTCAGGGGGTCGTCCTCCTCACCTGCAGCCCAGCCCAGGCTGCCCCAGCATCAGAACCACAGCATCCTTCCGGAAAGAGGCCCCCTGTGAAGTCAGAGCGTTTCTTCATGGTTTAAGGTTTGGATGCTAAGGGGGGGGGAAGCTCATTGACCTTGAATGCTGCTGGCGAGGGGCAGAGTTAGGCACCTGTGACTTTGGACTGGGTTTGGATTTGGCAGCAGACACGCAGAGAGAGAAGGGTGGAAAGAACCAGGCCAGCGGAGAAAATGTGGGGGGGGGGGGTCCCCACAGCGCGTTCTCGGCGAGGCAGGGAGAGGGCAGGGTTGGTGTTCTGAGCAGTGTTGGTTGGAGACAGACTGAGGAGCACCCCGAGTCTCCTCCTCTGCACACAGATCACCCTGGAACAAGTACCTTCTCTACACGACATTCACCTCACCCCGAGACAGGCGCCTTGTCTGCGTGCTCCCTGATCCAGTGTTACACCACAGCTGGGGGGGGCGCTCAGAGACCGTGGACGCCCCCACAGTGCACACCCTGGACCGGAGGCTGGGGGCGGGCACCCCCATCGCTTTGAGAGCAACTCTGTCTCTTGCGTGAGCTGACCCCGACCATCACGACCATCACTGTGCCGTTGGAACTGGACAGGGCAGACTTGGAAAATCGGGGCAGCTCCAGACAGCGTGAGAAACTCTGAAGGGGGAGGAGCAGCGGTAGAGCAGGACGACAAAGTGGGTCAGTGACAGACAGCAGACAGCAGCCTTATCCTGCAGGAGCTGCGGCAGATCCCGCTGCTCTGCAGCAAGGGGGGGCCGTGCACGCATGTGTGCCTGCGAGCTAGCATGTGTGTGTGAACATGCATGTGCTCGTGTGCACTGTGTGCATGTGTGTGTTGGAGTGTGCATGCATGTAAGCACACGTGTTTGTGTGCACAGAGAGACTGCATGTTTCAGTGTGCATATATGTATATGCTTGAATATGCTTGCGTGTATTTGTATATACATGCCTGGGTGTATGCATATATGCTTCATGACAGAGTATGTATTTGAGTGTGCATGTGTGTATATGTATGTATGTGAATGTGTGAATGCATCCATGGGTTTGAGTACATGTATTTGTGTGTGTGTGTTTGAGTGTACATGTATGTAAACACACACGTTTGTGTGCATGAGAGTGTATGTTTGGGTGTGCATGTATGTGTGTGCCTGAATGTACTTGTGTATATTTGTATATATGTGCATATACTTATACATACATGCTTGTGTACATGAGAGAGTGTGCATCTTTGTATATGGGTGTATGCATGTGTGTGCATGTATGCATGTGTTTGCGTATGTGAGAGAGACACAGAGTGTGTGTATGTATGTATATATGTGTATATGTATACGTGTATGTGTACAAGTGTGCATGTTTGTGTTCACATACGTACTTCCCCACGCAAATCCTCCGGGTCAGTGGGCAGCGCTGCTGGGCCCTGGCTTCCTCCCTCCAGCTCTGCCTTGGGTCCATCATTTCCCTCGACCTCCCCTCAGGATAGATCGCTCCTTCTGATCTCTTGGTACGGGGGACTCCACATAGGTGTGGAGACAGCAGAAGGCACGCGCTCATATGCACAAATGAGAGCTTTGGTCGTGAGTCTCGAGGCTCCTTAAGACTGTCGCAAGGGGCATCAAGCAGGCGGCTAATCCAGCAGCCATGTTGGCAAAGCCCCGCGCCCATCTCCAGACTGACCTCTAAAGCCTGAGAACCACTAACACGGATCTAAAGATCACATCAGCAGTGAGCTCCATAAGCCAGCGATGTCCTCATCAGCTACACTCTATGTCAGGAGGCAACACTCAGGCTCCAGCGATTTAAGGGGAGAAAGAGAGGTTTATTTGGCTTATGATACCAGAAGGGAGACGCGGTCCTTTATGGTGGGAAGGGCACAGCGGGGAGGGCACTGTGGGCAGCAGACGCTGGAAGATGCTCAAGCACTGCAGACATCATGGAGGCAGAGAGAGGAGCTGCAAACTCCAAAGCAGACTCCCTGCGGGCAGCAGGACAGTCTAACCGACCTCAAGACCCACCCCCGTGACATGCCTTCCTCAGCAAGACTCCACCTCCTGGAGGTGCCAAACACAGGAGCCTGTGGGGACAGCTCACCTTCACACCATGACGGGGGGCCAGGAAGAGACATCTGAATTTGATTCAAACAGCAATCATGTTTAATATCACACACTTTTCTCCACGATTAGAAATAAACCTTCTCCCCAGACTCTAAGACCCACGTTAGACTCCAGAGGCCAAGATGGTCACGAGTGCCCTCTGCCCGGACACGTCACACCCTCGTGGTTCCTGAGGCCACGCGCCATGCCGTGCTCCTTTCTGAGGAGCTGAGGTCCCAGAACTCATAATGAAAAACTGTCTTGGCAGAACTATCCAGAAAGACGCATCCAGCGCGCTGGCCGCCTGAACAGCTTCCTTTTCTTCTGTCTCCTCTTCTGCAAATTGTCTTCCTAAGTAAGTCTCCGGGGTTTTCTGAGGGTAAAAACACAAGTTCAAAACTGCTTTCGGGTAGAAAGAAAAATTATGTTCTAAATATGAACGGAAGACAATGTTCTCGTTTAGGCGGTTCTTGGAGTCTGCTTTTGTTAGAACATTTCCTGCCTCCTGCGTGGGGTCACTGTCAATCATTGTCGTACAACCCGCAGTCCTTGCACGGGTGGAGGGAAGAAGAGGGTGTAGGTTGGAAACACTTTCAGAAGGATCTGCAGACATGCATCCAGGGAAAAGAAGGCTAAGCCATGAGAGACCGGCGACCTTCCCTTGATGTCGCTCTTGGTAGGACAAGCGTGCTAATTCTTCATCATGTGCTTTTGTTTGAAAATAACAAGGTGCATAAAGAAAGCACCCAGCTCTATGGACTGCCTTCCTTTGCAAACTTCTAGCCGTTTTGCCTAGATTCCTAACCTGAGAACGCTCCTTGTGGTATTTCAAGGGGGAATATCTGGAATAAAGCTGAAGCTTTCTTTTCTGTTTGGTTTGTTCATCTTTCCGATCATGGAGAATTCCATGCCTCCCAAAAAAAATCCCTCTTACTTCTAAACATAAATAAATAGTCTCTATGATTTGTATCTGCTCCGGCCTTCATCTTCTGATCCCACTTTAAGAATGTAAAGAGGGTCTTCCTGCTAGCACACAACCAGCACTAGGCAGGGCCTGGTGGGCTTCCTGTCAGGGTATCCTCAAGCATACTTTACATTTACTCACACGATATTTTACTTTCTTCATAATCTTTTGCAAGATTACAGAATTTCCTTACTTTCCTGGCCAACCCCTTCCGGTGAGCTCTGGATTATTTCAGCCAGTGCCCTCTGAGCCTGCATGGGCTCTTTTATCACAGAGAGATCCATCCTCCGCTGTATGAAGTTGCTTCTGATCCTAACCTCTCAAGTGTCAATCAAACACTCGGGTGCCCCTCCTGTGTTGCAGGGGCCTGCACACTTCCGGCTATTGATTTGTGACTAGGTCTAAAGGGTGTGGCGATCGCTGGCACTGCGCTGGGAGTCCGTTGTGGTATCCTCATAGTCCATGTTGACCTCGGGGTGAAGGGCAGGTGAGCTGGCTGGAGACGCTGTGGCAGTCCAGGTAGCATCTGGAACTCGGCCTGGAGCTCTGGAGAATCCTCGCTGCTGCTCCAGTCTAATGGTCATAAAGCTGCTTCGACCGTTCTCTTGCTTTGATGTTGCAAAGGAAACGCTGTGAACCCCGAATGAAAATGAACGGGTTCCAACGAGGCGGTCAGTGCAGAGGAAAAGATTGGGGAGAGGCAGAGGCCTCATCCCGAAATGCGCCAGCAAGCAGCACCCCACGTAGAAGGGAGACCGGCTCCCTAAGGGGGGGCTGCGTGGGAGTGGGGATCTGCCACGGAAGCATTGGAATCGAATCCGTGTGGAAGAGTTGAGCTAGACATGTGCTTGGTTGGTGGAATCCTGGTCTGGCTTGCTGGGAGTTCCGGGTTATCCCAGCACCGCATATGTAGGCCTGGTGGGGCCTGTGTTCTTAGCACGTGAGACACGGAGACAGAAAGATCCACGGCAGTCTTGGCTGAGAGCAAATTCAATGCCAGGCTGAGCTACATGAGACATTGTCTCAAAAACCTCTGACCCCACTCGGGCGAGGGTCACAGACATGAAGTTGAATATGGAATTGATTGTTAGCCTTACATTTAAACATATCTGACTGTCTCTAGGACCCCACACAGCAATGAAAGCCAGGAATCATGAGGTAGACAGAGAGCAAAAGACCCCAAATCTCTCTGTGTCCTGTTGTGCTTCATTGTACTCATAGCAGCTTGCGTTTCAAATGGCACGTTCAGCGCACTTAACCTCAGAATACGAATAAATGGACGCAGTGTCTTCAGCAATAGCTCACTCTCACTTCTAAAGGGCAGCCAGGAGCAGTGGCAAAAGCCTAGACTGCTTGGGTGTGGGTTTGAGACCTCTCTAACCAGCCCCTTATTAGGCGATATCTCATACCTTGCACTGGGAACTTTGCTAGGTGTGCATCTGACAGGAGATTGATCTCCAGAGTATACAAAAAAACTGAAAGCAAATTAAATATCAAGAAAATGAGTAGCCCAATTAAAAAATGGACTTTGGAACTAAAATGAGACTTTTCAAAAGAAAAAATCAAATATCTACGAAATATCTAGTGAAGTGTTCAACTTTCCTAGGCATCAGGGAAATGCAAATTGAATCTGCTTAGGGAATTCATCTTACCCCAGTGATAATGACTAAGATCCAGAACACAGACAACTAGTGCTGGCAAAGATATGGGGAAAGGGGACCCCTGTTTACTGCTGGTGAGACTGAGAGCTAGTGCAACCTCTTGGGAAATAAGTATGCAGGTTCCTCAAAAGGCTAAAACTCTAACCACCATATGAGCCAGTTACATTTTCCCTGGGCAGATTCCCAAAGGACTTTATGTCTTACTATAGAGATGTTTGCACACTCCTGTGTATTGAGCCTGTTTGCGGTAGCAAGGAAATGAAATCAGCCTAGATGTCCATCAAATGATGAATGGATAATGAAAATGTCGTGCATCTACATAATGGAATTCTATTCTGTAGCACAAAAATGGAATTATGAAATTTGCTGGTAATTGGATGGAACTGGAAAAATACTTTGTTGAGTGAGATATTCCAGACACAGGACACATGTTATATGTTCTTTCTGACAGATGAATGCTAGGCATTGCATCTTCCAATCACTGTGCTTAGATAGGAATTCCTGCAATGTAATAAAGCCTCAAAGGAACCCTTAGTTGGATGTATGGGTAGTGGAGGGAGGAGGAAGATCTTAAAGAAGGGAATGTAAGAGACCACAAGCAGTAAGAAGGTGGAAAGGGAATACTAAGGAGACATGGTTTTAAACAGGGAGGAAGATGAAGGACAGAAAGGGGTGGGAGAGTAGCAAGCACGTGATTGCAGGGTGCAGCCAGAGAGAAAACCCCTATGTTATAATCTTATCAAGAAACACAACCTTCTGTCCATTTTTAAAGACCGATGTTAGCCAAGTAGTATCGCTCCCCCTGGAAACAAACGGACACTCGAGGATGGGGTTGGGGGGCGAGGAGGGAGCCCTGTGCTGTAGATGGGGGCGGCTTCCATGACCTCGCTTGGATTCTTTGGGTCAGAAAACAAGTGACCGGGTCACTGATGGCAGACCAAGGAAGGGCGAAGGTGCGCTGGATTACATAATTACTCAGCAAAATATCGATGCTGCGGGACACAGTCCCTGGGAGTGTGTGGCTGGGGCTCCGACCAAGGTCCCTGCCTTCGATCCCCGCTGCCCGTGTTATGTCTGATCCATTCCGAGTGTTTAACCCTGAGTCCTTGCCATGAAAGCCTGTTTCTGGTTGCTCGGGGCCTTGGCCGACTGGGCTGCAGCGACCTCACGCTCCAGCAGCTGCTGCCTTTGCCAAGGGCTCAGCGCCCTCTAGTGTCCTGTTGGGGGATGAGCCGTGGGAACGGACTCGGTACCTTGCGGGGAATTTATCAGAGTATATCGGGGTCACCGTGTCCTTCTCTGTATGTATCTGTGGATCCTAAACACGTCGGACTCTTTTTCCAAAAGCACTTCAAATTAGATATCTTTTGCATTCTATGTAGGGCTCTGTCCAGCGCTCCCTTGCTCTTGCTGCAAACATCCCTGATCGTTTGCATTGAGTGGTTGTTGTGCATATGTGTTTGCTCCAATGCCAGCTGCCTCTTGACCCCCTGCAAACCCCAGCCTGCTCCTCCCAGCCCCGCCTGTCCCTGAGGAGAGACATGGCTCTGACTTGCCTCTCTTTTCTTTGCAGATCGTCTACAAAGCCTGGCTCTGTTCCCAGTATTTTGAAGTCACACAGTTTAACTGCAGAAAGACAATTCCTTGCAAGCAATACTGTTTGGAAGTTCAGACAAGATGTCCGTTTATATTGCCGGACAATGATGAGGTCATCTATGGCGGTCTCTCCAGCTTCATCTGCACAGGTACGACCCCTGGGGTGTCCCCCCCCCCGGTACTGTGTGTGCCATGATGTGTCTGTCTTTCCACAGTGTAACCTTGAAGATATCTTGTGTACTTTAGTGCTGCCTCACACCAGAGTCCCCCAAAACTGATTCCGATACCACTCAGCATCTCCACCCGTCCATACTGCGATGCAAACAATTGTTCTGAACCCTCCGTGGGGATTTGTTTTGAGGTGGAAATGTTAGCGACCTGCCACTGCACTTGGAGTGGCCTTAGCTTGTGTTATGTAAGACAGATGATGTCATAAAGCTAGAGAAAGTATGCGTCTTCAAGTTAGTAACAAGGTTGCATCTCCATGTCCATTTCCTGATGAATTATGTTACTTTATCTTAAATCAGCGTTAAGAGCATAGAGAAGTGTCTACCTAAATTATCTGTGTATGTGTGTGTGTGAGAGAGAGAGAGACAGAGAGAGAAGAGAGAGAAGAGAGAGAATTGCCATACATAGTTGGATCTGCTATTTCCCATAATGTTCACTTCTCTCCTCAAAGGTTGACGACCAGGCAGAGACTCAGATATGCGAGCAGTATATAACTAACATGGGTTAAGGGGGCAAAACCTACAAGTGGCAGCTTGCCAAAGAGGAGATGTCTTTCTGCAGCCATAACCCTGTTTTTGCTTTATAGTCTCTTATAGGGGAGAAATCAATATTTTTGTAACTCTCATGTGGCTTGATCCATAGGACCTCTGTTTTTGAGTTTTAAGGATAAAACGTAGCATAAGCCTAGGAAAATAGGAGCATTTTCTCTATATATTAGGGTCTAGAACAGTGATGAATTTACGCGCCCAGCGTGACAATGTTCTGATTAATCCCCAGGTCACCTTCCCTTAGCCAGACCGTGCTATGAGACAAGACACAGCCCCCTAAGGACTATTCCTGAGGGATCAAGAGCATTTCTTCCACCCCCAGTCTGGAAGGAGAGACTGCGGGTGAGCCTGGGCGCCCTCCACTCTCTTTCGATCGCTCTGAGTCTCCAGCTCCTCACTGATGTGTTGGTGATGGCACAAACCATGTCCACAGCTATGCAGTGTTATTTTATGAGGATTGCAGATGAGGGATAAGCAAGAGAGGAGAGAGGGAGACAAGGGGAGAAGGAGAGAGAAGGGGAGAAAGAGAAAGGAGGAGAAAAGGAGAAGGAAGAGAAGATGGGTAGAAGAGAAGAAAGGAAGAAAGGAAAGAAGAAAGGAAAGAAGGAAGGAAGAAAAGAAAGAAAGAAAGAAAGAAAGAAAGAAAGAAAGAAAGAAAGAAAGAAAGAAAGAAAGAAAGAAAAGGGAAAGGGAAAAAAGAAGGAAAGAAAAAAGTGGAAAGAAAGAAGGGAGAGAGAGAGAGAGAGAGAGAGAGAGAGAGGAGGGGAAGAGGATAGGAATGGAAGAAATGAGTGTCTTCACCAGGCACAGACTTTCGATTAATTAACTTACGCTGAATTTCCCATAGTTTCCCATACACAGTCACGGACAACTGATCCTCACTTGTACCACAGCGCGGCCGCCATGCTGGACCTGCAGGGTGGTCTGGGGTGGGCGATGGTCTGGGGCTTTGGCTTCCCCAGCTGTCACGGGGACGGCCGCCCTGAGGAAGGTCTGCGGCTGCTGTCCTGACCTGCCGTCACCTCCTGGGCTCTGCCGACCTTGGACGCTGCCCCTTTCTCTGGACAGCGCAACGTCACAGCAGGCCAAGGCCTCCTTCTGCACCCGCCAGCCAGCGTCCAGTGTGGATCTTCACTGTTTGTGAGCTTTCTAAAGTCTGCTTGTCTGTAACCGTCGCGACGTCACCAAGGGACAGGACAGGAAGAGCTGTCACCTCCCCAGTAGACAGACAGCCGGTCCCTAGGATCAGTAGTCTGAGCAATGGCGACCTCTTTACACTGTCCGTTAGACTCCGACCTGTCTGTTTCCAAGCGCCCGCCGCTGTAATCAACGCCGCCAGCACTTTGCCCTGAAACTCTGTGAAATCAGTAGGCAGGAAAGACCGTTATTTCAGATCGTCTCCTGCTCATATGTCACAGCTGCGGTCCCACCTGCAGCTCTCGACACCCTGCGGAGTGGATGGCAGGGACCTCGGTGCCCTCTTCAGGGTGCTTATAAGCGAGGGTCCCAGGAGTGATCTGGAATAGACTGTCTCAGAACAAGCAAGGGAGGTGCTCGGGGGCCCCAAGATGCCGGGCAGCCCGTGCCCCTGGCAGGAAGGAGACCCACGAAGCTGGGCTCTTGTCCCCAGCTCCGCATCACGGTGTCGGAAGCCCACAGTCGCACAGGCTCGGCTTGCACCTTTGAAAGATGTGTGGAGGGGACTGGGCCAGACTCCTCATCTAAGTTCAGGAAGAAGGCTCTCAATGGAATGGGCGGGGACTTCATCTTTTTCCGCATTGGCTACCTGGAAGGTCAGCAGGTGAGAGCAGATTCCTGAGCAGCGGCAGGTCTGCAGAACCAGGATCATGGAGTCCGGCAGAGGTTTGTGGTCCCCGGCCACGGGACCACAATGACCCACTCTACTGAAATGAGCTCACCAAACATGTTCACTGTAGTCTGTTCTCCCTGTGCTTGAACAGACATGGCGAACGCATGTCTGTTTATTCTGTTTTCTAGAGACTACAGAGGGTAGTTGAGGGCTCTCACTCGCCTCCTTAACACTGCCGGTCCCAGGAAGCCCTGACACATGTCGCTCTCGGCTCATTCTGCGAAGGGCCACCAGTCCCTTGCTTCTGCGTGGCACGCCATCACATGGCGACAGCTGTTCTTAGGGACCTCCGTGGCTGTCTTGTGCAGGGCCCCAGGGATTTTCCCTCATGGTGTTTGTTCTCAGGCGTTTGCTGGTAGTTAACAACACTAATTAACCACGAGAAAAGTACATCTCAGTCCTGGGTCTGACAAACTTCTGGGGGGTTCAGAACAAACAAAATGTTTCCAAATAGCCAGGGGTTGTTTAGGATCCAATCAGACATTGAGATGTGTTACTTCTTTCTTAGCGTTTCTTTTCTCTTCTTCTTTTATTCATTTGTTTGTTTATTTGCTTGCTTGTGTATTTGCTTATTTGTTTATTATGTTGGCTTCCTGTTGGTTTCTGATTTTGATCCAGGACCTTCTGTAGCCCAGGCTAGCCCCAGACCCCCACTGTAGCTGAGGACCACCTCGATCAGACCCCCACTGTGGCTGAGGACCACCCCTATCTCCCTCCCTCCTGGCTCCTGAGTGCTGGGACTGCAGCAGGCGCCAACAGGACCAGCAGTGCTGGGCTGGTGCTGGGACCCAAGCCAGGCAGGCGTGAGGGGGGGCAGGGGGCTCTCCGCACCGAGCCCACCTCGCTGACTTACAGAAGTCACCTCTGCCCTGAACTTGAGAGTCAGAAACGTACTATGTTTGATCATTTCAAGAGCATCCGATCATTACTGAGCCCGAGACTCATTAGAGAAAGATCTGAGGATGCCCGTCCGTTGTGGCGCCTGCGGGTCACGACCGAATGTTCTCCAATGTTCTTGCCGCAGACCTGCCGAGCGGCTCTTGGTTTTTCTGCTGCGGAACAGAACGGACAGGACTCAAAGGTGCTTGAAAAGTCGTCAGCGAGAGGTTGGGGCGAGGCCAGGGCGGCGGTCACCGGGGCTGCACCGTCGGGGGTTTCTGCAGCGCACAAGCCCATCCCGGGCTCCAGCAGGTTGCACCTCGGCCTCCGGGACGCGGGCGCCCACCGGGCGGCAACGCCGAGCCTCCCCTGCACCGCCTCGGCTGGCTTCGGAGTCCTGGGTCCTCACCTGGGTCCTCACCTGCACCGCGCAGCCCCGATCCAGCAAACAGAAGGCGCTGCCGCGGGTGCCATGGCAACAAACACGGGAAATTACCCTTTGATTGACGGACGCGCCGCTCCTTTCTTCCTAGGCAAATTATCGCAGCAACCAAAGTAAAGTTGGTCCGCTGGGGGTTCCTGACAACGAAGCTAAAACATATTTGGAGAATTCCGTGTAAATTCTGCGCTCCCCTCTCTCAGCTGTGACAAGAACGAGGCTCTGTTTCTGCCTCTGGGGAAAACACCGTGGGCCGCTGTTGCCGCAGCCTTGACAGGTGCAGCAGATGCGGCGGCGGATGTCGCCCCCTCGCGGCCCAGCCGCGCTAGTGCACGGCCCCCGGATCCCCCACCGTCGGAGAAAACGCTGCACAGCACACGGGGATTCAGACTTTTGCAAAGGAAACACTTCTCACTAGAAATCATGGGTCCTACGTCCAATACCTTGATTTCCATGATCTCCCCATGTGCACGTTGCGTTCAATTATTTTTCCAAATCTAAGTGTTTGGCTTATTTCCTGAAAAATGTGATAACAACTCCAATTTAGTTATAGCAGTATTTGATGTCGTGCAACATAAAAGCCAATGATTATGAAAGCTTAGGTTAGAAAAGAAACTCGAGGGCTGGGTTAAATGGCTCAGGAGTTAAAGTTTTTGCCTCACAAGTACAAGGACCTGAGTTCAGAACCCAGATCCCATGGAAAACATGCTAGGTGGAAATGGTGGCTCACAGTTCCTACCGTCGAAGATGGAGTCTGGGAAACCCCAGAGCAAGGCAGCTAGGATAGAGCAATCCAAGACGACTCCTGACGTTTACCTTTGGGCCTACCATAGGCACACACCACACATTCAAATGTCTTTCATGTACAGGAGAGAGAGACTGAGACAGAGATAGAGACAGAGAGATAGAGAGAGACAAAGAGAGAAAGACGAGAGAGAGAGATTTGAAAACAAAAGTACAGTCAGAATGCAATAAAGAAGGCTATCAGAATTACAGGTTATAAAAAGAAATGTGTAACATGCAAAATTGGGACCCTTCTTCCCTTAGAATCCTGTATGTACTGAATTCAAGTTCGAATTCCAGTTTAGAGCTTCCTCCCTGAGATCGCTTTCCTTTCCCAACAGCTCAGCTGCCTTCAGCAAGTAGAACGGCATACGTACTGAGGAACACATTAGGGTTTCTGAATTCTTCCAGGAAGGCAGCTGCGGTGAAAATGAGGTTCTCTCCCATCTTGCTTGGGGAGCAGAGGGCAGCACCTCAGACATACCCCTGAGCTGCCAGAAGTGCTGTGTGGACACACCTGGCTCCGGGCTGACTTTGACTGTCTTGCAGCCCCACGCTGCTTCTCCCACATCTTTGGGGAAAGTTCTCATACACTGTCTTCCTTCCTTCTGCTTCTCAGCTCCGAAGCTGCAGGAGCTTCAGGAGAGAGACCCGAGAGCTTAGACTGAGATGGCTGAGCGGGGCAGACCTGGGGCATCCGCTGGACTCAGGCAAAGGGTCTCAAGCCCAGGGTCTGGCTTGGTCAAGATCAACCATGAGGCTGTCACTTCAGGTCCAGAGCAGCGCAGGCAGATCGCAGTGGGCAGAGGGGTGGGTACCCTGGAGGGAAGACCGTGCCGACAGCAGGCCGCGGCTGCCCCGGACCTCACTGCAGGAGCGACGCTGCTGTCTGTGCGGACAGATGCACTGCGGCCTGAAGTCCCGGGCGGAGACTGACCTGCCAAAGGTCCCTTGAGAGTGAAGCGCAACACGCCAGGGTCTCCCCGTGTGACGGCTGTCAGATCAGGCTGCTCACTGGTGAATTCTCCTGGTGGAATTTGAGCAAAGGAAGGATAACTTTGGTGTAGCCAAAGGAAGCAGGTGATTTAATTTGAAATGTCCATTTGACTTGAAATGGAGACGACCTCAAGGCAAAGCACCGGCCGCTGCCCAGTAGCTGCTCCAGACACTGAACTTTGGCCAGAGGTGTCATGCCACAGGGTCATAGAGGCTGATGTCATCAGATGAAGCCAGGCTACCCACACCTCTCAGACTGAGTAACTGAACGCGGGGTCATGACAACGTTGGCAGCTGGAAGAGGCTTCTAAATGTGATGACCTGAAATTAATTCAAAAGCCCATATGCAGTGAGTCCAGAATATTCCTGGCCTGCCCATCTCACATTGCATGACTCTGATGTGCCTCGGTTCTGAAGCCAGGCATGTGCCTTGGAGGGCCCAAGGCCTGGACACCTCAGCCCAACTCAAGACTCAAGCATGTTATGACTAAGATTTCAGCTGTGTGGTCAGAATTTTCCACTCCTGGTAGAAACGTCATGGTTTAGAGATGGAAAACAAAGCTAGTGACGTCATGGTTAGAGACGGAAAGCAGAATGAGCGACATTTTCCTGCTGTCATTTATCAGCACACAGTTATCAAGTTTGGGCAAATTTAGGTGGCACTCTGTTATATTTTTCAGAGTCGCTGACTTGAGTTTCACCAAAATTGTTCGTTGAACTTTGGTCTGGGATTAGGACAGAATTTCTAACAATTCCTGAAACAGTCCTGAAAATACTTCCGTACTTTGTCCTATGTATTTCTGCCAGCAGCATCTCAAAACTGATGATTACAGAAGCAAAATAAAGATCAGCTGAGAAAAACATTGTGGATTCTCAGCCCTCTGCAGCATCTAATAGTTAGCCGAGATTTAATTCTTTATGGAAAAATGAACGGTCCCATCCCTCTCACTAGCATGTGGCAAAATGATTTATTTACAAATACAAAGGAATTGCTTGAAAATAAATTTCCTTATTGCTAAGTTGAATGAGATAAATGACAGGCCCATTTTCTATACCTGTGTAACCAGGTGGAAGGGAATACCAAGGCTGGTATAATGCGAAGGCTGGTGTGCTGCCAAGGCTGGTATGATGTCAAGGCTGGTGTGATGCTTTTGCCCTGAACTTTGTCCTCTCACCAAGCCTGTTGTTGCAGGAGGTAGCCCCGCCCCACGGCCCCGCCCACAGCCCCGCCCACAGCTACAGTCCCAGCACCGGCATCAGACAGGGGCCTCCTGCCAGTTCACCCTCCAGCCAGCTTGTGACAGAAGCTTTCATTCTCCAGTACAGCAAGGAGTGTCCTTCATGAGGGGGACAGGGGACAGGAAGGCCTTGGCTTCCTGCAGACTTACGAGGCCACGACACAGCCTGGCTTGCAGTATCATGTGTCATGTCAATAAAGAGAAAGGTTACGAGCATTTCCCAGGCTAGACCCCTTTTCAGGTTGAATATAGACAGGAGGCTGCCTGGTGCACTGTTTTCTGGGAATTTGTGGCCAGATAGCTAGCTAGCTCTGGGAGCGGCATGTGCGAGATCCTCGGCCTGCACAATATGCGAGTTAGATGCAAGTGTCGGCTTGACACGGAGAACTGGGTCTCTGACACACTAAAGAAGCCCTGAGCAAGACTGCAAGCGAAGATAATTGGCAGAAGTGTGGCCTTTCCCTGGGTGGGCGGCAGAGATGGAGACACGAGCTTAGCAACTGGCAGAATGAAGAGCTAGGAAGTGGATCCCGCTCTCAGCCCTTCGTGTGGCTGTGGCACAGCTGGTTCCCCCAGCTCCTAATGCTGGTTTGCACTGTCCTGCCGTCATAATGGATATGGGTTGTTCCTTGTCCCTGTGAACTGGTCATGTATTCAATGTATAGCAATGAGAGAGTTATGAACACACGGAATCATACATGCACATACCACACACACACACACACACACACACATGAACATATAGACATACCACTGATCAAAAGACACAGTATCAAAGCTTCTTAGATGTCTGTCTGAATACTCTTATCGATCTACCTGAACTTTATCCAATTTTTATTATAGGAACCATATATTATCCATTATAAATATTACCATATTCCTGGATAACTAACATGCATAAAATTCACATATATGATTCATATATGCCTACAATTAAAATAGCTAAATTTCATGGGACATTAGTATTAAAAGAAGAAAAACTGATTTTGAAGTTAGCCAATTTCATGGGTTAGAACTTTAGTGCAACAAACACAAACAGGGAGCTACACGGTTCTTCAGAAGCCAATGCCCTATAGTAGAGAAGCAAGTATAGTTCAGGTAAGACATGGAGAGAAAAAATGTATGACTGGCCCAAGGACAGCTCGCCAGCTCCAAGCACAGCCCCATTTTGAGGCGTCAACAAGTATGGCTTCCACATATGGATATTAGAAAACCAGGAGCTTTGGGCACACTGAGACACTGTGGGAAACAACGTGAAGGAGACCCACAGAGAAGGCAGCCTTCTGCTAGAAGAAGCAAAAACACCGCAGCCCCTCCCCTCGAGCCCTCCAGAAACCAGCTTTGAAGACCCCTGTGACACTGCAGCCCACAGGCTCCACGGCAAGATCCCTGTTGTGCAGAAGATGTGGGTGTCCACAGCAGCCACGTCCACACTGCCGTGAGCCCAGCCGTGGCCAGGCTCATGCAGCACGGCTTACAGCTTCGGAACAAAACATTCATGCCCATCCACTGTCAGGAATAAAACAAATCCTGACTCTTGCACGAAGACAAATGGCGCACACTTCAGAAGTGCCCTGGGATTCAAGGGCAGGAAGCAATAAGGTGGAATTAGTAAGCAAGGAGCCCCCCGGGCTCAGATCGTCAGCCACGGGACAGCCTGGAGGGAGGCAGGCATGGGGGTTCCTGGGATTCAGTGCAAGAAAGAAGTGTCCTTACAATTCTCAGCCACCCTGGGGGAGGGACTTAATGCTGTGAGTCTGCACGTCGGCGGATGGAATCCACAGGCTCTGGGGAATGGGCCACACAGCGTGGCCGAAACTCTAAACTGCTTCAAACAAGAAAGTCTCTCAAGAGGACGAAGAGGAAGGATGAAAGGAAAATATAGCCGTAGAGAGAGGTTTTCTCTCTCCAGAACGTTTTTCACTCATCCGGAGATATTATCCTGCATCATTTCCAGGATGAATGTAGAATTTTCTCTTGTGATTATTATAGATAATAATCTTGCACATAATAATGCTACTAAATTCCAAGGTAGCTTCCCATTTCTCGGCTTTTTGTGTCTTTTGCATGTATGTGTGTGTGTGCACGTGTGTGTGTACATATGCTCATGAGGGCGGACTCTAACACTAGGTTGTCCTCAACCACTCTCCACTTTAGTTTTTGATATAGGATCGATCACTGAAACTAGAGTTCTTCAATGGACCAGGCTGATTGGTCGAAAACCCAGCCACCGTCCCGTGTGGCTCCAGGGACCCCTGGCTTTGATTTGGTTGCTGGAGAGAGAAGCGAAGATCTCCATGCTTCCGTAATGATCTCATCCCTGCCCCCAAATCTCACTCTTAAGCCTTATAAAAAGAATAGTTTCTATCTCTGCTCATTTGAAGTAGTCATTCCATAAAGTGGTCCTCCAAGCAGCAGAGAGCATTCTATCTCTGACGACATCAGCCTTCTTTGAAATGACACCCCCTAAAGATGAGCACAGAAAAGAGGCAGAATCACCTTCCCTGGAAGGAGAGAAGAACCCCCTGGGCTTCCCAGAGGGGCCTCATGGCCACCCAACTCCAACAGATGTTTTCACATCTGTCATGGTTTGAAATGTGAGATGCCCCCTCCCCATGTGTTTGAATCTTTAGCTGTTTGGGAAGCTCATGACATCTTTAAGAGGTGGAGCCTTGCTGAGGTCCTGAGGTTGACTAGCCCCGCCCTGCTTCCCAGAGAAGTTTGGCAGCTCTCAGCCTCCATGATGTCCGTGGGGACTTAGGCCACCTCCGGCTTCCGCTGACAGCCAGGCTGTTTGTACCATGGAGGGCTGCATCTCCCCTCCAGAACTGCACGCCGACTAAATCTCCCTTTCTCCATTAAATTGCTTGACTTGGAATGTGTCTTACAGCAACAGAGAAGAGTAACTGCTTCATATCCGTCCTCTTTCTCACCCCCACTCCACACTGAGAAACACACTAGTGGTGAATCACAGAGGGTGGGATTCAGGCAGAAATGTCAGTCGTGGGGGGAGAAGCCAACACGGGCTTCTCAGCCAGTGCCACCTGGACCTAGCGGCCCAGGGCTTGAAAACTGGCAAATGAGAAAGACAAAGGGCAGAGACATCAGTCACTTTTCCTGCTCCTGGGAAAGCCGGCAGGAGGACCAGCGCCTCTGGCCACCTGTCTAGCTCGTCCCTTGCTGCTCCCACCTCTCCTTCCGGCAGGAGCGTGGGGGCCATTGGTGTGGCCGATGCTCTTGTCACGTTGACAGGGTCGTCCTGGCTTGAGTTCACACTCTCTCCCGGGTTTGATCATCTGATCCTTGCTGCACCGAGGAGCAGTTTGTACAAATAAATGTGGCGAAATCATTTTATTTCACATTCACAATGTTCCTCCTGCTAAGAAGCAGACTCCACTCTGCATGCTTTCTCCTGAGGTGACAAGTAAGGATTCCACCTGAATCCTCAGATGATAACTAGGGATCCTCCCTCCATCCTCAGATGATAACTAGGGATTCTCCCTCCATCCTCAGATGATAACTAGGGAATCTCCCTGCATCCTCAGATGATAACTAGGGACTCTCCCTGCATCCTCAGATGATAACTAGGGACTCTCCCTGCATCCTCAGATGATAACTAGGGACTCTCCCTGCATCCTCAGATGATAACTAGGGATTCTCCCTCCATCCTCAGATGATAACTAGGGATTCTCCCTCCATCCTCAGATGATAACTAGGGACTCTCCCTGCATCCTCAGATGATAACTAGGGACTCTCCCTGCATCCTCAGATGATAACTAGGGACTCTCCCTGCATCCTCAGATGATAACTAGGGACTCTCCCTGCATCCTCAGATGATAACTAGGGATTCTCCCTCCATCCTCAGATGATAACTAGGGATTCTCCCTCCATCCTCAGATGATAACTAGGGACTCTCCCTGCATCCTCAGATGATAACTAGGGACTCTCCCTGCATCCTCAGATGATAACTAGGGATTCTCCCTGCATCCTCAGATGATAACTAGGGATTCTCCCTCCATCCTCAGATGATAACTAGGGATTCTCCCTGCATCCTCAGATGATAACTAAGGACTCTCCCTCCATCCTCAGATGATAACTAAGGATTCTCCCTCCATCCTCAGATAATAACTAGGGATTCTCCCTCTGCATCCTCTGATGATAACTAAGGACTCTCCCTATATCCTCAGATGATAATTATGTACTCTACCCTGCATCCTCAGATGATAACTAAGGACTCTCCCTCCATCCTAGATACTGGATAAACAAATGCTTCAAGTCCTGGGTTATGTCTGTCTTGCCACATTCGCAGATGATCACATGTAGAACATCACAGCGTTACTGCTTTATGACTCTACACGTGTGTTCAAACCAGTCTTTAAGGCAGTTGAGAAAATCTGGCTCCTTGTAGCTCTCGGGCTCCTGTATCTTTGCTGACCATCAGCTGGTGGCTGTTCTCAGCTTCTGGAAGCTACCTATGTTTCGTGTCTCCCTCCGCTTTCAAAGCCAGAATGATGGATCTGTCCTTTGTCCATCACATCCTTCCTCGCCAAGCTTCTGTCTCCTTTCCAACTTTAAAACTGGCTGATCCTGTTGCAGGGAAACGGTCCCAACCATCCAATGTTGCGGGGTTCTTGTGTTCCGGAGTCGAAGATTGAAACCAGAACATGTGTAGAGGATTAAGGTAGAGTTTATTAGAGGAGAGAAAGGTTGGAACTCATGGACTCCAGATGTGGAGTGCCACGAGGGGCTAGGATGCCCTGGAGAACTCACGGTGCCTAGGCATGGAATCCATGAGGATCAAGGAACAAGAAACAGACCCATGGCACTGGAGTGCCATGAGGGGCTAGAGAGCCACCATGAGTAGCAGGCAGCTGGGAAAGGAACTCATGGCTCCTTGAGTACCATGAGGGGCTAGGGCACTGGAGAAGCAGGCAGTTGGAAATGGACTCATGCCACTAGAGGGCCATGAGGGGCTAGATCGCCAAAGATGGCTACCAGGGCCAGGCATATTTATACACCTAGACAAGCCCGGGAAACTGGCTTTTTCCCATTGGTTAATTACCATTGGGGCCCAACCCAGGTGCTCTTGGGTGCATGTGGGCTAGAGGTCAAGTTGTTTGTTGGATATGGAGGGCTCATTTCCATAATCCTTCATAGGGAAGTTGGCCATCTTATCTCTGGGAGGATTGGAGATAGTTCCTCAGCAGGAGTGTTCCTTCAGGGAGATTCCAGCACTCTGGGATGTCCTTCAGGAATTCCAAGACCTTGAAAGACCCATCCCAGCATGGCTGCTCTAATCCTGCCTTAATCCCACTTGGCTGATTCAGAATAAGATCCCACTTTAGATCACAGAAAGCAACCTTCCTCCCCTCCGGGACCTGCCATCCTCCACACCCCATCTCACTCTTGCTCTGGGCTAAGTTGCTACCTTTTTGGTTAGCTGCTACTTTACTCAGCATATCTGCAAAGCAGCAGGTGCTTAACTGAGAAACAAACATTCACGCCTGCAGAAGTAGCAGAGTCAATAGACACTAGCACAAGCCCTGAGAATGTACATGAGAGGGAAGGAACAATGCAGATTTCAGAGTGGAGAGTTAGTCTTACAATTTGTCAGGTGTGAAAAGGAGCCATGGAGAAACCAAATTCCCTGATGTTAAAAATAACTTACCAAACATACCAATAAAGAGTAAATGCCATAGTGGAGAGTCTCAGCTTTGGGCTACCTTGTGGTGTGGTTATCTTCTCTCTAGCAACTACTACTAATAGCATCCTCCACAATAAGTTCTGAGGGCTCGGTGTGTGAAGATGTGTAGTCAAGAACCGAAAATATGTCTTTGTCAACCAAGGTGTACTTGTGTGTGTGCGTGTGTGTGCATTTTTCAATGCTAGAACAGAAACCTACATAAAACTGACTATAAGATAAAAGATACATTTTTCAATATATGTGTATTGAAACATGAGAGAAACATCATGGTATATTATCCGTGAGACAGAACATAAATGGATGGATAGATTATAGAGAGATAATACATAAATAATAGATTACAAGATAGAAAATAAATAATAAATACATTAGATTATGGATAATAGATAAGTGATATGTAGATAAACGATTGACAAATGTTGATAGATCAATGGATAGATGATAGAAAACAAGTCGATAATAGGTGCATTCCAGATATATAGGTGATAGATAGAAAGTAGATTATCGATAGGTGCTGGATAGAAGACTGATAGATGGTAGATGGGACATACAGCCCTCCATGTTGACCAGGCGCGTAGACTCTCTGTCCAGCCCATCTTCAAACTCCAGCTGCTCTGTAATACCATCCCCTCCCAAGCTTCACTTTCTCTTTCTGGTTTATTTCAGCATCAGACACACAGGTCCACCTCTTGCTTTGGAAATGGCAGCAGGAATCCCTCCCCCATCCCTTACTATGTTTTAGAGTCTCCTGTCCTCCCTTGAGCATCCGGGTGGTCCATGATGAAGGACAGAAAGATAAGCCCCGCCAAAGCTGCCTCCACCCAGTCTTCAAGGACCTCTACAATCTGAGACTGCCTCTTTCTCTAGAACATAGAGTGGAAGTTCACTGCCATGTCTGCGTCACTAATGAGGACAAGAATCTTAAGCAAAGTCCCCAGCGTTCCCCCTGCTAAGTGGCTCAGTGAAGTCCAAGCAGCTTAGCTTCATTCTTGCTGTTGTAGACATTGGCTCTAAAAGCGCAGCCTCCGGGGTGGGGTTGCTCTTCCAGGCAGTGAAGCCAGGCTTAGATCCTGAGAAGCCATAGCCTTCTTTCTATCAAAACTTATTTATTACTCTATTTATACTAGATACAGCATGTGATCACTTAGGAATACTTAGTAACATAGGAAAAAGAAGAAATAGGCTAAGAAAATCACATTCAACCTGTAAGAACATGATAGCATTTTACACTGTGAACAGTTTTTCGCCTTTAGTAAAGTTTCCAGTCACTATGATTCCCAAGTCTGTCTTCACGCCTGCGTGAAAACGCAGAGACTTCATAAAGTCAGCTGCATCCGCTCCTGTCCCATGCTTTGTCCTTGTTTGCTATGCTACAAAATGCTTCTGTGACCACATGTGCATACTCATTCCCGTGCATGCATTTTTCTCCTCACACTCCCCTCCAGGGAGTAGGAAGACGGAAGGCATGCAAAATGTAACAGCTTGCTGTCACTATCGCCGAAGGTGCAGGCTGGTAAAAGCACAGGCTCCCCAGCAGCGCCTTGCACTGGCTGTTTTACGACTCTGCTGTAGACACAGGTCTGGTAGTCAATCAGTACTTGTACATTTCAGCTCTTTAAGTACTCGTAATTGGAGTGTTTACATGGTTCCTTTTTGTTTTCTACGTGACTTATCGTCGAATTCTTTCTTGTATAACTTTACTTTGAGACAGGGGGTCACATTAGTCCAGTCAGGCGGAGAGTTCTTGGTAACTCTGCCAAGGTTACCAGGATGCAGGTGCGTGTCACCAAGACCTAGCCTTCATGCCTAGTTCTTAAATCCTTCTCTTTTCCTCCCTTCCTCATTACCAGACATACTCATTTGAATGAGTCTTCCAGCTTTTCTGGCTATCTTTTCCTTAAAGAGAAAAAGACTGGAGATACACAGTTGCTTAGACACCTGTTGATAATGAGTGATTCTTGTCGTCCTGAAGGACAGACATGCTAGTTCCCATATAAGAGGGCAATGACTGACCCTGTGCCTTCATCATGCCTTGCTCTCCGACCGCCAGCGTGGGCATCTTCTGACTCTTCTGTGCTGGTGCTTCGCAGACCCCAGAGTTTTAGTAATACTCCCAAAGCCAGTGATGCAGAGGAAAATCAGAAGCAAAACAGAAATGATAATGATGCCGCTGGAGGAGGTGAAATGGAGCTTTCTGTCCACGTGGCACTGCAAGAAGGGAAATAAAAATTAAGATGCTCACAGAGATGTTCTACCTGGCAACTGACCTGCCAACCAAAGGACTAAAGCATTTTCCTGTCCCTGGGCAGACAGTGCGCGGCTACGAGCCAGAGCCTCTGCCCCACGGAGGGGCGTGGCTACCAGCCTGCAGGCTCTGCCCCACGGAGGGGCGTGGCTACCAGCCTGCAGGCTCTGCCCCACGGAGGGGCGTGGCTACCAGCCTGCAGGCTCTGCCCCACGGAGGGGCGTGGCTACCAGCCTGCAGGCTCTGCCCCACGGAGGGGCGTGGCTACAAGCCGGTAGATTCAATCCACAGCTGTGAGCTGATGAGTGACGCCTCTCCCAAGGAATGTGTCCGCCTCCCCGGACCCCTACCTCCTAGGATCCCTCCGTTCCTCTCAGCACCTCTCTCCCCCAGCACCCCACCCTCCTTCCTCCACTACCCCCTTCCCTCCCCTCAGCAGTCTTTCCTCCCAGCACCCCTCCCTTCTTCCCAACAGCTCTCCCCCACCCTTCCTGCTCCCCTTCCCCCTTCTTGCTTCTTTCACAATTCCTTTTTGAAAACACTCTTACATGACATTTACATTTGAATGCATGTTACAGATGTAACACTACTGAAAGTGAATTCAATTCAAATCTGAAAAAAAGGTGGTTAATGATCTCACTCTTATTTTTTGTTAACTTTAATAGTGACTATTTTCCCTCTTTTCCTTATTTCTCTTTTTTTCTTGGGGACTGTGGCAGAGATAAAACCCAGGGCCCTCCCCAGGTTAGTAAGTCCTCTATTACTGAGCTACAACCTTAGCCCCAAACAGTCTGAAATATGGGCGCTGATTATCCTGCCTGTCTCATTCTCTGCTACACTGTATCTCACCCTGAAAAATAGTTGCTGTTTTTACCATTAAGGGTCTATTCAGCTTAAGGTTTAGCATTGCTTTTATCAACATTGCAGCTGATTTTTCAAAGCTTAATGTCTCAAACACTGGGGAAGTAAATGATGAAAATAATTTCCCCCCTAATCATTGAAACAAAACATATTTCCAGAGTCTGAATGTATTTACAAGGTGTTTACGTGTCTTGAAATCATTAGCGGGCAGTGGCGTGTGACTGAGTGTGTGCAGACCCGGGCAGCCTTGTCTGCCTCTGCGATTACAGAGTCTGGTTTTCTTTCCCAAAGAAACGCAGGAAACATTGTTTGTGCATCGACTCCACAGATGAATCAAAGCATCGGCAATACTGTCTCTTCCATTATGGCTCGTCTTTTGAGATTTGGCAGCTATGCAATTATTCATAGGGTTTCCTGTTTTCAAAAATACTTGCTTTGCAGAGCTGTAGTTACTGGAACTCCAATTTAAAAAAAAAAAAGCTTGAACGACACACCCCACAGGGATGGTGATTTACAGTATGTGATCCTCATGGTGCTGCACCAGAGAAAACTAGCAGAATAAGTAGAAGGAGGGCGCAGTGGGCCAGGTCCTCAGCGAGGAGCTCTCTGTCTTCTTGTGTAACTCCTCGGCTGGCAGATGACCATCTCTGAGTGGACTAGAACTAGGTTTGGAGAGACAGAAACATCCAAACAAACAGGGCCTCTCCCGCCCCCCTGGAATGCAGATGCAGGATGCCCACAGGACCCTGATGCATTTCATAACATTCCCTAGAGGCCCTTCCCATGTGCCAGACTCGTTGGCAGCAATGGTGGGTTCACAGAGACGGAAGAAATAAATGGTGATGCTTAGGCTCTTCCTGGGCGGCTCTAATGTCTCCATTAGGAAACCCCGAGGGTGATGGATCAGAACAGGGGAGAGGGACAGGAGGTCAGCTGGCCATGGTGCCCGTGGCCTGGGGATCCACACATATGCTCACCGAAGAGCCGAACAGTGCTCAGAAAGCCTTCGGGCATTCGCTGAGGCTGGGGTGGAACACTGAAGGACAGAACCAGGGCGCCGATGCCTTCTCTATTCATTTCCTTTTTTTTCTATTTTCTCAAAGCACGTTTTTCCTATAATCAAAAAAAAAAAAAAGCCCTGTAGCCACTCCAAGCAAAATGATGTTCCTGTGACACGTCACAGTGTGACTCCTCTCTGGATTGAGTTCCCGCGGGCTGCAGACAGCCTTTGTTCTCCTAGGAAAATGCTGGGAAAACCGAAAAACCTGGGAACATAAGCTACAGAGATTCTCTGCCTGGCTGCAAGACATTGCAAATGTTCAACTTATTCCTGACTTAGCTATAAGCTTAATGAATGAATTAGATTAGATTCTCTGTTCGGCTTTTCCGTCTTTTCAGCGTGAGCCTTAATTTCACTCAGTATCATTTTACAGTTTAACAGCGAGGTATGTGTAATGTGTAGTTAGGCTTCTGTTCTCAGTGGTTCTTGTACACTCGGGTCTGTCTGGTCCTTTCTTAAGTCCGGGCCACGGTTCTTCTTGGTGTGAGCTGTAGTTACTATAGTCGTAAAAAGTAGTTCTTTTTGGTGCTATAAGTAGACAGACTCAACCATCTTGGGTGAGAAAAGGGAGATTCGTTGTCTTACAGATCCTGAGGGGATATAGTACATGGTGGCGGTAATCGCGTAGCAGAAGGCCTGGCTCCAGCAGAAGCAGGAGGTCGCTTTAGGTCCCAGCATTCATCGAGAAGGCAGAGCAAGCAAGCACGAACCAAGAGAAGAGAACTTGGCCGCTAGACCTCAAGGCCCGCCCCCAAGACCTGCCTCCTTCCTGCAAGACTGCGCCTCAGTCTTCTCACGTTTGCAGCTAAGGATGCAAACACATGCGCCTATGGGGGGGAAGGGGAGGCGCACATTCAAGCCATGACAATGTGTGTTCCAGCATCCTTTCATATGTACAAGCTCGGGGTCCAGGAGCCCACATGGATAGTAAAATCTTTGCTCACGAGCTCTGTGCACGTCAGTATAGTGGCATTTGCACGTCCTCTGTGTCCACATCACCTCTTTAGAGCAGCTCTGTCGGGTTGCACAGCCTGGTCACCGCACTGCCTGGGGACAGTATCCGGAAGAAAAGCTGGATGTCTTGGGCATAGGTGCAGGATTGTTTCAAATGTCTGCCCTCAGGTTTATGCATCTGAAAGACCCCGTGTGTGTGCACTCTCTTCACTGTTGGCAACAGCCGGAGCTTCTGACCCAGCGCACAGGATCCCGCAGCGCTGTCTCGCGAGTCCAGGTGTCTCACTGAAGCAAACGCTTTCCTTTCTAGGGAAGTTTGCCCTGCCTGATGCTTGGGGTCCCAAGGTACCCTGGAGGGGTAACGGCTCCCCGAGAGCAGGACCAAGGTGACCCTCTGGAGCCTCCCACTAGCTGAGTCAATCCATCTCCTGCCCTCCACTCTACCTCCTGCCTGTTCTCAACTGCAGACTTGAAGCATACAATTTACAATTGCTTTAAAAAACCTGATTTAAGATGATAGATACTTGAGTATTCAAAATCTAATTCTTTTTACAGGTGGTTAATACAATCTGGAATGTTTCAATATATCTCCTAGATGAAACTCATGTCGTTTTACTTTTTCCATTATAAAATAACCCTTGAAATTAGAAAATCCTCTACAGATTCTAGTTTTTACGTATTTTTTTTCCTGTGTACGTAGGTGCGTATATACATGTGTGTGGGGTTATGTGTAGAAAAGGGCTCTGTGTGCTCCTTCACTCATTCATAAACGTCAAGAATCATCCTGGATTGCTCCACCTCCTTATTGCTTTGCCCCGAGTTTTCCCAGGCTCTGCCTTCTAGATTCAGTGACTGGCATGGTGATCTTGGGGTTCCGAGGTGCACTAGAGGGGCAACAGGTCATACACAGAGAGCAGGACCGAGGCGACCAAGTCCCAGAGTACATTCCTATGAAGCTACAAGAACAAAGATGAGCTAAAGGCAATGCCAGCACCAACATACCAACTCACAAACCATTTTATAAAGCACTAAATTAGAATTTACAGGATGACCAAAAAGATTTTCTCTTGGTAAGGAGTAAACTATCACATTTACATATGGGTGCGGCTACTGGTTCAAGCCGATAAACTCAAGTCAATTTTCCCAACCTCCCATAGCTCTCCAAATTTTATTGAAATTGAAGAAAGAAATTCAAACTAGGGCACGTTCATGGAAACGGTACACTCTGGGAAACAGGTCCTTATGAAGAACTGAGATGTTTGAAATTGTGTAAAAGCAGAAGACAGACACCAAAGTCTAGAGACGTCCAAAGAAGATCCCAGGATGAGATAGGCGCATCCTCCCAGGGGACTTGTGGGGATCCTGATCTGACTGGTTTGCCTGAGCTGTCCAGGGATATTTGCTGCAGTTGGATAATCCTTGAGTGAGACAGAGATTATACTACAGAAATAATAACATGCCCATAATATTTAAATTCCTGGAAGGGACAGTGTAAAGTTTTAATAACTGAAACTAAGTCGGTTTGAGACATCTAACTGCAGTCAAAAACTGATAAGGAATTAGTGAAGGACAGGACGTGATTTCAGCTGGGCGTGGCCATGTGACACTCTTACAGGTACTCCCAGCATGAGAGAGTCACTGTTTTAACAAGCATTCAAGTTGCATCCTTTTTTCCTTTATAAATTTTAAAAGCAGGAAACTTAGAGGTAGCTCAGGGGTTAATCTTTTGCCTGGCAAGCAAAAGGCCTGATCTCCAGATCTCATGTAAAAATACTGGATAGAAATAGCAGCAGCCTGTCCATCAGAGAAGGATCCTCAGTTTCTGATTGGCTAATTGGACTACACATCAGGAGCCTGTCTCAAATACAAAAGGAAGGCTTGTTAATTTACTTGTTAGTAATGGCTTCTCAAATTCAATAAAAATGGGCTCTGATGTCTATGATTGTTCAAAGATGATTACTAATAAAATAATGGCATAATGAATTAAACAAATCATGAGAAAATGATGCATTTAAATATGCTGACATAGCAAATAGCTTTATAAGGGCAAACTCTTTTTTTTATTAAAAATTTAATTATACATTTTAAAATTTTTTACCAGTTCCCTCCCTCCCCCCTCCTCCCCCCGAACCCCCTCCTCCCCCTCCCCTTCCCCCAGTGCCTCCCCCCCAATTCCCAGAGAGTCCTTTATTGTGTACGCCTAACTCTCCACTGGGTCCTCCTCTCCGATGACATATAAGGACCCAGTGGCATTTCCATAAGCCCTTTCTCTTGTTCCCCTTAAGCATAAGATCACTACTATGGCTGTCAATCTCTTGCCTCCAGGGGTCTCGGTGCCTATAAGGGCAAACTCTTGAACTTAGCACCAGTAAAACTTGGAATTGGTAATGAAAACATTCTGTGAAATACAACAGAAAAATTAAAATGAAATGAAGTGTAAAGTGCTCTGTCACTAGGTAAAAGATGTAAATGACTATCACAGAACTTTTAATTTTTAACGTTTGTGGACCATGTGGTATAATGATGAAAGCAAGTATCCTGTCCAGCTGATGATCAGCGAAAACAGACTGAATTCCCTTTACAATCAGTGAACAGCTCTAAGGTGTGGAGAACAATATAAACACAATATAAACACAAGCACAGTGAGCAGGCGAAGGCAAGTAATGGACAAGTTACATTAGACACGTGTCTGTATGTGCTCATGTGTTCTGAGGATGCGAATAACAAAATGTAATCACAGCCACATGGGAAGGAACACACAAAAATAACAAAGACAAACACATGCGTTAAGAGGTAGAGAAATATATTGATCAGTAGTATATGTCAGGTGAAATGCAAGTGCTCATGAATTTTTCTTAAACTTTCTGACAAAGCAGCAAAATATATAAAGAGAATTAGAAGCATCTGCAAATGATACATTTCTCAGCTGGTAACAGTCAAAGACAGCAAAAATATACAAAAGAGAGGGACTAATCTTGCTTAGCCACTGCTAACATTTAAAGACAGAAAACAGAGATTAGGTTTAAAAAAATGTGGAAAACCGACTTTATAAGGGCAAACTCTCGAACTTAGCACCAGTAAAACTTGGAATTGGTAATGAAAACATTCTGTGAAATACAACAGAAAAATTAAAATGAAACGAAGTGTAAAGTGCTCTGTCACTAGGTAAAAGATGTAAATGACTATCACAGAACACGCTATGTCATGGAGCGTGGGAAAGAATGCGACTGGCTTCCGAGATGGAAATGGTCAAGGGCAGTGCTTTATTTTCTATGGAATAAAGCAACGCTAAGCAGCAGAAAAGGAGAATAAAAGGAGAGAACGCAAAAACAAAGGGAAAGCACCTCCGCAGCAGGAAGACATGGAAACAAGCAACACTCGTTAGAGGACTTTGTCTCCAGCAACACAGCTGTCATGATGGAGACCGTAAGTCTGTCGATAAGAGACCTTGTCTCAAGAGTAAGAGCTATCAAGGGTAATTCCTAATATCATCTTGGACACACACACAGACCCACACACAGACACACACACACACTCACACACAAACACACTCATACACTCACACACACACTCACACACATACAGACAGACACACACACAAACACACACACTCACACACACATGCACACACATACAGACACACACACACACAAACACACACACTCACACACATACAGACATACACACTCACACACACACGCACACTCACACACAACACACACCACTCACACACACGCACACACATACAGACACACACACACAAACACACACACTCACGTACAGACACACACATAGACACAGATACATACAGACACACACAAACACACAAGCACACACATACATAACACATTCCCACATGTACCCACACACGTGAGTACAAGTAATCCACACATAGGTGCATGTGAAAAAGAGAAATGTATGAAAATTTTATTTATAAATTTAAAAATAGTTTGCCACATAAGTTGTTTTAGAAAGAATAAATGCTTAAAACTTGATGTTCCTAAAACTATATATAAGACATATGCAATTTTGCTAATGTACATGCATAAAATAAATACTAGTAAATCAAATATACAATGGAAATTTAATCTGTAACATTATATTAAATATGTTTATGTGCAAAGTCTATAAAATACATGCATCATGGATGACTGTGTGTCTGTCTTCATAAAAAATCCTGGGAAAACTTCCAATAACCTCTATTTTTTGTTTTTACTGAATGAAGGTACATTATGGTGTTTTCTTTCAATTTATATTGTCTTTTTCCAAGTTTTTAGGATCTGAAAATTCAAAAGGTATTTTAAAGTAATTAAACCATTCAGATAAATAATACTATTTTTCCCTAGATGTAAATATGTAAAAAATAAACCCCTAAGGTTATAAAGGACTGGATTTTAGTATTCCACTTAAGTATTTGACTTCCTTGTGCTTAGATAATGTTGAAAACAACCACGTAAATAAGGATTCTTTCCTTTGGGTGGGGCCTCCCACACGTGAGGCAGGCATTGTATCGAGCAAAGTATTTTGAACTGTGAAAATGACATTGGTCTATAGCCCAAAGAAATAAAATCAGTGGGTTCTGAAGTATTTGTATTCCCATATTTATTCAAGCACTGTTCTTACAAGCCAAGAAATGTAACAATCTCGCTGTCTACCTAAGTGCTAATAAAGAATATGTAATAAAATATCCTCTGTCATAGTTAGGTACAGTATCAACTTGATGGTTGAGGGCTTGAACTCTAGGCACACCTGTAGGTAATTGGTCGTTGAGTTAAGTCCAGAGTGAACCTGAAGGAGATGGTCTAGCTGATGGGGCAGACCCAGCCCATGGTGGGTGGGCCTAGGCCCTGGACAGGTGAATAAAATACAGAGAGCTGGTTGAGGAAGTTGACATCCTTGTATATACTTGGCCAGACATGGTGGTCTGCCAAGTAAGGATCGTCCCTCTCTCAACAGTTATGTGAAGATGGTGTGGCCAGTTCCCTTGGCTCTAGTGTTGGTGTGAGTTCTCCCATCAAGCTGGACTGAGAACTGTAACAGGACTATTGTAAGAGAATAAATCCCTTGTTCCCTTAAGCTGTTTTGTGATGATTTTATCAACAATCATGCAGCATTCTGCTGTAAGAACAGAATGAAATCATGTCACGGGGGATAACATCATGTTGAGCGAAATGGGCTTGTTACAGAAAGATGAGTGTAGGAAACCTCACTGGTCACTGTTGGTCTTGTAGAATTTTTGTGTAGAATGATGCTTTCAACTGCAAGGTAGAGGGAGTGGGGGTGGGAGAGGATGATCAAATATGTGCAAAACTACAGCTAGTTTTTGTGTACCTGGTACCACCATAGGTAGGGTGGCTATTAATGACAATGATATACTATCCATTTGTAAAAACTAGAAGAAAGTATTTTTTTAATTTTATGAAAAAGAAATGAAAAGTTGTGCTTAATAACCTAATAATTTTAATTTTATGAAAAAGAAATGAAGAGTTGTGCTTATAACCTAATAACTATGATACAAAATACACACATATTGAAACAGGTGGTACCCATAGCAAACTACAACTATGTTCTATATATGACTATAAACAAATATAATTTTTGAAGAAAGATTAACAAGAGAAGGGTGGATAGGTGGCAGTCACGCCTCAGGCATGGATGAACAGAGTCTGGAAGATTCTTTCTCAGGGAGATAAGCTGGTAGCTCATCTGGTACAAGGGAACCATAGATTTGGGGCAGCGAGAGTCGTGACACGTGCAGTTGGCAGAGCAGGATGGAGCAGAGAAGTGGACTTTACATGTAGCTGGACCAAAGATCATGTCTAGCTCTTCTAACAGGGGACACAACTCTGAACCTGCCCTGCCTGATTCTCAGAGGTAAAGCACTAGCGGCCCTCAAAGTTTGTCTTTGAGAAGGAAGCTTTTGAGATTTCATCATGGGTTTTTTTATGATTCATTTGAATATCCTGTGGAATTCTTTGAACTTTAGAATAGGTGCATGTGGACTTCCCAAGAAGCATTCTGACTAAAGAGATGCAGAGGGAAAAAAATATCAATGATGACGGTCCAAAAACAAAGGTCCATCTGTTGACCTACATTACAGGCAGAATGCCTGTAATAATTTCAGTTATCGATTACAAACTAGCCTACAAACAACTTTGGAAAGCTGCCTGAGTGACCTCGTGCAATATTCTGACTCTTAGATGGAAACGATGTTTACATTCTTATTTAAATAATCTTCATGAAAACTCTTTTCATGTAGAATATAGTACTAAAATAATTTCAATAAATTGTCAATCTGTAAGTGAGATATTTTTATATGACATAACATACGATAAAATGATCAGAGCTGCAGGTCTCATTAATTCAGTTTTTTTTTCCATATTCTTCCTAGGCGAAGGTGACGTTTACCTTTGAATGCCTAAGAAGAAATGAATATTGTAAGCATCTTATAAGCACATCTTGACCTTTCCTTTAAAAGACACTGAAGATTGAAGTGGATATTATTTCAAAGATTCTTTGTAATTAAACCTGTAGATGTACCTAGTTGTCTTATGGATGAATGTTTACTGAGGGTCTATGTTGTGCAAGGCATTCTGTACAGTTCATGTTTTGATGGAGGAGGAGGAAATTGACGTGAGATGGGTACTTGTGATTAAAAGAATACAGTAATTGCTATATTCAAGAGTTGGACAAAATATGCCAGCAATCTAGAATGATCTCTGTAGGCCTCACACTCCTGAAGGATGAATGACACAGGCAAACATCAAGGAAGGCAATCCCAGGGGGAAAAATTGTTGTGAAAATACTATCCAAGTCCTCAAACTCTTTCTCTGTGTTAGGCACTGAGCCAAACGCTTTACATGAAAAATCTCACTTAATCCTTTTAACAACTCTATCACTACACCTGTCTTAAAGATTTTTCGTATCTGAGAATTATATGACACTATCGTTATGGAAATCTCATTCTACTGCCCATGAGCAAAAGGTTCAATCAAATGGAGCAAAAGCAGCTCTCCAGTGGCCTTTGTGGCTACATGCAAGTACCGCATGTTCTACTGCAAGACTCGCAACTGGGGATTGTAGATAACCAGTGGCTTTATTCTCATGACTTTAAGCGTTTGAAAATATGAATGTGCCAGTTTTTAAAGGAGAACAACGGACATTTTCAGGGGAAGAAGGGGTGAAGAGGGAAGACATAGTGAGGAGGAAAACCAGAGGTGCAGGGCCACAGTCCTCCGTGCTGAGGCTGGATGAGAGAACAAGGGGAAGGGAAGAGGTGAGAAGCTCAGTCACAGAGGCCCGGATGCAAGCGATGAATACCTTGATTGTGGCAAATGGGAAACATCAAACACCCGTTAGAAGCATCTCACCCATCCTTAGGATGAGGTCGTGGGGAGGGGCGCTCAGGAGCTGCGGCGGAGTGACCGGGTGACCCCTCGCCTTAGCGTAGCGAGTGCGAGCTCCTACCCGCGCCACAGTGGCTGTCGCATTCCTGCTAGTGTCAGGGGACGGGGAGGCCTCAGGGAAAGCATTGCTTGTGCGTTCACAAGGACACCGGGGATTCCTGTTCCCGCTGGCAGGAGCTCAGAAAAGCGCACCCCGAGAAACCCGACTGCAGGCTTGAGGCCATGGGGGGCCACGGCTTGGGATGGCTGGTCCTTCGGACCCCCGCTGGAGGCCCCTGTCCCGGAGGCCCGGGCCAGCTGGGGGCTCTGCCTGCAGCCGTGGCCAGCACGCTCATTGGCTGCTAACCTCTCGGCTCTTCTCCCCGCAGGGCTCTACGAAACCTTCCTCACCAATGACGAACCTGAATGCTGTGACGTCAGGAGCCAGGAGCCATCCACCTCTGCACCCAAAGGGGCGGCGGGGGACCCAAGAGACTCCTGCCCCAGGACGTCGCTCACGGTGTCCTCGGCCACGAGACTGTGCCCCGGCCGGCTCAAACTGTGCGTGCTTGTCCTGATCCTGCTGCACACCGTGCTCACCGCCTCGGCGGGGCACGACACCACCGGCCTGGGCCTGGGGGGCCTCCCCGCGCTCGAGGACAACTCCACCCAGGAGGACTGAGCGCGGGGTGCATGCCCAGAGCAGCAGCAGCAGCCGCAGCCACAGCAGCAGCAGCCGCAGCCGCAGCCGCAGCCGCAGCAGCAGCCGCAGCAGCAGCAGCAGCCGCAGCAGCAGCAGCAGCCGCAGCCGCACTGGCCCGTGCACATACACGTGCAGAAGCAGCGGGGACCCACCCGGGAGGCGCCTCTGCTGTCCATGCACAGAACAGAACCCCGGGTGCTTTTACCCTCTGACTTCCTCTTGCAAGGCCCGCGGGGTAAAACTTAAAAGGTAGACCAGATGCCCAACAAGGACACACCTGCAGCTTTTTATGGACTACAAAGGCTGAGAAGTGACTATTTCTCACACCATTTTATACACTGTGTTTTAATGTCGCAGGTTTTCTTTGCTTTCTTTCGGTTTGGGTTTGTTCGTTTTCCTTTTTCTTTCTGCACTTGTTAATACAGGATTTATTTGGGGGGATGGTTTCTTGAGGTAAACTAAGTCTCTTCACTGTCTATCTCTATTTCTAGTCATCCGTGTTTGTTTCTCAGATAGATCTGTCTTTCTGTCCTGTCAGTTTCTATTAGAGGAATGATGGCTATGACCTCATGGTATAGCAAAAAAACAAAAACAAAAACAACAACAAAAAAAAGAATAAAAAAATAACAAAAAAAAAAGACAAAAAAAGAGAAAAAAAACAAAAAATATTTTTAAAAAAAAATTCCCTAAGCCTCCTTCCAACCCATGGGCCCAGCTGTGCGGGCCCTTCCTGTCCTGCCTCCCCCGCAGACAACATCGCTTGCTTCTGTCTGTGCAAAGCAGAGGAGAGTGTGCGGCTCTTGCACAGACCCAGTGGGCAAAGCCGGGCTCCTTTGGGATGATCCAATGGCGTGTCCCAGGACAGTGGAATCAGGCAGTTAACACGTTTTTATGTTGAAAACACAATAAAAGTAAACGACCCAAAGCTGTCATGAGCGGAGTCGCTCCTGTGCCTAGTGCCAGTCCTTTCCTGGAGCCTCTCTTGGAGAGGCCGCTGGCCTTGGCCTCCAAGCTGCCTGGAGCAGTGAGCTAGAGCTCATGTTATCACCATAACGGGAGCAAAGAGGCCGAGACCACGAATGAATCAGGACTTGCTGTCCTCCTTTATCAGGTGTATGAAATTCTAGAAACGCTCAAAAATCTACAGTTACAGATTACCTACAATTTTACCCCAGTATTTTGCCATCATAGGGTTCAAATTTATTCCAGGTATAAAATGTATACAACTCTGTGTTATGACAGAAGAACAACTTTTTAAAAAAAAAAAAATAGATCAGCCATTTGTAATCACAGTGCAAAAACACTCCAGGGAGCTCCAAGCAGTTGAGGGAAGATAAGTCTGGTCACTGTATGTACTTTTTTTTCCTGCGTGGGAACATTTCACCTCCTGAGTGTATATGAATTTGCTTTCTATAAAGGCTCCTATGAGTTTACAGTAGAATCAGTGGAAGAGTTAATAAGGGCTGTTTTTACAAAACAAACAAACAAAACAAAACACATATTAAAAAAAAAAAAAGACACGTTACATTCCTTCCTGTTCTGTAACTACACTTGGGAAGTGCACTTCCGGAAAGTTTGCTGTGTGGCTGGGAGATGAAGGAAATCCCATAGAAAAGGTCCTCGTAGCGAACAAAATTTAGTTATTAACTTTATAGCTATGAAATTCCCTCAGGCATCTGTTCTGTTCACCGACAACCCTCTGCATCACACTTCCCCTGTGACATGCCCAGTATGCATATTTTGTTTTGAATAAACTGTTTTGTTCCAGTCTGTTAAGAATATTAAAAATAATAAAGGTATTGCTTAATAAAATTGCTAGAATTGTTTAGCAGTACATGCACAAGTATTTTCCTAGATTCCTTGTTTTAATAGTGTTTTGTTGAGACTGAGAAATCATAAAATGGTCTGCGCAAATACAAAAAAAAAAACACCAAAAATGCAAAATTCTCTAGTTTCTTTCTCCTTATTGAAAAAAATGTTTTTCTCCTACCAATGAAAATACATTTACAGATGTACGCACACACATACACACACACACACAAGTTTCACATTTTAATTTATGAAGAGAGGTTGCTATTTGGGAGTTACGCGTGGGCGTACTGATTTGCTGTGGGAACATAGTAACTGAATTATTGGCTCCCAAACCCTTGGTAGACATGAGCATTTTAATATCCCTGTCATGGCAGAAGGATGAGTGACTTCAGAGCAAGAATTCGCCTGGTGGGCTGTCACTCAAAGGACCTCTTAAGGACATTAAGCCAATGCCTAGGAGATGGCTGACCTGTCTATGTGCCTCGCTTCATTTCTGCATCATCTCACACACATACTGTAATCACAGGCACCCCGTTCACAAGTAAAACAACATGTTGATGTGGTACAAGTTCATTGGTCTTACTATAGCAATGAAACAAGCCACCTTCTCTAAATAGCGGGCAGTATCACTTTCCACTATCAGTATCTTTAGGAAGAAAATATTCTCCTTCAATATACTTCATATTGATCAGTATGCTTTTTATGTAACGGGTGAGACCACTACTTTAATTTACAAAGATGGGAACGAAAAGCCACTTGCTGATCTACATGAGTGACAAGACCTCAGAAACCAGTTTGGATGTGAGAAGAGCCAATGCCCTAATGATGTAAGTGTAAATGCAAAAACCCTAGTTTAGATGAAAAGAAGATAAAAGGAATAGAAGGCTAATTCTCTCCTTTCCAACAATTCGGCCAGGACTGAAACAACCTGCACTTCCCTTGGGATGCTTGTTTATTCTTACTATGAGAAAGTGGGTCTCAGTGCCTGGCGTTCCTTCTTGCAAGACGTTCCACTAGACACAGTGAAGGCAAGCACCCTTGGGGACCCCAACACGCTGCGGGACCCCTACAAAGTTAAGAGGATCATCAAGGTTGCAACCTTTCTCCACTGCACACCTGCCCTCCTTTGTGCAGCCCACGCTTACATGTGCTGAAGATTATGCGCATGTTGATTTTGACCGGATGAGTTCCAGCTTGGATCCTTCATAGAATCATCTCGTTCCTTTCTCCTTGTGGTGGGTGTTCACTGCCTGTTGGATAATGCACTACAATTTTAAAACAGTGACTGCTGCAAGCAAGTTGAAAACAATACCTGATTCAGAAACCCGTGGAACTAATTTCCCATGTTTATTATTGCCTCTTTCTTTGCAGTAGGGAAATTCCAGTTTGTAAATCATGTCAGCTCTGCTCAACCGCATGTCAGACAACATAGTTGAAGTTACTCCCTGGTACATTTACATTATAGTAATTCACTGTATTGAATTTCTTTCTTTAAAGGATAGCATTGCTTCTGTCTAACACAATACACCAAGTGAAACAGTTTCTGAAGACTGGTCCTTTCCAATGAGTTCATGCCTTTACTGTCTAGAACTTGCAGTGTTTAACATAAAAGAAGACAGGCAGGTAGCAAGGGAAGAAAGACAGGAAGAAAAAGACATAAGAGGAATGAAGGGAGAATGGATTTCTCATGAATGATGAAAGGCTCTTTTATTCCGAAGAAGGAAAAGGTGTAATCGATACATGTCTCTAGTGCTTGAATTAGCAGATTATATTTTCTGAGACTTGACTTTCATCATGCTTAGGTAAATCATTCCACAGGGATTTGCCACTGCAAGCATTTCTCTTAATAACCTTCAAAGCTGATTAAAAGTTTTTTTTTTTAATTCAAGGAATGAGAACTTTAGTATTCATTGAGGAAGAACAGAAGGAAAGTCTATGCTCATTTACATAAGAGCTAAAGCCCCAAGGCAGGGTCAGGTGTTAGGAGACCCAAGGCACTATCATGTATAAGTGTAAATACAAAACCATAATTTAAGTGAGAAGAAGATGGAAAGAACAGAGGAAGAATTCCCTTTTCCAGGAATTCAGCCAGCACTAGAATAATCAGCAATAAAAGGTGAGTGCTGGTCTCCACTTCATGCAGATGTGTAAAGAATGTCAAGGTAGCTGTGTCATAGCCTTACAGCATCATGGAGACGTATAATAGACATGCACGGGTATCATTTTCAAGTAAAACTTAACCACATAATTACCCGTCCACAGCAACACATGCATAGCATCACAATAAATCATTCCCACTGGTTTTTGAATGCTTGAGCACCATGTTTGTTTAAAAAGATCCCTACTTTGATATGGAAAACAGATACTTAAAATATCTCCTTTACTGAAGGAAAAATGATTTTGAAATAACCAGAATTTCTTCCATCTTCCAAGGTTGAGTGATGCTTAGGACAAGTTGAATACAGCTAAGAGGGGTGGGCAGTAGTAAATAAAGTGAGGGTGGGGCAGAGAGAAAGACACTGGGCCTTGCTCAAAGCAACCATTCCACTATATTTACAAGAACTTGCAAAGTCTGCAACAGATAATCTCATAATAATGAAATGTATAGCTATCGCTGTCTGCCTAAAAATATCAGAATGAAATATATCTTTGGTTTTTGAGATACCTTAGGGCTATATCTAACATGGATGTTTGGGTGAGAGTTGGAATAGTCACCCCTGGTTGGTTGGCCCCATGTCATACAAATGGGTAGAGCCAAGTGAAACTAACAGCTTTAGATTGTGCACTAGTTCTGGGGCATGTGGAATCCTTATGTCATTACATTATATAGGAGGAAAATCTACTGAGAGTCTGGTTGGATGTGCCAAAGACGAGGAGCTGAGTTTGAATCTCCAAGACCCATATAAAGCCTGGTACTGTGGCACGCATACATCTGTAGATGGTAGGTAAACAGGCGACAGCCTGGAAGTTTTTGGGCTGACAAGCCTGGCTTCGGCATGTAAGTAATCAAATCTGGAGATAAACACTTTTTCATTGTTTGCTTTGATTTGATGTTGTTGCCTCTAGAAGGTTATGAGCCCAACGTCACAAGAGGCATTTGCACCAAAACTTCCTTTCCTTTATTCTTAGGTGTCTTGATGATACAGTTAAAATAGGAGCAAGTACATGTATATTACTTTTAAATTGTTTTTCTGAATTAGTTCGAGTCTAATTTTTGAGTGAATAGAAACACTCCAATTGGGTTGGAGAGGTGGTTCAGGGGTTAAGTCTCTGCCTCACAAGCAGAAGGACCTGAGTTTGGATCCCAGACGCCATATTAAAAAAAAGGCAGAAATACTGCAGCTTGCACTTCTGACCCTGGAAGGTGGAGCCTGGGAGACTCCAGAGCAAAGCAACAAGGAGGTAGAGCAATCCAGGGTGATTCCCAAAGTCACCTTTGGTTCCCTCTGATGCACAGGGACCTTCCATCCCCCGTACACAACACACACTCAGACACTCATGCAATTTTTTTAAAAAAGAAACACACCAATCAATTCAGAAAGATAGAGAAGAATGTGGGAGAAACAAAATACACCGTACCTGTAGTGAGGCAAACACCTTACGTCTTCAGGTTTAAGCTCTAAAGTCTATGAGCAGCAAAGATGGAGGTGGTATAGCTGTCACTGCCAAATTTCTTCTTGCCCTATTTCTTTGGTTGCCTGTTTCTCGATGAGTGTATACTTTCTGTTTCTTTCACTGCAATTACATTGCTGGCCCAACTGATGACAGATGCCAAAGCAACATGGGCTCTGCATCTTTTGCAAATATTTCTTTGGAGTCTGAATGCTTCGAGACATTACCCAGACAACTTGAAATGCTTCAGTGCTTTAGCATCTTTCTCTCCTGGGCACCTAATGTTTATTTCTTGTTCTGGGTTAGCTCTAAAAAGGTACGAAGCCTTCGGGCAACTGTTTAGCTAATATTTTTTGCTAACTTGATGATTTGTCAGTTCAACCAGACCATGACCAAAGAATTGAAGATACCTAAGGGACTTGGAGCAGAGTACTGAAATGTTCGCTCAGAAGTCGATATCTATCTTCATGAGACCGCATGAGACTGCAGATCATTCACGTGAATGGTTAGTGGTATAAACAGGGCCATTACTGAAACACTCACCAAGCATTCTATTACTTAGAAAAACAGGAATCAATGTTTGTATTGACAACTGCTGCTTCCCCTTTGGCTAAAGAGTATGTGGAAGTATAGTCAATGAGGTTTTTAAGAAGTTAGCTCCTAAGCCTTCACAAGACAATTCCCATACGGATTTAAAAAAAAAAAACTGGAGAGACATTTGCTTCAGCTTTAATGCAAATTTTTTTCTAAAGTGTGATACAATAAAATCAG
This sequence comes from Typhlomys cinereus, assembly GCA_023101885.1. Taxonomy (NCBI): domain Eukaryota; kingdom Metazoa; phylum Chordata; class Mammalia; order Rodentia; family Platacanthomyidae; genus Typhlomys; species Typhlomys cinereus. The sequence continues at coordinate 1,104,721 of JALPQD010000455.1, forward strand.
ATTTCACATAAGTAAAAATACTCATCATGATTATTATCTTTCCATCAGGAAAATATATGCAAAGCATTCATAGCTTTTAAGTTATAATTGGAACTCAAAATTTGATATTTGATTGTGTTAGCATCTGATTTCAGATCCCCTTGTGTCAAAAATTAAAATAAATAAATAAATAAATAAATAATAAATAAATAAATGAGGTGAAGACTGATTGAGGAAGGCACTTGACATTAGTCTCTTACTTCTGCATGTGCACACACACACACACACACACACACACACATACACACATCCCACACAAAAAATAAAAAGGAGTTGGTTGCTTTGTCTCCCAGTTGCAATGACATGAGCATGTTCAAATATGCATATTTGAATTAGAACAATTTTTGTTTACTGCATGTGACCCATCCAAAATACAATGTTGGTTAAATAGGAAAAAAATTGATACTTGATTTTTCATCTCTCACAATTGATTGATAGACTGGTGCACTCCTGTCCACTTAGAGATTGTATTTCAACAAATTCAGAAAATTTAAAAGTAATACATACTCTTTCTATTCTCTTTTTCTCTTACAGAATTACAGCTTTTTTATATTTTCCCAAAATGGTTTTCTTCATGTCTTCAAATTTTTCATGAACTACAAACCTATACTTATTTTACATAAGACATAAAATTAGATATTTTGCTCATTTGTTAGTCTCAATATGTAGTTAAAAACATAAACCTCATTTAATTAGTTTCATTTCTATCACTGTGAGAAAACACCTTAACAGAACAATTTAAAGTAGAAAAGATTGAATTTGTTCGTCAGTTTGCCAAAACCGACTAATTCTCCCTCCATCTTATCCACGTGTCAGGGAATAGCCTACCTATTATAGGCTGGGACTTCTCACATCAGTTACTTATCTGTGGACTTCCTTGGATGTGTGCCTTAAGTTAATAGCTCCATATAGTGTACCTGAATGCTCATTGCTCAATTTTCAAGTTGCCATCTCTAATTGCCTTACTGCATCTATTGTCAACTTGACACACGACACATTGCTTTTAAATCCGTACTTTGTCTCCATAGATGCTATGTTCATCTTACAAAATAAATTGTATTCAGTCCAATTTTAAGACTTCTTATAGTTCAAGATTAAAAATTCTCAATCTAAAATATTCATATTGATTGCTCAGGCACAAAATTTTTAAAGTCCAAAGTCTTATAACTGTAAGTTTAGAAGTCAAATACTTCCAAATTACAGCAGCACTGAATAAACATTTCTATGTGAAAATAGAAGCATCTGGATACAGCAAGAAAATACCAAATCATAATTAAGACTGAACTCAGTCAATTTTAAGAGCATAGTCCATCAATGTGAATACCACCTCCCATTGCTCAGTATCTATCATCTGTCACTTATCATGCAGTAAATGTCAGCTCCCAAACACTGGGTGATTCTATCCTTTCCAGAGAACTCAAAGTTTCTCTCTGGGCTGATTCTGTTCTTCCTTGTCAAATGTCTCCTGGTTTTAGCATCATTAATATCCTGGGTTCCATTATATCTATAAGCTTTACCTTTCTTTGTGGGGATTCTTATTCTCTGCCAAATGGTGCCAACCCTCAGCTGTTCTTTTCGAACCCCTCCATCTTGCATCAACACCAGTGCCACTTAGATGATACTGCTGAGTTCTGCCACGTACCCTGGCCCACCTGGACCAAAGTCGTATTAACTTCTGTATTCATTAGGGTTCTCTAGAGACACAGAATCAACCGAATGAATATATAAAAAGGGAATTTGTCGAAGTGGTTTACGAGATATGGCCAAGGCAGTCCAACAACGGCTGCCGGTAGCTGCTCAGTCCAACGGCTGAAAGCTGGAGGATTTCTGGAGAGTCTTCAGTCACGTTGAAGATTTGGAGGGTTGGAGGGCTGGAAAGTCAAAGAAGCAAAGAAGCTGGGTGACAAGAGGGAACAGTTTTCCAGTACAGCCTCTAAGAATCTCTCTTCAAAGTTTTCTGTTCTATGGTCCCTCATATCTGGTCTCCTGGGAGGGTCCAATGAGATCTAGGGCTGGTCTTTGTGTTGTAAATTCATTCATCTGGATCATCTCTTCAGGTGGTCTGACACCTGGTCTTAGTTAATGCCAGGTGAGGTCAAGTTGACACCCAGGATTAACTATCACAACTTCCTTTTGCTGACCATGGAAAAACACTTTTTAAAGCAACTGCCTTGCATGAAATTGCTTCATTTCAGGCTTCCTTCCAATAAATATTTGTAGTATGTAGTCTCCACAGGAAAGGTCCTGCCCTGGGGACATCCTTCCCACTCTCCCAGTGCGAAGTGCTAGATTTTTCTCCAATACCATCAATTTATTCATTATCCACAAATATCCCACTGCCTGTATCTTCTCTTCCAAAACTTCAAGTGCCAAGAATATCCTTCATCAAACAAATCCTTCCATTATTTTTAAATTCGCACTCATTGAAGTCCTTGTTTCCCTATAACATATTATGAGCATGGTCTAAGCAGTTCACTTCTCTCAGCGTTGCTATTCTCCAAGAAGTTCAGTAAGCTGCAATTAATGGTTTTCCTAGCCCGATGTTTCTAGTCTTTGAACATGTCCGCACTTAGCCAACAAAGTAACTCAAAAGGTGCTGATTAGGTTCATGAGCAGACATCTCCTCTCTGTCAGTGCCTCTTAGTAGCACCCTCACCCTTCTGCTACCTGACACTGTCCCGTCACATGAGCCAAACAATAAAGGGTCTGTTCATGTGCCTGGTTTCAGGTTATAGTTCACAGGGGCTGGAGATCCACATCAGCATCGGGAAACAGAAGCTCCGTTCCTCCTGGGAGCAGAAAGGGAATTCTGAGCATCACAGACCACCCTGACTTTCCTCAGACTTTTGAAAATAAGCCACATTAAGTATATTTAAAACGTCTGCTCGGTTTTATGTTCAGAGATTCTATACTTTGCATTATATCAAATGATTACGAGGCTGTTATGAAAATCTCAGGTTTATATGTGGGCTTACACACACACGAAGGAGGGACTTCCTAAAGGCATGTGGGGTACAGCTCAGAGAGGCGGGTGCTTGCCTGATGACACACTGGGCGCCATCCCCTGCCTTGTGAACAAAACAAGACACATGGGAAACACTCACCGCTAGAAGAGTTAGAGGGGAGAGCAGTTGGTAAAGTGCTCAGTTAGCAAGCGTGAGATCCTGGTTCACTCTCTAGTCCTGTGCAGAGTGACTAGGCAACACGTGCCTGAAATCCCGACTCTCAGACAGAGGCAGAAGCAAAGAAGTTCAAGGCCGGCTACAGCTACAGAGCAAGTCTGAGATCAGTGTGGGACGCAGAAGACCCTGCCACAAGCAATCAAACAAATACACGTAAAGGCTGTCTATACTGTTACTACTGTATTAAGATCATTGACTATGAGTATGGATAAAGAACAGGCTTGGAAACGTCAGCTAATAAAGCTATGAGTGGATTGTTTTGAATTATCAGCAGAAAGATTGAAACTCAATTTCTCAGAGCAACCTTAATATATTTCCACTTACTAGATGGTCTCCATTTCAGTATATACATAAGAGATCCCATCATTTGCTAAAGATAATTTTATTTAGATAATTTAAGATCAGTTAATGGATATTTATTTCAATACTTACCAAGGTTACATAATTAATTACTTAAAGCAGCCACGCTTACCAACCTGTCACATAAGTAACTAAATGATATCTAGCTACAACAATCATACAATATTCATGTAGCCACCAATCCAAAACTCCCATTGTTTCTAAGGCTAAATAAAACTATGTAACAAAATACTATTTAAATATAGAAAAGCACTAGACCTTTGATTAACAGAAAGCATTGCCTATTATTTCAATAACAATCAACACTAGATTTGTGTTGGACTATGAACAAATAAAGTAATTCTCATTTTATCAGCAAATACAAAGGAGAAATTAGGCTGCCTCATTCACCGATAAATAGCCAGAAATTACCCACATATGTTGTGCTACTTCTAAGTATAATAATACTCTGGTTGGGGAAATTCTTAGAATTATTATCCTTTAATTCAGGATTCCAGGTTATGTAATAGAATTTTTCTTTTATTATAGGAAATGTTACAGCTTGTTACTGTGATTTAATTACAAATTTACAGAATGGCTGTTTTTTGTAATTATGCCTATGCCTGTGTGTCTGTGTGAGTATGTGTGTGTCTGTGTATGAACATGTGTGTGTGCATGTGTGTGTATGTATATGTGTGTATGTATATGTGTGTGGGGGGGTGGGCAGGCAAAGCTTTCCTGGGTTTTAGCCTGAGCTGGCTGCTCCAGGACCAGCTAAGGGAGGCAGCGGTGACGGAGGCGGGGAGTGGCGTCTGTACTCCTTGGACCAAGCCAGGGAGCACACTGCCACCATTGGCTGAGCTTGACTCTGGTGACAAGCTGGGAAGATGCTTCTCTCTGACTTTAGGTTTGCTGGGAAAAGGTTTCAGGTGACATTTTCATCTGGGATTCCCCATACTTCTCAGACACGTTTAGTGTTTGAGCTTCTGGAAAAGAGTGCAAGAATCGGTGAAAAAATAGCATATAGCCAACTCCAAGATGCAATAACATGCTGTCTGCCGTGTGTTGTAGTCTTAGGCAAAGCATTTTAAGTCCTCAGCATGATTATGCACAGTGCTCAGTAGAATCTGACACAGAGGGCAAGATAGCTAAAGAAACAGATACAGGAAGCATTCAGAGACAAATGCTCACCTTGGCCCAGACCCCAAAAAAGAGACAGTGCTCCATATAAAGTGACCTTTAAGGGACAGAAGTGTTACCCAGAGCAACTGTTATCACAATGCACCCACCTCACATGCACACGTGCACACACTCACCAGCATGCATACACAATGCACACATGCATGCATGTATGCACACTCAGATACAGGCATACACTCACATACATACAAACATGAAACCCACAAAAATTGTCAAAAGTTCACAGGTAAAAATAACACAGACAGTTGAAGGTGGAGTGTCATAGCTGCAGGTTCAACTTGCAAAGAATTAGTATTTGAGTTGAACCCTGAGCAAGCTTGCAGGAGATTGTCTGGTTGAGCAGACAACCTGTGGTGGGCAGGACTAGTCCCTGGGGACCTGGTTGAGGAGGTCGGTGTCCTTTGGTACACTTGGCCAGTCATGCCTGTCTGGCAAGTGAGGATTGTCCTCTCTCAGACTTCCTGTGGATGTGTGGATATGAACTTTGAAGTCCTGTCAGCACAATCGATATGTGCATGAAATCTGGTCACGTTACCAAGGAACTGTGTGTGCTTGGGACAGCAAAAGTGGAGGACAAGCGATGAGTCCTTTGACGAAATTAATGACTAATGACTACCACATGCACCCATAAGGCTGCAAGTGGCCAGAGGCACAACTTGGTGGCACAGCATTTTCCTGGAAAGCCTTGGGCTTGATTTGATAGCCAGCACCAATATTCAAAAATGGACCATGAAAATTAATTAAATATCATCAAATATGAAATATTAAAGTACCTAAAAACATTTCTCAATTTTTTTACGTCAGTGAACAATGACTACTTCCACGTATGGGCATCCAACACCCCCCAAGACTAAATACACCGGACAGGACGACACAGTAGAGAAGAGTGCGGGTACCTTGTATTTTGCATTTTATATTCAATAAGAAAAGTTGCCTGGTTAAAAGTCTATGAGTAAATGAAGAACAGTTAAACATACATACACACATTGCTTTTGTATCTCCTTTTCAATTTAATAAGGTCATAGTATAAGACACACACATATATGTATGTACAAATACACATATATATGTTCTTGATACATTTCACAGACAGAAGTGCCTACAGTGTAAATACAGATTAGCTGAAAACAGCAGAAGTTAAATACTAGCTTACTGAGTAAACGTGTGGACAGGTTGATCTTGTGGAAAATAAAATAGCTTGCATTCAATGACCTTTGAAGTCCTTTTGCTTCTATCTCTTCTTTCTCTCTCTACGTTTTTGTACTGTAGATAGCCTTGTCCCAAGAAAACCAACATATGCCTTAAACTTGATATGTACTAAAAATGTGTACTTTGTAAGTTACTGTAAATTTTTCTTTTATTCTGATAAGCAACAAAGAACTTTCGGCAAGTTAAGCAATTAAGGCAATTGTCCAGGAGGTGGCACTGTGGGACCCCGAGACTTGATTTGAGCCATTCCCACCAGAAAGAAAATGTCCATAATTTCATTCCATAACTGTGATTATTCTAATTTTTCAAGAGGGGAAAATTCCTGGCCTCTTTCCCACCTAATCTCCGGCAAATCCCTCTTACCTGGGTCACAGAATGATTTGAGGTGATGGTGAGATTTGAAGTGCCTCCAATCGCCAAATCAGAGAGCCAAAGACAAGCCCCCAGACCCTTCTCAGGGAGAAGCCTGCTTCGACCGCTTGCTGAGTGTTGGGGTCCCAGCATCCCTGGGTGTGGGCAGCATCGCCAGCTGTCCCTGGCTGTCTTCACATGCTGGCTTCCGTCGCTCTCTTTCCCTCCTTCTTCGAGCATCTGGGATGTGGACCACTCTACTGACCTCCGTATATGTGCACAGCACATTTGCAAAGACTCAGTGTTGCAGTCTGCCTGCATAGTTGCTGATAAATGACCAGAACACAGCTTAAGGGAACAAGGAGTTTACTTTCTTACGATAGTCCGGTTACAGTTCATAGTCCAGCTTGACGGGAGAGCACACACCAACACCAGGGCTGAGGGAACTGGCCACCATAACGGCTGAGAGATGGACAATCCTTACTTGCCAGACCAGCATGTCTGGCCAAGTATACAGAAGGATGCCCACTCTCTCAACCAGCTCTCTGTGATTTATCCAGGGCCTAATCCCACCCACCATGGGCTGGGTCTTCCCCAGCAGCTAGACAATCTCCTTCAGGTTTGCTCTGGGCTTAACTCAACCATCAACTCTCCACAACTGTGCCCAGAGCTCAAACCCTCAAGAGTCAAGTTGACACCTGTGCTTAACTATGACACTCAGTTTCCCAGTAGAGCTAGGAGTCAGGCCTCCACGTGCCATTGATAGAAGAGATTAAACAATAAAAAAATTTCCCTGCCTGCTCAGTGCATAGTCACAGCCATTAGGGACAAATGTTTTGTGTTAGTTTGTTTTAATAAAGGGCTGGATTTACATTTACATTGGATTTGCATTGCTTGACTTCTCACTGTCCCGTATTAATTTGAGCATCCTGTGCCTTGTGTCTCAGACTAGTCTATGCCCCTCGCTGAGCCCGTCAAAGCCTGTTTTTTTTTAAATATACAGCTCTCATGAGCAAATCGACTTAACACTGATGAAACTACTTAATAAAGTAAATATTCACTATCAATCAGATTCAAATAACAATTCCCGAGGTGTCCTTGTCACGTCACGGCCACGTGCCCAGCTGATCTCATCTGGCAAGAGGTTGCTCCGGACGGTCTTATTCTCACCCTGGCTTTCTGAGAAACCTTGTGTGAGCTCTGATCCCTTCCTCTAGCTTCGGCTGGCTCTTGAGATGTGTTCCTCCTCAACAGTGCGCCCCAAGAGCTCCTGCTGGCTGCCATTGGTGCCCCCCTCAGGATCCCCACTTCACTAGACCTCATCATGCTTTACACGGTGAAGAACATCTGTGCTCCCAAACCCTTTTCCTGAGTGAATCTTTGTTCAGGGTTGAGCGTCCTTATGTTGCTAACATGTATCTATCATCTATCTATCTATCTATCTATCTATCTATCTATCTATCTATCTATCTATCTGTCTGTCTGTCTGTCTGTCTGTCTGTCTGTCTGTCTGTCTGTCTGTCTGTCTATGTATCCATCCATCTCTCTATCTTTCTCTGTGTGTGTGTGTGTGTGTGTGTGTGTGTGTGTGTGTGTGTGCGCGTGCATCAGAGGACCTTCTGTGTGTACAAAGATGACTCCTGGAATCATTCTGGATTTCTCTACTTCATTTTGACTTTGCCCGGGCTTTCCCATGCTCTGTCTTCCAAGATCAGAAGTACAGGCCGCAGCCATTTCCATATGGGAGATTTTTACATGGGTGGCAGAGGGCCTCTCTCCCCTGAGTCATCTCCAGCCCTGGACTCAGTCATTCTCTAAGGTGATGGTCTCCTGTCCATAGCAGGACCTTCATCAATGTCCTGGATGCTGCCTGTGAGAAATGTGTGGTCTTTTCTATCACGTTCTAGAAATCCATAAACTCTGCGTGCTCTCCACACGTATTCCTAGTTCTTATCTTGTAGCTGTTTCCTGGAAGGTAGTCCCAAAAGACTTTCTCGACCATGAAGAATTCAACCCGTCTGGCCACTATCGTCTCACCTCAAGTCACTTCACTGGTCAAGAATGTAAGACCAATCCAGACCAGTGGGGCGAGGCACGGGACAGACTCCGGGCAGGTTAAAAGGTGAACAGGCCGCGCGCTCTGTGGGTGGGTCTGCCAGCCTGTTTCCTGGTAGCTACACACACTCCGGCAGAAGCAAAGCTGCCTTGTCAGAACATGTCACTTTGAGCGGCGCTCGCTTAGTTCATGACCCTGATTCTGTTCGTAACATACCACATGTCAAGGATTCTGCCCTGTTTGCCTTGTGGCAATCAAAAACGGCTACAGATTTCCCCAAATTTCCCGAGGAGCAAGCTGGCCCCTGGATGCAGCCCAGACCACGTTGGGAAAATCCAGGGATGCAGGACGCTGTGCCGCAGCCCTTATCTCAGCCCTTGGCTTAAGAGAGATTGTTCAAAAGAAGATAGAAGGTGTACGTTTAATTTACATGGCTAGTACAGTGTGGATGCTGATGAGATGGCAATGTTTGCCTGTAAGCATTTTATTTGGGATTGTTCTGAAGGAGATTCTTTGGGGTGTGTCTGGGATTCAGCCCTGAAGTTTGCTGTCACCCATATGGCCAGAGTGAGGACAGTCTAAGGATGGCACCTGATTACAATCACCCTCTCTGTGGCGGTTGAGCAAAGTCAGTTGAGCCCAGAACATGATAAATACTTCAGAAATGCTCAGAAAATACATATGGCTTTGCTTTATTTTGTTTTGTTTTCCAGCTGGGATGGGGAATAACGTGGCGAGCTGGTTCCTTGACTTCTCTCTGTGTTCTTGCACAGCAGGCGTGAGCCCTCGCTTCACAGGCTGAGAAAAATCCTGCTACAAAACCCGGGAAGACTCGGGGCAGATGTGTCTCGAAGGAACTTGGGACTGTATTTTTAGAACAGCAAGTCAAGACCATCCTGAGGTGGGAGTAAGGCCTCACCCAAACTGATCTCATCCCTCGAAGCCCGCGAGAACATGGTAGAGCATCAATCAAGGGCTGTTTTTAAGAGCTGGCCCCACAATTCCACTGACATCCATCAATATTTGCTTTGATTTTAAAAACTGTTTTACCACAATGTGGGCTTCTGGGTGTCAAACTCGGGTCTCCAGGTTTGAAAGCAGGCACCTTATCTGCTGAGGTATTCTGCCAACCCAATATTTGTTTTACAAGCATTTCACTGCAATTGAAACTTAGGTCCCTAAAGAGTTATTTAGTGAGAAAAGAAATCACCTTTACAAAGAGACTTGTGTTCTAATAAGCGCTGCTGCTGCTCCTACTGCAAGCAGGAAGCAATACGAAGTGTTCGCTCAGCAGAAAAGAATGTGCCGCGGCGCATTGGGAAATCCTAAAGGCTTACCTGAGAATCCAAAACTAGGCCAAGCACGAAGGAAATAAGGAGCTGAGAAGTGAATAATTCAGCAAAGCGATCGTAGACCTAGTTGAGTGATATGGGAGACGTTTCACCTGGCCTGAAGTACCCAAAATGTAAGGATGGTTAGAAAGTAAAGTTTGTCTTAGTAAAGATAAACATTTTTCTTAAGAGTTACATTAAACAATGAGATTGATGAGATCTTTGCGAACATGTTTGAGAATGAGCGAATGTGCTCTTTAGACAAAGAAGATATGATTTTTCTGTGGGCCCTGGTGGGAACATGCCTATTGGAATTACTTTGTCCAGGGGTTCTTAGGGTTCCTGTTCTGTCTCTGGTTCGGGAGACTCCTTATAACCATGGTAATAGGCTGTGGGCTGAAGACACCAGAGTGAACGCATCAGTGATGCCGGCATTCACCAAGACATAAGCGAAAAGCTTTGAATCTGCCATTCATTTTACTACGAAGAGAATTCCTAGCGCCCGACACAGAACATCACACGGATAGCAATAGACAGGGTCATCGCATCACAGAAACACCTCCCAGCACCATGCTGGGCTTGCGGAGGCTCCCTAAAGAAGAAGGTGACCCCCAGTCTGAGGTGAGCAGGGCTTCTCACTGCGGCAGAGGAGAAGCATGGACCAGCATGTGTAGATGCCAAGTGAGATGGCAGGACCCACGGGAGACCTCAGTCTCGCCACCATCCGGAGTGAAGGGGCCACAGGCTTGGCGAATATGGCAACCTTCTGGCGCCAACAGAGTGCCACATTACATCAGAGAGCTCGGGGCCACGTGAGAACAGAGGAAGCCATGGTTCCGTCCGCTACCCTAGCTAGGCTCTTGGATCAGAACGCGCTGCTTTCTCTGCACGCAGGATGCCCACCACTGAGCGCATCCAGAACCTTCCGTGCAAGACCAGAGAGAACAGCCGAAGAGTTCTCTCATGCATTGGAGCTTACGGAAGGGATCAATGCAACTTTAATAATAGCATCAAGAGCACTGAAGAACATAAAGAAAAAAGTTTTTAATCTGATGTTAGACTAAATAGTCAGGTACTAAACTGGTTGCTGCAAAGGCTGGAATTACTGACTTGAATGGTGAAAAAGAACAATTATTCTGTTACAGGAAAAATGCACAAAAATACAACAAGTTTAGCGTACTTTAAGTATCGATCAGTAAGACTTAAGAATAAAAGGTATGAATGCATGATAGACAAAAATAGAATACAAGTCAGCTGGGGCTGCACACAGCTGTAATTCAAGCCCTTGGGAGATGGGGAGGAAATCAGAAATTCAAAGGTATCATTGGCTACAGAGCAAATCTGCAGGTAGCTTGGGCTACAGAAAAAAAAAATACTAAAGGGAAATTCTCCTCTGTAGAGGGAAAGCTGTGTGGCTGCAGATTGGAGGAGACCACTGAGCTCCATGCAGGCCCAAGGGGCAGAGACACATATTTAATCCTAGAGGAGGTACAAAGCCTGCGAAATAAACAAGAAACAAGGATCTTTATAGACAGAAAAATGAGTTACTTTTCCTTTGTTCGACATAATGCTTTCTACTATTTTAGATGCCATCAATATATTTCATTATTTATCATGATTAAAATACACGATAATTTAATGCATGTTAAATTTTAAGACCAGAGTTCAATTTCTGAGCATTTAGTGCATACACACAATGTATCATGACCATTTGCACTGCACTGCTCCTTTCTCTCTCTTACCGACATAACCATTACAGTTACAAACACACAGAAACTGAGGCTAAGCATCGAATATCTTCACACGCCAAAAATTAAATGAATGACTAAAAAGACAAATGGAAATAGAGTAGAAATACCTAAGACTTTGGGGTCATGTAGACATGCCATTGGTCTCCAAGTGAGGGAGACCCCCAGTTACTGAAGCCCCAGTTTATTTGTCTATAACACGCAGACACTTCCGCTGGAGATCTGTGTTAGCAAATGATTTATTTGGAGTGTGTTGCAGTTCACCTGCATAGTTGCTGATAAATGACCATCAAATTCTTAAGGGAACAAGGGATTCATTTTCTCTTATGATAGTCTTTCAGTCCAGCTTGACAGGAACTGGCCACACTATCTCTATGTATGGCTGAGAGAGGGACGATCCTTACTTGACAGACTGGCAGGTCTGGCCAAGTATACTCAAGGATGCCAACTTCTTCAACTGATTCTCAGTATTTTATTCACCTGTTCAGGGCCTAGTCCCACCTACCATGGACTAGGTCTTCCCATCAACTAGACAATCTCCTGCAGGTTTGCTCTGGGCTTAACTCCATCACTAGTTCTCTACAAATGTGCCCAGAGTTCAAACCCTCAACTGTCAATTGACACCTGTGCCTGACTATGACAGAGTGTGTATATTGAGTGCTGCTCTAGAGACAGTAGGTTCTTGGCATGGACCGTGAGATGCACCCCACCCAGATTGGCCTGATGGTTTCAGGAGCACAGGTGGCGTGGATATGACATGGAGGGGCTCAGTTGTACTTCTGACCATGACCGCTTTCCTGAACCACACAGAAAGATCCGCAAGAACATCTGAGATGGGGATAAAAACAAACCTAGAGAGGGCTGCTCTGTGGCTTCCACAGTGCAGGCCGGTTCTGCAGGTGGTGGGCTGAGTATTAACTATTCTGGGGCAATGAGGGTGTAAGAGGGGGACGCTGGGAAAATGTGGAGCCAACACCCACCGAGGAAGGGGTATGGAGTAAGAAATAAACATGAATGAGTTTCCTCAGCACCAAAGACTTGATGATCAAAGCTGGCTACAGGGCCGTCTCACACCACCGTCTGTGCTTACACAACCGGACATTCTCACATTCAAAACAATGGTTATGCCGTGATTGGGCTCGTGTGTCTGAACATTTGGTCTCTGGTGAGGAACGTTGGAAAAGGCTGTGGTGCATTTAGGAGAGATAGTCTCCCCGAAAAAGTAGGTCCCTGGGGAGGGTTGGACTTCAAGGGTTACAACCCAGTCCCAATGTCACCCTATTTCTGTGCCTACGCCACGTAAACAGCAACCTCCCCCACCCCCTGTGGTGTACCCAAGATGCTCTGTCACCATACACTCTCCCCATGAGGGACTGAACCCAAGAGTCAAAATAAACCCAAAATAAATCCTCCCTCGAGCCTCTTTGTTCAAGTGTTTGACCCCAATCAACAAAAAGAATTGTCAACTAGGTTGCAAAAATAAATAAATAAACAGTCCGTAACATGACATATAAAAATTCTGCAAAACTCGAACGTCAGTGTCTGTGACCTAAGAGTTGACTGAAACACAGCACATCGTCTGTGGCTGCTTTCCAGATGTGCTGTGGCGCTGGGCGGCTGTGATAGGAACTCCATGGCCTGGCTTCTGCAGAAAGGTTTGCTATGTTCTGCGGCAGACCAAGCAGATGTTTGAGGAGGCGAACACGAGATTGACGGTGAAGCAAGAGGCACAATGCATCTTCTCTCTGCACAGCTCTGGTCGTGAAATCAGCCGTTGCATTCATGGGAAATGCATATACTTCTCAGACAAACAGCTTTTAATATCAAATTTTGGATCACAATCAACTTTTTTATGAAACCTGAAGAATTTCTTTTTCTTACTTTTTTTTAAAAGAAAGTTTGAGGATTAAAAAAAATATTTATAAGAATAATGACCGTCTCTTCCTTCTCCGGTCCTACCCAGAGGATAATTAGCAGCCTAGTGTAAGGAGAGAAAGTATTATTAAAGTTGGCTGGATGGTTTCTCCTCCAAATGTTAAGTCAGTCGAATTGTTGTGCTGTAAATTTGTGAGCCAAAAGAAAGCCTTCACAGAGCCAAATGGGCCGCTTTGTTCCACGTTACTCAAATCAAACCAGAAGGGACACATCTTGGAATGATAATAAGGCAGCATCCTTAAGAGAATATTTGTAAAGAAGGAAACTCTTGGATGTTAGGACTTGGATGTTTTTAACACAGCAGCTGCCCTCGAGTGCTAATAGCTGCTAATTATCTGTGCTAATGTGGAAGAGAGAGCGGCATCCTGAGAACGCGGATAACTGCGGGTCATGGACGTGTGCTCCGTGTTTCGGCACCTGCTCCACCTGCACGCTTGTATTTGCTCACTGCCGAAAACGATGATCCCTGCACTCGTACAAATAATGGCCTGGCAAAGTCATTTGGAAGCAGAACTATTTGAGAGGAGCTGCCCTGGAGTTTAAAAAAATGTGTTGTCGAACTTCATGGGGTGGATAACGCCTAGAGAGACTGCAAAGCGAGCCACACTATCGGTCATGCCAGTCTTCTCCCTCCCACGAGAGTGTACTCAATATTCATATTCCATTGCTGAAATAAAGACCCGGCCGAAACACTTGAGGGAAACAGATTTCTCCAGCTCATGGGCCTATTTTACAGTCAGAAACAGGGATTTCACCAGCTCAGGATTCCACATTTTGGTAGGAGCCCAAGGAAGGGGTCACATGACATCCAAAGCCGATAGCAAGAAGGGCAGAGTGGCGAGTCCACCATCTTTGCACAGGTCACCCCTTCATGCACCTCCTGTCCAGGGAATGCTGCTGCTATAGTGGGTGGGTCTTCCCACTTCAGCTAAAGCAATTAAGACAGCTTCCTATAGGCTTGTGCAGAGCCCTATCTTAAGTAAATAATTCCTCGTAGATGCATGCTGAGATTCACTTCCCAGTTTCAAGTTGACAGCTGAGACTAACTGAACCATGACGGAAAACCTTGCATGGTGGAGGCAGGGTGGGGGCATCGTCTTGGGAAGTCCTTGTCCCTGAGTAGTGCTTCATATGTCTGAGCAAATGAGATGGCCCAGTGGGTAAGACGCCTACATTCAAAACTGGCTACCTGAGTCCAGTCCCCAGAGCTTATATGGTAGAAGCAGCAGAGAATCATCTTCTAAAAGTCGTAGCTTTGCTTCTGCCCATTCACCTTTCTCTCTCCCTCCCTCTCTCTCTCTCTCTCTCTCTCTCTCTCTCTCTCTCTCTCTCTCCCTCTCTCTCAAGTAAATATTTAAAGAATACATATCCTAAATTTTCCTCCCAAAACACAGGTATGTCCCAAGTTTATATCATTGTCTTATTGTCTTGAGTCCCACCCCTTCTTGGCAGATTTTTGCATTAAGGGCTGAAACTCAGTTTGGGCAGTAAAGAGCAGGAATGGGACTTGGTACAAATGTGCAAACAAAGCTAAGCTGTGGCACTGAGTGTGGTGAGAGAGCATCTTCAGTAACCACCACCGAAGGACCCAGGTGGAAACCCGGGCACCTCATGAGTGAAGTGTGGCCGACAGACCGGCCCAGTGATCACTAGTCCCTGTCTGCAAGTGTGCACGTGTGCTGAGACAGGGCTCTGTGGGCTCCCGAACACACAGGAGCGAGATAAACGATGCCTGCAAGTCTCAGCCCACGTGACTGCATCTCCACAGCGACCCTGTCGTGACTGTCGCTTTGGAGTTCCTAGTCCTGCTCGCTCTGAAGAAGCCGGCTGCCTGGCGTGCTGCTCGTGCTGGGAGCCCACGAAGCCAAGAACCGTAGTAACCCCAGGAGCTGAAGTCCTTGGATGGCAGCGGCAGCATCAGAAGACCTCCCCTCTGGACCCCAAGCACCAAAGTCCACCAACAGACAACTCCTGCTCCAGTTGATCTAGTAGCTCTGAATTCCCAGCCAGTAGCGGAACATGGGTCTAGAGAAATGATCAATGAATCCAGCTAAGTTGCCGGACCTTCCAACAGGCAGACTGTGATGGATGGAGATTGTTTTAAGGATTCTATCTGCTACGTAACAATAGAAATCTAACGCAGGAAGAAATGCCAAGCATTCATTAAAGACACAGCAAGATCCCAAAGAGCTTACAGTGGCACTTCCTAAATGTGTCTTGGGAAGTTAGATAAGGTTGTCTAGAGACAGGGCTTTGTAGACCCTAGACTTGAGCATGTGAAAGTTCTGAGACTTTTTTTTCCATTTTTATGTATATGCCCGTTGGACGTGTGCAGTTGCATTTGGAGGCTTGGGATTGATACAAGGAAGCTTCAAAGCTCTTCCGCTTCATCTTGATTAAATACAAGCTGCTTAATCAAAGCCTGTAATAGGCAAAGTCTGTGTGGCCAACTTGCCCTGGAGACCCAGTCTCCTTCAGAGCTGGACTTGCTTGCAGGAGTCAAGGACTCCTGCCATTTTCCAGGTGATCTGGGGATTTGAACTCTGGTCTTTTTGTTTGTGTGGCAAGTGCTTAAACCAACGAGTCACCTATCTCCCCAGCTCATCTGAGAACTTGTTTGAATTAAAGAAATCCATAAAACTTGTAAAGTTAATAACTTTCAAATTGCCATTTAAAAGATTCATTAATTTACTAAATGCTGAATTGTTACTGAAGTCGGGCATGGTGGCTTGACCC
The DNA here is from genome assembly GCA_023101885.1 of Typhlomys cinereus. Taxonomy (NCBI): domain Eukaryota; kingdom Metazoa; phylum Chordata; class Mammalia; order Rodentia; family Platacanthomyidae; genus Typhlomys; species Typhlomys cinereus. The sequence goes on from JALPQD010000455.1 coordinate 1,120,847, forward strand.
TGAAGTAACTTCAGCATTTAGGAGATGAAGATGGAGATCAAGATGGAGAATCAGCACAAGTTCAAGACCTTGCAGAAGACACAAAACGAGGCCTAGGCCAGCCTGGGCTACCTGGTGAGATCCTGTTACAAAAAATAAATGAATTAATTGAAAAGTAATTGAAAGTAAAAATTAATAAAATACTTTAGTATAAATAGGTTTATTTTAATCAATGAGTTCGAATGAAGTATCCTAGTACACATTAATGCAGCAGAAGGCACAAATCCTGTGTATCAAGAGGTGACATCAACAAGTGAGGAAGGGCCGTCCCAGAGCCATTGGAGATTCCAGGCGGAGCTGTGGGCTCGTCGCTGTACATGGGCACATGCGATGCTTTCAGTGCTGTCTACATTTGGAGTCAGGGCTCCAGGCTTTTGGCTCAACCTATTAGTCAGAGAGTTGTAGTTTTCTTTTTGTTGCTGTGAGAAAATGCCCAGACGCAACTTAGGAGAGATTTATTTGTCTTATGGTTCCAGAGGGGAGATAGTCAGTCCACCGGGGAATGAATCACATAGCAGGAGGTATGGCTAAGGGCTGAAGCAATAGGCCAGTTAAGGTCACCATAGCCAGCTAGAAAGAACAGCAAACCGAGAGGAAGCAGGGCTTTGACCCCTCAAGGCCCACCCGGTGTGACATGCGTCTCTCCGGCATAGCTGCATTGGCTCAAAGGCGTTACAATCTCTCGGAACATTAGCACCAGCTAAGGATGCAAACTATGGAGCCCATGGTGAGTGGTGTGGGGAGGGAGGAGGTCACATTTAAACCATGACATTCCCATCAAAGACCATCCCAAGTGCCTGTGCAATGTCTCCCTACCCATAATCCTCACGAGCTTTAGAGTTCCCATCAGAAGGAGTGAGATGCCACCTGACTGTCTCGTTACTCAGGTGGGATGCTTCTGAGGCAAGGAGAGTCAGTCCTGTCGCTTTTCCTAAGTGAGAACAGAAGAAAATGGGAAAGGAGCTCCCGTGGCTCAGGACCAGCCCTGGATCCCTGAATCAAGTCCCTGAGACTCGCTTTGCCATCAGATTGCTCCTGATCAAGCTCATCTCACAAGTCACATGCACTCTTTCCTGAGACAGTCGGATCGCAGAAGTTGTCACTAACCTTCCTGCCTCCATATTGCCGGCATCTTGTAGACTATTGCAGAGGGAATTTTGGGAGGAGGGAGTGGTAACAAAGTTTTATCTGATAAGCAGCAAGTTCTATGTACAAATCATTGCTCACGCTTGTCAATTTGTATTGGCAGAAAATGGGAGTGTATATGGCTTCTAAGATGGATAAGCCAATGAGCTCCATGTAAATCAGTCAATCCAAGCCATTTTGCCAAGAAGCCGGGTGTAGTGAGTTGGATCCTCCACTAGAAAGTAGATGGCATGGCTTGTTTGCCTGAGTAAATTGTATAATTGGGGTTCACTGAGTTTAGTGCAGCTGTAGCTCTAGAACTGAAATATACAGAAAGGAACCTAACTTCAGAGGAGCAAAGCTGTGGTGGGTTGTCACGAGCAAATCTTTCACTACTTCTTCATTATCACATGGCATGGTCCAGAAGATGCCGTTTGCTAAGATGGAGGAAGCTCACAAGTGAGCAAAGTATTACGATGTTCCCAGCTCTGTGTGAACTTCAGTAACAGCGGGTATTACATGCATTGAAATGAGCGCCTCAACTTCAGTGTCAATCATCTCCAAGTGACAGGGGCCATATGGCACAGGGTGGGGATCAAGTGACAAAGACAAGACTGTAGAATGAGGGTAACGGATGGCAGGCACAGAGAAGATTAATTGGTCCTGTTGGAATTAAGTAGACAGGCGGCCCATTAAAGTGTTGATTGATTTATTTAGCTACAAAATCTCTTGAATGTTAATATTGATCCCTGAGATGAGCTGCATGTCCTCTCAAATGACAGAGCTAAATATGCTCACGCCCTGCTATTCTTCATTTGAAATGAGATTAGATACCCATCCAGAGCAGTCTAGAAGGTGACAGCAGACTGCTGTTCTTTGCTTCCATCCCCTTATCTGGAATTCAGGGAGCATCGCAGAAGGACGGTTAGAATCACAGGACGGTCCTAAGGGGAATGGGAATATGGCTAGACAGTATCCTCTGGATATGACGGGTTACGTATGTTTGTGCCTTACTTTGGCACTGTGTAAGACATAGGGAGGAAGTGACATAAAGGACACAGCAGAATCTGCCGATTTCTTTCAGAGGGAAGAAATCAAGGGATGTGGTCTCATTGGATGGAAGTTGACATAAAATTCTATCTAGCTAAGAACCAGGAACTTAGACACAGTACATCTTGAGCAGGGAATGGGAGCAATGAGACTTCATAGCACATCCCAGTCGTGACTTAAGAGAAGGAACGCATAGACCAGTGAGCAAAGAATCCCACGGCAAGCCTCACATCACAGGTGGATGAGAGTTTCAGAAGAACCGCCGCACTGTATGCAGGGGTTCCCGCCCGAGGGGAAGGCAGAGGACTGTTACCCTTCTGAACTGGAGCATCTCACCCCCCAGTGAAGAGCGTGTTTTTATGCACTTGAGTCATAGCCCATGACCCAGTTCCAGTGTCTGACGCTGAAGTAAGTCCACCCACGGCACCTAGGGAGGATCCTGGAAAGGGAAGCACGGAGAGAGGAGAGGGTCTACAGGGGTTACTCTTCTCTGCTACTGTGAAATACACTCAAAGTCCAACAATGTAAGGGAGATTTATTCATCTTATGGTTCCAGAGGGGAGAGTGCACTGTGGCAGCTACAGATGTCAGCTGACAGTTGAGGGTCTTGATTATTTAGTTGAGGCACGTCTCTGAGCTAGGCTGTGGAAGGGTGTCTAGCAATGTGGGAAGACAGTCCACAGGGGACGGATGATGCTCTGGGCAGTGGATAAGTGGGTGGAGAGAAGCAGTGGACAGAGAAGACTGGAGCATGAGAAGTGAGCCCTCCCTCGGCTCATCCCGTGGACACGCCCCCCTCGGGGCTCATCCCGTGGACGCGCCCCCCTCCGCTCATCCCGTGGACGCGCCCCCCTCGGCTCACCCCGTGGACACGCCCCCCTCGGCTCACCCCGTGGACGTGCCCCCCCTCGGCTCACCCCGTGGACGCGCCCCCCTCGGCTCACCCCGTGGACGCGCCCCCTTCTCAGTTCATCCCGTGAACGCACCCCCCTCGGCTCATCCCGTGAACACACCCCCTCGGCTCATCCCGTGGACGCGCCCCCCTCGGCTCATCCCGTGGACGCGCCCCCCTCAGCTCATCCCATGCACGCGCCCCCCCTTGGTTCATCCCGTGGACGCGCCCCCCTCGGCTCACCCTGTGGACGCCCCCCCCTCGGCTCACCCTGTGGACGCGCCCCCCTCGGCTCATCCCGTGGACGCGCCCCCTTGGCTCATCCCGTGGACACGCCCCTTTCTCAGCTCATCCCGTGGACGCGCCCCCCTCCGCTCATCCCGTGCACGCACCCCTCCGCTCATCCTCTGGATATGCTTTAGCCGGTTCCCGCAGCTCTTTGAACTCTTCTGCAATCATAGTGGACAGGAACCCGGGGACTCATGAACACAAACAAAACACCTGCTACCCTGAGTTGTTTGAGTCGTTTATCAGATGAACATGGCAGGGGTTGAAAGTGTTATAGCTGGACACTGGAGCACAGGATCACACTTCGAATGTGTGGGGCCTGGCTGGGGGAAGGATGTCACCTGAAGAGAGGCCGTGAAGGTCATGCCCGTTCCTTCCAGCTGCAGTGTCAGATTCCTGACCGGCCTTTCTATGATAGGACTCTCATGCATTCTCTCCCCACAGACAGAACCAGCTGGCACCACACCTTCTCTGGCATGAAGGACCAAAATTTCATTCAAATCGTGAGCAAAACAAACCTTTCTACTTTCTGTCAGGCATTTTGTCAAAGTGAAAAGCAACTAATACAGAAAATTAGTCAGAATGGCTAAGATAAAAACCACAACCAATAAAAAATGTTAGCAAGGATATGGAGAACGGGGGACACTTATTCACTGCTGGTGGGAGTGTAAACTACTACAGCCTCTTTGGAGATCAGAAAGTTAAGAATGGAACTGCCACATGACCCAGATATACCACTCCTAGAAATATTCCCCAAAGTCTCTACATTTTATTACAGAGACACTTGCTCATCTATGTTCATTGCAGCTCTATTCACAATAGTGAGAAAATAGAATCAGTCAACATGCACATCAACAGAGGAATGGGTAAAGAAAATGTGACACATATACACAATAGAGTACTAATTAACCATCAGAAGAATGAAATTGTGGAATTTGCTGGCAAATGTATGGAACTGAAAAATTTGATATTGAGTAAATATCTCAGACACAGAAAGTTAAGCACCGCATGTTCTCTTTTATGTGCAGATGTTAGCACTGATGTTCTTGTCAATGTATTTGGCTTAGAATTGCTGTAAGAGCTATAAAATTCATAAGGAACTAATGAATGGGAAGATGGGAGGGAGTGGTTAGGTTGCAACCTTTTAAAGGAGAAATTTATGATACCATGGCAAGTAGGGTGAGGGAGGGAATAATTGGGAAAAATACCTAGGGGGGAATGAGGGGATGGGATATAGAAGGGACAGAGGGACTTATTGAAAAACCTGATTATGAGAGATAATCCCATAGGAAACTCTTATGTAAAAAAATATGTCTTTAAAGAAAAGAACGGGAATTGGCAGCCCTCATGCAGAACAGCACAGAGTGAGAAAAACAGGGCAAAACAAAAAAAAGTCCAGAGCTGATCATCTTAGTACCTAATGACAATTAAAAATATAGTAGAAGAAATAGGAATGGGACACTTCCTGATAAAATGTTGATTAGAGAGTTTTCAAAGGCCCCCAAACATTATAGGCTTTTGCCATTGCTTTCCAAAAAAATTACTCTCCAAAAAAATGTCAGGAAGACCCTATTACTGAAGATACAACACATATGGATCACAGAACATGGGCAAAATACACCAATTGGAATTGCTCTAAGAACGTCCTGCTTTCTGGATAGTTTACACAGTACCAAGGAATACTCTGAAACTACTGGGGGAGAGAAATAATCACAGGCTTCATCAACTCATGAGATTTGCAAGTCGGAATAAAAATCACCATGGCAACAGGTGACCATCAGTGTAATAGTGGCACGAATAGCAAGGAGACGACCAACAGCTTTCTGATTGGACTCAAGACCCACATGTCAGAATGGAGCACATTCTTGTTCTGTTAATTAGAACAAGAACCTAAAGTAGGGAAGGAAATGGATCAATAGGGAAAAAGCAGCATATGAACCTACACGTAGGTAGGAAGACAATACACCAAACTGATCTGTAAATAGCTATTATTGTACTCATTGATTTGAACAGCACTTAGCACTCAGCCTAGAAGTCTTCTTGTACAACAGAGGTAGAAGATCTCAACACCCTGACATAGATGACAGGATAGAACCTAGGGCAGTAGGCAAGCAGCGGAGTGGACAACAATGGCCAGCCATTAAACAGAGTACCAGACACCTGGTACTTAGGGGATCATGCAGAAGAGGTGGTGAAATTGTGAGACCCTAAAGATGGGAAGGTTCAGCATTGGACAAGATATTCCATTCAAGGCAGGACTGCTGCATCCAGGAGCTCACTGCAGTGGGATTTGTATAATGACTGACATACCAATATGCCCCCATTGACAATCAAGAAATTCAAGACAGACAAAAATTTTCAATGGAAACTTTAGGGACTAGAGATGGATGAGTGAAGGGAAACTCCCCTGTTAGTGAGGTAGCCCAAGGAGGGAAAACTTGGTATGTCACAGAGACCTGAACCCTCACAAGAGTAGACAATCCAGAGGGAGCCCTGGGATCCACAGAAGCAGCCCAACAGGAGGGACTGATGAAGGAAAGGGAGGAGGATGGAGGGAAGCAGAGATAAGTACTAAATATGCTTGTAAAACTAAAAAATAAAATAATTAATAAAAGAAAAGAAAATTAGTCCCAGAAGTGGGGTTGTTATTGTGATAAGCCAGACCATGTGGTTCTTAGGGTTTTAGAACTAATTTATAGAATTTGGGAAAAACATGGAAATATGGTTTAGAGAAGCCCTAAAGCTGTGACCAGTGTTGAAGAGGTCATTCTAGCTAGAGTTCAGAACACAGAGATGCCAACCACAATACAGATGATGAAGAGCAAGATCATGAGGATTCAGATGGGGGCAACCATGAAGGGATTTCTCAGCAGGGCTGAAGATCAGGCACCTCCTCGACACACTGCCCTTTCTTTGTTTCTCTTTGTATATATTAAATGAGACAAATGCCCAAGCCTATTGTCCAACGACAGTAGCAACAATAAAGTGTATTCTGTTTCCTGGACGTTCTCCCAGGTCTTCAAAGACAACCCTGGGCACAAAGCTCTGATCATGCCCGGTTGCCTTAGATCCCTGGCAAGTGACTGGTGGTGGGGACATGCACTCTACCAGCGGCAACGCACTCTACCAGTAAGGGCAAAATTAAGAGGAAGCAGTCCATAGTGCCCAGGAGCACACGCATACGAGCAAGGCACGGCTACAGAAGCCAGGATGTAACTTAATTATCTTCAGAGCCAGAAACAGTGAAATGGTCCCCACAAAAATGTGCCATCAAGCATAACTCTCAGTTCATGAAAGTAACACCCCAAGTCCTCTCAGCATAAAGCTCGCTCGTGAGCACACCTGTGCTGTTCTCTAGATACATGCTTTCACTTTTGCAAGCTTTTCCTCTTTTAGATAAGTCTTTTACTAGCTCTTCTTCTTGTTCTTCTATTCAATGTTTTATTGATGATAACAAGCCCTGGACCAAAGCGTTAACATGTCTGCAGCCATCTTCTCATACAACCAAGGACCTTATTGGAAATTGGACTAGTTGTTATTTGTTTTACCTATTGACAATAATTATTACTGTACTTTTTTTTTTTTTTTTTTTTTTTTTGGCCTATACCCTGGAATTCTCATGAGGCTGCCTTTTAAAACAGAAAGGTAGTTTATTCAATGGAGAAAATTTCGAGAAAGCATGGTACTCAAGCCTCGCCATGATTGCTGTTGGCTGCCCTTAGTCAAGTCTGCATGAGGGACAGGAGCCCAAAGCGGAGCAGAATGAAGTGAGGCGTGTGGGTGCACAGCCAGCACTAACGAAGGAGACAAGGCAAGAGCAGACAGTGGCCATAGCCGTTGAAGAGATCAGCATCCTCACAAAAGAGCGCCATATGCTTTGTGCCTGGATTATAAGTCAGGAGCCCTTCCACTGAAGGACCCGAGCTGTAAAAATGAACACTGAACTGAGAATTTAAAAAACTTGAAGAAGAAGGAAGGAAGGGAGAGTCCTATTGAAAAAGATGTTTCCTGGGCTCAGCTGCTCAGAAGCCCCTATGGGTGTGGTCTGCAGGGCACAAGTGATGTCACCCCAGAGATGCTGGCTGTGCAGCATGAGGAACTTTGGCATGTGGGAGCACGAAGGTTTACCCCAAGATTCTTTTTTTTTACATTTTTTATTATTATTTCCGCTCATACAAACTTAATAGGTACACCAGTTCCCTCCCTCCCTCCTCCTCCTCCCAAACCCCCTGCTCCCCCTCCCCTCACCCCTCCCTTCCCATCCCCCAGTGCCTCCCCCCCCCAATTCCCAGAGAGTCCTTTATTGTGTATGCCTGACTCTCTTCTGGGCCCTCCTCTCCGATGACGTACAAGGACCCAGTGGCATTTCCCTGAACCCTTTCCTGTGTTCCCCTTAAGCATAGGAACACTACTGTGGCTGTCAATCCCTTGTCTCCAAGGATCTTGGTGCCTTAGCAGATGCTAGACTTTGTGGGGTCAATAGTGTGTTGGACATTGTGCAGGGCATGCAAAGTCCAATTATGATTGCTTTGGCCCTAACTTGTGTGGAGTATCTTGCAAATCATTGCTCCTCCCATCCTTGTGCTCTTACAATCTTACCGCCCCCTCTTCCGCAAATGTCCCTGAGCTTCATTCAGGATGGGGAGAGATTAAGCTGGCCTAGTTCTAGGTGGTTGATATAGAGTCTCTGCAGTTCTGTATTGTGGTTTGTTGATTTTCTTTTGCAGTTTTGCTGCTCCTGCAATGCCCTTCACTCCATTCTGCTGGGCACTGTATGTCACCTCTGGCCAGAGACAAAAAGCTGTTAAACTGGAGTCTTGTTATAATAGCACATTCAAGGGTAGATGTAATAAAAGTAGGAAACCTCAGTGAGGGAGTACCCCAAGATTCTTGAGAATAGCCTGAAAGGCCAGACAAGATGTAGCAGAATCTGATTCTTTGTAGGGACCCCCCCAAGCAGGCCACTCACGAAGCGTTGAGAGTGAATTCTAAGATTTTAGGGAGATGTCAAGATACTAGACAAACCAGTATCGAGATGCCTGCTGAGGGAGCTCTCGGACACTGGTTGGAGCCGAGAGAGAGGCCATTCCACCTGTACTGGGTAGGCCCTGGGACTAGACATCAAGTCTGCTGCCTCCCGCCATGCTATCACAGGCCCTGGACGATGGACGTGGAGCTGCAGGATTCAGTGTTTGCCCTGCAGGGAACTGGTTTTGCTTTGATCTGATAATTCCTTGCTGCCTCTCTGTTCCTCCCTCGGGCGTGGGAATAGTTGCTCTGTGACACTGCACATTAGAAGCATATGACTTTCTCTTTCCTTTTTACTGTGGTTCATTGCGGAGAAACATCCTTGAGTTTCAGGAGAGTCTTTGGACTTTTGAATATGACTAAACACATGACGACTTTGGAGACACTTAGAGTTGTACTAAATGCATTAAGAATTATTGGGTGTCCAGGAGCCTTTGAGGACCAGGGGTACAATGTTATGATTTCAGTCCAAAATGGTCCTATAATCTCGCGTTCAGAGGCTCAGTCTCCAACTTATACCACTATTTCCAAGAGTGGGATCCTGGGTCCTGACAGGCTCAGGCAGGTCTCCAAGGGCGTTACCTTCCCTTGATTCTGCCTGTGGCCTGAGCTTCTCTTACACTCATGCAAGATGCTTCTGACACACACACTCTCACACCACAGATGGAGCTGCTCTTGCAACCATGGAAGGAAACTCGGTAAAACCAGAAGCCAAGGCGAGGCTTTCCTTCCCTACATTGCTTCTTTCTGTCACGGTGCTGAGCAAAGTAACTGGTTCAGCGTTCCTTCAGTGAGAGATGTGCTGCTCAGGTCTGCCTGACCTTCATCTTCTCTGAATGCACCTGTCACCATTGCCCAGATTCCACACAGCACATCTCCTGACCGTGTGCTTCCTACACCCATCGAGTTACTTCCTGGAAGTCAGGCTTCCTGCATGCTCTGCACACCCTTAGCTTCCTCTTGCTTCACACATCGCCAGCTGAACTCTAAACACAAGAAAGTTTTCAAGATTACCTGGATTCATTTATTTGGCTTATCTTTGCTTTTTTTCAAATTTACCTAGAGGTGAGGTCTGATTGTTTAAAAAAAAAAAAGCTATGTCTAAATATATCTCTTTAAATAATCACTTCTGATGAGTATAAAGATTCTAATTGAAGGAAAGTATGGGGTCATGGTTTAATTGGCTACATTTTTTTTCTTTGTGGAACATATACGATCACACAGTTCCAATCAGTGCATCTGAGATGTGATAAAGTTCATTACCGCAGCCCAGCCCCGGGCAGAAACGACCTGCTGTTACCCACTAGCAGGCGTTCTCTCCTCCTTCCTTCCCAAGAGCATATCTCAATTATAAATTAGGTTTTCCCTTTTTGTGTTTCTATAGCTGGGGTTCTGGAAGCCCCAGCCACATCTTTTTGATTCCTTGTTCTCCGCCAACAGAGTGGTCGGTTCCTAACAGACTTATGCATAACTGCAGACTTGCTGTATCAGTGCGGAGTGTCACGTGGGGAGATCCTTGCGTGAGGGTGACCATGTTTGCACTGCTGGGACACAGCGACATGCAGGGTCATCAGCTGACCGTCATCAGCACTGACAAAGGCAACTTTCTGGTGGGAGAGCATTCGGTGGGAGAGCATTCGCTGGCTTCCTGGAGCAGAGGTTTCTACCCAGCTTCACAGTTAGGACAAGGCTTTAGATTTGGTCACGACACTGTCTAAGAGAATCGCAACAGGGAAATTATCAGAATACAACAGTTTAGAATGTCCTCCTGTGGGAATGGTTGCAGATTCTGAAAGACAGAAGGAAAAAAAAACCCTAAACAATACTTGTACATATCCAAACAGATATTCTCCATCGGGACATCCCACATGCAGCAATGGATAGAAACCTGCGTGAAAGCAATCTTTCTTTTAATTTTTGTTTCTTTTATTTTCACATTTTAATGCGTGGGGGGGGATGCATGCTTGTGCAAACGGTGTATTAACGCATGCCTAGGTGCCCCTGCATGTACGGGTGTTTGCATGCACGTGGAAGCCCCTGGTTGATATTTAACACCATCTTCCTGCACCGTGTTCTTCTCAGACAAGGTCTCTAATCAAACCCAGAGCTCGCTCATAGGGCCTCTCTGGCTTGCTAGCTTGCTCTGGGAATTCTCAGACTCCACCTTCTGAGGCTGGAATTACAATGAGATCTCGGATCACTTCTCATGGGATCTGGTCTTTTGACTTGTGTGGCAAGTGGTTTAACAGCCCAAAAGCAATCTCGTTTTAGTCCCTCAAGTCCTTAAGCTAAGGATAAATGCAATTCTCTTCTGGATACAGACATTTGAAAGGTGAATCCCAACTGGAAGCAGGTATCAATGCGTAAGTGGGCCATGAATCATGATTAAGTCTAAATAATGCCTTCTCTTGCTGTTTGATTGAAGTTTGTATTTGAACAGTGGGATGGAATTTGTAGACGTTCCTGGATAAATCACGTCTCCTTGGAAAATGTGCAGTTGCGCTTTTGCTTCTAGATGAATCTGGGTAGGATTGAGAGAGGCCTCATGGTTTGTTGACATACTGAGGCTTCATTACCAATGCTGTGGAGTGAAAAAGCAAAGCTAAGCCACCACACATGCAAATGAAACATCTCTGACCTGCACTGAAAAGCACTTTGGAACTGCCACAGTTGACATGAGAAGCTGAACGAATAAAATACAGTGACATGACTCCCTCTTGGGCCGAGAGGGGACTAGATTAGCAAGCACGGGCTGAGTGCTCTCTAACAGTGCCGCTTAAATATGTCAACAGCCACCAGCCTACACGAAGTTTCCTACCTCTCCTGTCTCATTTCATTCATATCGGGATTTTGAAAGACTAATACCTCATTCTTAATTTTAAGAAAACTTTGCAAAACGGTCATCTTCAAAATGGATTATCTGCCAGTGTATAAAGAGAACTGTTCATTTCCACTATGCAAAGTTATTTAATTTGTTTTCCTATAGAAGCCCTTTGCAAAAGCTGTTGTTACAAAATGGAGCAGCAGGGGGCAGTAATGCTTCGCGCATCGTTAGAAGGTTGTGCTGACAATTCCTCTGCAACAGTCACTTCAATTTTTCACTGCAAATCAAAGAATAATTATAAGCTAATGTCCTATGCTGCCGCCAACCTCAAAGGTCACCAGAGTATGTTTTATAAATGAAAAGAAGTAGTTCTAATTACATGTAACATTAGCATCGTATGCTTTGGAACTGCCTATTTCTTCTGGTTTTCACTCTTCGTCTTTGAATTGAATTAGCCATCATTAATAACATAAAAATAGCCACTAGCATCCTTCATGGGTTAAACTCGGTGCATCACAGTTTAACTTGGATATTTCTTAAATCATTTGCACAATTTAAAACACTCTTAATCTAGTTAATATGTTTTGTACTTTCTCTATTTCCCAACAAAGACACTTAAATGCTCTTGAATGAAATAGAACTAACTAAAGAAATGAACAACTTTTAGGCGCATATTTATGTTTTTTACTATTTTAATGCATACCCAAAAGAAAAATGCTGGACCTTACCTGACAGGAGGGGTGTACTGAGTCATAGTGTTAAAAATGTAGAGTTGGAGAGATGGCTCGAGTGTTAAGACTCTGCCTCACAAGCAGAAGGTTCTGAGTTCGGATCCCAGGTTAAAAAAAAAAACACCAGGCAGAAATGGCAATGGCTGGCATTTCCAGCCCAGAAGGAAGTAGAAGTGATCCAGGATGATTCCTGAAGTCATCCTTGGTCCTCTACAGGGACACACGTGCCCTCTGATACACACACACACACACACACACACACACACACACACACACACACACACACACAAAATGAATGAATGAATAAATAAAAGTGTATCACAGGGTCTGGCCAGATGAGTTAGCTGGTGGGAGAGCTTGCTGCACAGCATGCAGACCTGAGTTCTGAGTTCAAATTTACCCGTGTAAAAAGCTGATCCTGGTCAAATATGCTCGTTACCCTTAGATTAAATGTGCCTGCCACCTTAGCTCAAATCTTGTGGCAGGGGTGAGGTGTGCCAGAGATAAGATGATCTCTGGGTCTTGCTGGCTGCCAGCTTAGCTTCAGGGTCAGTGAGCGGCCTTGCCCATAGACAGAGTATCAGCAAGACTCCCATGTCCTCCTCTGACCTCCATATGTGCACATGGGCAAGGGTATATGAACCTGCACATGTGCTGTCAACAGAGAGAGAGAGAGAGAGAGAGACAGAGAACAGTTATTTTGAACATGAGGTGTATCAGAAGGAGACGCACTGATGTGCAAGCAAAAACATTTTTGTGTCTTAAAGTAACAGAAGAGGTCAAGAAAAGACCCTTCAATAAATATTGCATGTGGAGGAAGCCTCGTCCGACAGTCTATTGATGCCCTATGCCAAGACAACTGAACCAGAACCAGGAAGAGAGTATCGAGCTACAATAAGACATATTTCTGGCCAGTTCGGACAAGAGCTTTATAGCCAGAGGTGCACTGAGTGGGGTGAGGTTCTGTTCATCTCCCCTAAGCCACAAACACAGCTCAGGCAGAGAGCCGGCTAGTGTTAACTACCAACCTCACACCTAGGAGGCAGGTCTGCAGGCACCCAGGGGAGGGACTCTCTAGATTACGAATGGCGTCTGACCATGCCTGTGAGAGACTGTCTTGATAGCATATTAGTGTGAGAAGACCCAGCCCATTGTGGGCAGGCCATTCCCTGGGCAGGTGGTCTGGGCCTGGGTGAGGACAGAGCGAGAGCTGAGCTTCAGCGAGTAAGCAGACATGCGCGCCTTGCTTCTTGCTCTCTGCTCTTGCCGTGCGTGTGTTGCGACGGCTGCTTTGGCTCCTGCTTGATCCCTCCACACTCACGGCCTGTAACCAGGAGCTGCGAGCCGATGAAACCCCTTTTTCCCCCCTGTGTTGTTTTGGTCAGATATTTTGTCACAAAGCATGTCATGAAGCTAAAACAAACATCAACAATCATGGATGGAGGTAGCTGAGTAAATTCACCTGGGTGATCCCCCAGGCATTTGCAAGTCCGGGGTGGGGTAAATTGGCACATGTCTGCTGAGCACCTGCTGTATACAGGACTCCACAAGCCCTGGTGTCTTCATCTTGGCCCAAATTTTGAAATTTTGTCATGGTGACATCTGTGTCTTTATGATGGGAAGAACAACCCGTGGGTTTTTCCTTGTCCTTCAGTCCTCTGCTGATTTCCTAATGTCACAGTTGGGTGCAGGTAATAAGACAGGACATTGTCTCAGGAGCCTGTGGCTGGACCACGCAGCAGGTGCTAGGCGTGGACGCTCAGCCCTGAAGCCTCTGTGTTGTGCCCATCCGCGTTGCTGGTCTATGTTCACGCATGCCGTCGCCTCCTGCCCAGGCCTTCCGTTCCCGAAAGGGTGTGTTCCCATGGCAGCAGGTCCTGGTGTACTGCAGCTGCTCTTCCTGAAGAGACAGCATCTTATCTCCCGCATCTCATTGGTTTGTAGGTTTCTTTCCTAAGGTTGCCTCTTTCATCCATGAACGCTTCCGGCTCCGTCCCACTGTCCTGGGAGGTCTGTATCTGTCCTTCTTCTCTGGATGAGCCCTCAGGTCAGGTCCTGGGGCAGCTCTCAGCTCCAGCATCCCTCTGGAGGGTAGTAGAGAGTCAATTCCTGACGAATATCAGGAACCCTAACCAGGAAACCCAACTTGGAAGTCAAGCCTGCCACATTCCACAGCAATCTAGTTCAACTACAAAACAGAACAAATGCTAAGGTGCTTATCAGCCAGAATTTTGAATGGCAAGACCAACTTCAGTCTGCTTAATTTACCAGCCGTATTGAAGGGGACATGAAACACCCCTGGATTCAAAATCCATCCAAGTTCGTGTTCTGATTGAAGCCAGGGAGTCAGTCCGGTTCAGAAAGGCAGTGGGAAGTGGAATTGTTACCACACTTGCAGTTCAGAAATAGTACATTCCTGGGGCTGGAGAGGTGGCTCAGGGGTTAAGCCTCTGCCTTGCAGGCGGAAGGTCCTGAGTTCGGATCCTAGACCCCACGTATAGACGCCAGGCGGAAGCGGGGGCCGCCTGCGTTTCTGGTCCTGGTAGGGCGGAGCCTGTGAATCCCGGAGCAGAGTAAACAGGAGGTGGAGGCGTCCATGGTGGTTCCCGAATTCGTCCATGGTTCTACACACACGCGCACACACACATACATATACACACGCGCACACACGCACAATTGAATAAATAAAAAAAAATTAAAAAAAAAAAGAAATAGTACATTCCTTACTGGTAAAGCGGATCAAATAGCACTTAATTCCTGGGAAGAGTTTGCAAAATAAGGAAGATTTGTCTCAAGAAATCATGCAGTAGATGCCCCTTGCTACTGTCTTTAGCAACAGCCCGTGCTGGCGTCTCTATTCTCAGCTGTGACTTTGGGCCTGACACTGGGTCTTGTGTGTCGCGTACGCTCGGGGTGCTGTAGGGCGGCAAACACAGGCACAGGCACAGGCTCTGGTATCCCAGAGCCTATTGGGTGGCGGAAGCACCTTCATTTATCAATGAAGACAAAGGCTGACTGATCCCATGGGGCTTATATTTAGAAAAGCCCCAGGAATCTAGTAAAGGTAAATAGTCGTTACCTAGAATTAGCACAGTTTCTCCAAAGTGTGGAAAATAATAATTTTGGGCAGAACTGTCTGTCCAGTGCCTCTAGGGCTTCCTTATAACCACACGCAATGGGAAACGAATCAAGTGCAGAGACAAGTCCCCGGGAGTTCTACGCTTTTCCTTGGCAGATCCACAGAGCTCTCTAAGCACGGTGTGTCTGTCTGTCTGGCCATGTTTTTCAGCCCTAAGTCCTAAGCGGTGGGGGAGAAGGGGATGGGTCTTTTTAAAATATATCCCTTCAATTGTGCAAGGGGTACGAATTCAGTGGTGGCTGGTACGATGCACATGGCAAAGCTCGTTGCAAGTGTCAGCGTTCACACTATAGTCCTGCGTCGTGTAACCCGCAGGCAGCCATCGTGTGGCTTGTCAGCATCCAGACCCGGGCGTCCAGCGCTGCCCTGAGAAAGGCTGGACCAGGGACACCAGGAGCCGGCTGCTCAGGCTGCCTGATTGGGTACTGGGCTTGACCACAGGGGAAAGGGGTGAAACCAGGTCATTGTATGAATGTGTAGCATGAGAAGTGAGCTCAGGAGAGAGAGAGACAGAGAGAGGAGAGAGAGGGAGAAGAGAGAGAGGAGAGGGGGAGAGAGATGAGAGAAAGAGAGACAGAGACAGAGAAACAGACAGAGACAGAGAGAGAAAGAGAGAGACAGAGACAGAGAGCGAGGAGAGAGGGGGAAAAAGAGGAGAGGGGAGAGGAGAGGGGGAGAGAGAAAAGAGAGAAAGAGAGAGACAGAGAGAGACAGAGAGAGAAAGACAGAGACACAGAAGACAGAGAGAGAGGAGAGAGGGGAAGAGAGAGGAGAGGGCAGGAGTGAGAGAGGAGAGAGAAAGAGAGGCAGAGAGAGAGGAGAGGGGGGAAAGAGAGGAGAAGGGAGAGGAGAGGGAGAGAAAGAGAAGAGAGAGAGACAGAGAGATAGAGAAACAGAAAGACAGAGAGAGACACAGAGAGAGAGACAGAGAGAGAGAGAGAGGAGAGAGACGGAGAGAGAGGAGAGGGTGGGAGTGAGAGAAAGAGGAGGGGGGGCGCTGGGGGTTCTCAGAGAAGCACCTTGACATTCCTGAGGCACCTCTGGCTTCACTGCCGCTGGGATGGTGGTCTCCATCCTTGTAAGCCTCAACCTGCATGGGTTGTTTCAGGACACACCTTCTCTGAATGGATTCCCCCCATTGTAGGGCAATCCTTGTGGCCCTCTCTGCTCAGACCTCTCCTGTGTCAGTATGCAACTCGGCAGAATGAAAACACAGTGCTCTGGACTGACTGGCAAGTTTAGATCCGACCAGTTTGCTTACTGGTCAGGTTGGCCAGGGCAGGTTCCCATCTCACGGTGCGTCCACAAGGTCTTTCCTGCTTCCTCCAAGCAAGGACTGCGGAGGGGCCTGGACTGAAGGTAGCTGCCCTCTAAAGGGGTCAGTTTCTCAATTATCTGTAAGCAATGGTAAAATTCCTCAGTTACCATGTTTCTTGTCCCTTTAGCTTGGGTAACAGAGGGGACAGGGAAGCCAGCAAGCATTGCATCTGAACTCCACACATCACTGAGTCAAGACCATCTCCTGCTTTCATGGAGTCCACACTGTGCATGCATACATGTGTGTGCATGTGTGGGTTCTTACATGGAAATATGTGCTTGTGATTGCGTGTGCATGTGTGCAAGTGTGCACATACATGTGTGTTGTGGTGTGTGTGTGGACACGTGGTGGGTGTGTATTGTGGGTGTGTGGATGGTGGCAGAGTCGGGTGTGTGTGTTGTGGTATGCATGTGTGCGCGTGTACTGTGGTGAGTGTGCAAATATGCATGGTGGCATGCGTGTATGGAGTGTGTGTGTGTGCTGTGTATGTATTGTGCAGAATGGGTGTGTGTGTGTGCTGTGTATGTATTGTGCAGAATGGGTGTGTGTGTGTGTGCTGTGTATGTATTGTGCAGAATGGGTGTGTGTGTGTGTGTGTGTGCTGTGTATGTATTGTGCAGAATGGGTGTGTGTGTGTGTGCTGTGTGTTGTGCTGATACCATAGAATCGCCCAGGTGGGGAAGAAAGCCCAGGTTATGGCTCATAACAGCATATTGTTCAGAGAAATGCCTGGTTAATGCTTAATTTTGTAAGAGAGTAAAAAGAAAGAAGGCTTCTTATTAACTAGGCTTAAGCAAATCCAAGGACACTTTGAAGTATTAATAATTACTAATATCAAACTACATTTGCCTGCTCACAGCTATGCAACAAACTTTCTCCTGGTCTCTCAGATACAAATGGTCTCAAGATTTAAACTTTACTTCCAAGAGAAAAATCAAAACTATGCTTTCCAGAGGCCTCATTGGACATTATTAGTTTTTTTTTTTTCTTGACCTAATACCAGCTCATCCGTATTTTGGGAACTTTCACGCCTTTCTAAGCCACATTTCCATACCAAGATCTCAGGTAGGTTAATTCCTAAATGGAAGTTAAATCACATTATGACAAGCAGAGTACAAAAGCTTTTGAATTAAAACATTAAAACAGTAACTTGGCACGCAGATTGCCCCACAGAACACTGACGGTTTTGTTGATAAAATGTGCAGTGTCGTCTGTGTGTGCACCCGGCCTACACCTGGATTTTCTGGTTACCTGTTATGCTTCATATCAAAGTGACTCTGCAAGTTTCAATACATTCATGAGAAAATGACTTGGGAAATAAAGGATTATTTTTTTCTGGCTTAATATTGCCTGGTTACAATTCTTAGTCCAGCTTGGCAGGAGGGCTCAAGCCAATGCAGGAGCCAAGGGAACTGGCCACACCATGTGTACTGCTTAGTGAAGGGCACAACTCACTTGCTAGATGGCAAGTCTTTCCAAATGTGCTGAAGAGTGCCATCTTAGCATCTTACCAAACGAACTACCTCCATCCCATCCACCCGTCAAGGGCCTAGTCCCACCACAATGGAGGGGGTCTTCCCCATCAATTAGTCTCCTCAGATTTGTTTAGGACTTGCCCTGACTATCAATGCTCCTCTGCACGTGGGCCAAAGCTCAGCTTGAAACCGTCAAGCTGACACATGGAACCTAATTAACACACTTCCTGAAGTCTATGGGATTTTCGGAGACCTTCTCTGAGCATAAAAGGTACTTGGAATTAAGCAGGTTAGAAAGCTGATCCAGAGTCCCCCCTCCTGTGCCTCGGCTGAGGATACTGGCATGCACTAGCAATGAAGAAACCAAGGGAATATCCTGCTACTCTGGAGGTAATTCATAATTTTGATTTCATAAACCTCTATCTGACCCAGTGAAATCTGGGAATTTTGTGGAGTGCAGTCCTCAAAATACAGACTGTAATCCCACCAGCCTGAAACCTGCACTTCCTATCTCTGCCACACAACGCATGCTGTGTATATTTGTGCATGCCTGTGTGATGTATTTATGGATGCGTTGGTACATGGCATGGATGGTTTATGTGTGCGCATGTTTATGCATGATGCATATCTGTATGTGTATGGTGTATATCTTTGTGTGTTTGTATATGTGGGTGTCTGCTTGTGTATGGTGTTTATGTGGTGTATGCACAAGTGTTTGTGCATGATGTGTGATGTGTGTGTGTTTTTCATGGTGTGATGCATGTGTATGTTTATGCGTGGTGTGTTTGATGCATGTGTATATTTATATATGGTGTGTGTGAGCTATGCTTGAGTGTGTGTGGTGTATGCATGTGTGTTTGTGTACGGTGTGTGATGTATGTATGTGTTTTGTGCATGGTGTTTGTGATCCATATGTTTGTATTTGTGCATGGCTATATGGTATATGCATGTGTGTTTGTGAATGGTGCATGTGTGATGAATGCATGTGGATGTATGGTGTATACATGTGTGTGTTTGTGCATGATGTGAGTTATGTGTGTGTGTTTGTGCATGATATGTGATGTATGCATGGGGTGGGTGCTGTATGCATGTGTGTATTTGTGTGTAGCATGTATGCTATGTGCATGTGGGGGGTGCACATCTGCATGTGTATGTTTGTATGTTTGTGTGTGTAGAACATGTATGGTGTGTGCATATGGTGGGTGCACATCTGCATGTGTATGTGTGTGTGTATAACATGTATGCTGTGTGCATGTGGGGGGTGCACATCTGCATGTGTATGTGTGTGTGTAGCATACATGGTGTGTGCATGTGGGGGTGCCCACCTGCATGTGTATGTGTGTGTGTAGCATGTATGGTGTGTGCATGTGGGGGGTGCCCACCTGCATGTGTATGTGTGTGTATAACATGTATGGTGTGTGCATGTGGGGGGTGCACACCTGCATGTGTGTGTGTGTGTGTGTGTGTGTGTGTGTAGCATACATGGTGTGTGCATGTGGGGGGTGCACACCTGCATGTGTATGTGTGTGTGTAGCATGTATGGTGTGTGCATGTGGGGGGTGCCCACCTGCATGTGTATGTGTGTGTATAACATGTATGGTGTGTGCATGTGGGGGGTGCCCACCTGCATGTGTATGTGTGTGTAGCATGTATGGTGTGTGCATGTGGGGGTGCCCACCTGCATGTGTATGTGTGTGTGTAGCATGTATGGTGTGTGGATGTGGGGGGTGCACACCTGCATGTGTGTGTGTGTGTGTGTGTGTGTGTGTGTAGCATACATGGTGTGTGCATGTGGGCTGCACACCATGGCACAGAGGACAGAGGGGATGTTCTCTCTCTTCTGCTTATTCCTTCGAGACAAAGTCTCTTGCTGAACCTTGCTGATTGTTTGCACAAGGATGTCTGGCCAGTCAGCAGGGTCCCAGGAGTCACGAGTCTCCGGCTCCTGGTGGGCAGGTGACAGGCACCTGTGGCTGTGCCCAGCTTCTGCGCTGCACCTAAAGTGGCAACTCAGGCCCTTCTGCTCGCAGCTCAAGTGCGGCTTCCCACTAAGCCGTCCCCCAGCCCCGAGGTCTGATGACTTGACACGCTGGAGAGGTCTCTACCAGGGTCTCTGGACGGAGGAAGCAGACGCAGTGCTGAAAGGCTCCAGCCTGAGAGGGAGAGCTGGAACCAGCCCCACTCCGCTGGGCTCCTCCTTCCGCCCGAGTCACATCCAAGTGCAGAAACTCTGCTAACAAGACTTGTCTGCTGCTTTGCTCGCGCGTTCTTCCCACGCACTGCATCCATCGATATCACAGAAAACTTTCAATGATGCCACCTATACCATGCCTACCAGAAATTATTTATTTTTAATTTTTTAATTTTTATTATTTATTCAATTGTGCGTGTGTGCGTGTGTGTATGTGTGTGTGTGTGTGTGTGTGTGTGTGTGTGTGTGTGTGTGTAGAACCACCATGGACCTTCTCCACCTCCTCCTTGTTTACTCTGCCCAGGGATTCACAGGCTCCGCCCTACTAGGACCAGAAACGCAGGCTGCACCCACTTCCGCCCTGCGTCTATACGTGGGGTCTAGGATCCGAACTCAGGACCTTCCACCTGCAAGGCAGAGGCTTAACCCCTGAGCCACCTCTCCAGCGCCAGAAATTATTTATTTTTAAAATCCAGATTCTATTATCAGAAATGGAAAATCATTAAAATAAATCTGAATTGCCTTTGATAAATTTTACAGATAAGTCACCGCCAAGGAACTGAAATATCCATGAATGTGTGGGGTCCTCAATCATTCACAAGCTCACCCAGACGGAGGTGGGAGTGGTTTCTCCTGATAAGACTGCCCTCCTGTACCCCTGCCCCTGCCTTTAAGGCGACAGGAAAGAGCAAGTTCCATTGCGTTCCACCTCTGCTAATCCCTTGCTGGTAGGAGAAGCGGAAATTGCAATTAAATGCACTTCTGGAACCTTCCCAGAGAGCTGTTTACAACGTTGCCAGCATTAACCAGGCAAACCCCGCGATGCGGACCTGTCCCTTTGCATCTGGTGGCTCTCCGAAACTTTGGGGAAAATGCTTGTAAATTAAAGTGTTCAAGCAACAGCTCTAAGAATAAATCCAGGTTGTTAAAAAAGGAATATAGCTTCAATAATCGCTCTTGGGGATTTGGTTGAGGGCAGAGTTCGGGGCTGGGAAGGTCTGGCAAGAAGCTCTGCATAGGCTGGTTACCGTCTCCATTTTCCTGGAAATAAAGGGCAGGGATATTTCAATGCCAGCAGAGTTTACCCTTATCGCAGAGTAGACTTCTCAGCCAAACAGACAAGATATTCACCTCAAATATCTGTCCGTCCATTTTTTTTTTAACCTTGGAAGAAACTATCATGAGAACTGCCCAATGCTTTCGTTGAAGGAATGTGTTTTCTTGCCAATCCACAGTTCGTTTGCTTTTCTTACAAGAAAGCACTAAAGATGGTGACAGGGAACCGAAACAAGAGAGAATCTTGGGTTTCCTTGAGTCACGCTGTCCATCAGCTCAGAAGCTGCCGTGGTTTGCATGTGAGCTGTCTTCCACGGGCTGGGGTGTTTGCATCCTTAACTGATGTCATGGTTGAGAGAGTTGTGGCAATTTTGAGAGGCGAGGCTTTGCAGGAGGAAGGGATGCCGGGAGGAGGGGGGTGCATCACGAGGTTGGTTAGCCCCGCCCTGCTTCCACCAGCATTCTGCTGTAGCTGTCTGCTGCTTGATCTCTTAGCCTCCAGGGTGGGCGCTTCCGTCACCTGCAGTACCCTTCCATCATAATGGACTGTACCTTCCCTTTGGAACTGTAGGCCAAATAAATCTCCTTTCCTCCCCTTAGGCTGTTTGCTTGAGTGTAGCCCAACAGCAGAGAGAGTAGCTATGACAAACTACTTCAGTGGAAGAGGCAATTAGTCACGCGTTTTACCTGAAGCACCCCGGAATCTTACAGTGGCTATGAACGAGATGCGGTCAGCACATCAGGAAAGCATTTCTTCAGAAATCAGAAGAGGGGGACTCGATGCTGTCTTCTTTGGAAGCATATCCCATTTTCCTCAAGCAAGGACCCCCTTCTGTTTCCCCCGTCGACCATCACTGTGCCAGGAATCTGTCGCTGTGCTGGAAATAGCTGCGCCACAGCTGCTGATGCTGGAACTCCATGGTCCTCTCCACCTCCTCTCGTTTCTGCTGTCCGTGCTGTCTGCCTCTTAATGCAGGGTAACGCGGAGCGGTGGGCGCCCACCCCTGGACACGGGCGGACAGCACGGGCATCTCATTTTCCGTCTGCGACTGCTGCTCGGCCCCTACTCGGCCTCTACCGTCCTCCCTTCCATCGCTCTTCTCTAAGTGTGATGAGCAAATGCAAGGTGAGCTGCTGTTCATTCCCACGCCAGAAGCAAATATGCGGAGGGCCTCATGCCAGCCTCGGTGATAAGTGCTTGGGCTCAGGAGGCCGGGCCTTCTCTGCCCCCTGGGACCTGCCAGCAGCATGTCACATCCATCAGGAAGCACTAAGATAGCCCGTGCGCCAGCGTCCTGCTGACGGCAGAAGATGAGGAACCACATGCTCACAGGGTTTCCAGCCCTTTCCTCACTCATCGTAGCTGGAACAGACAGAGTCGTGACTCTGCTTCCCGTGCAGCTTTCTATGCATGCTGCAGTTGATGTCATCGCAGAGGCTCAGGCCTCTGTGGCATTGGCTGCCTAGGCCACGAGAACTCCAGCCACTCTCCTGCATCTTACCCGACAGGGGACATTTATCACGCACCATAGGACGACTGATGTCTTCCCACCAAGGTGGGAACTCACAGCGCACTTGCGAGCTAACTTCCGGTTGACCTGCTCACAGCTACTCTCTGACAGGTGGCCTCGTTTTGTGAACCCTCAGTTTACTTACTTGTGACATCTTTACCTCATTACTTCCCAGCCTAACATGCACAACTCATTCCATCCAATCATGACCTCAGATCTCTTACTGAGGAAAGGGTAATCTTAGAGAGAATTAAAGCCCCCAAATTTTTAAAACATGAGTAAGTTATATTTTTAATATTGTTGCAAGCAGCAAATCCCATAAAAGGCAAAGCAAGAAGCATAAGAAGCTAGTGGAAGTTTGTACAAGAAGAGGCGTGAGGAAGACTATGACAGGAAGACAGAATGCAGCGCACAGCCAGCCAGACAGCTGAGTGGGTAAGGCGAGCGCTCCCACACCTGACCGCACAAGTTCAGAAACCCACGTGATGGAAGGACTGAAGCAACTCCTGAAAGATCAAAAGTTGTCCTCTGACCTCCACTTATGCGCTATGTCATGCACATGTGACCCACTCTCCCTCCCCTCTCTCAAATCAATCAATCGATGAAAGTTTTACAAAAGAATGCAGAGCAAAGATGCCGATGTGAAGGTTGGAAATGTTTGCAAAACTCTATAGTTCCTTTAAGATGGAGAAGGGGGCTCTTCAAAGATCTCCCTGAGGTCAGACAAGGAAAGCGAGGCTTAGGGAAACTTTAGAGTTAAAAGGTTGCATTTTGGCAGCCAAGGAAATTGGAGAAGAGTTTCAGGTTTTCTGTGGCTAAGACGCTGTATTTTAGACGCATTATGTATCGTATTTGCACAAGATATTTACACTGGCCTTTTTACATGTTAAGTGTCAATACGCCTGCAGTTTAGTAATGTATAAACTTTTTAGAGACCATATATTAGATAATATGGTGAGTCTGTGACTTATTGACAGACACCCTCAGATTTCTGAAGGAAAGACGGGGTGTGGAGTCAGAAAATGGGTGGACGGCCCAGAGCAGGAGAAGTCAGAGGGCAAATGCAGGGCCCGTGTCAAGGCGATTTGCTCATTCTACACAAGCATATATCGAGGCTACCCCAACCTAGGTGACCCCTCACGGGCACGCCAGATCTCCTCGCCGACTCTACATCCTGTCCAGCTGACAGTCAGTAGTAACCAGCGCATCTGGACAATGCTGGGAAAGTTATTATGTTTAATAATAACTGTCCTTTGTAAAATGAGACGTGAGTATCCACCAAGAAGGCCGATGCAGGCACATGCGCACTCCGTGCAGCAAGAGGCCGCAAAGCATCTGCTTTCCCCAGTTCCCCTTTTTTCCAGTCCTCTGGGAATGCGGACCTCAGCAGTGAAAAGCATGGTGGTCATACCGCATCAAAGATGACCTGAACCAGTCCCCAGTGTGGTGTTCCATGTGGCAGTCCTGCACATGTGGATATGACAGGCTTAGATTACAGGACCAAGGTGAAGCTATGCAAGTAGTGATGTTCACGTGCAGGGGGTTATTCAAACAAGCCCAGCGGTCGTCACAGCTGGGATTTGATGGGATCCGTTTAAAATCTGTCCTAAGTGCTGTCCCGCTGAAAAAGAAAATGGAAAAGTTAAATAAAATTGTTCAGTGATTTTTTTTTACAAAGAAGAAAGTATGCTTATCTGAAATTGTTATCCATCTATGAAATAGGATTCTATTCTATGTAAAGATACATAATTATGGGCTGGGGAGGTGGCTTGGTGGGGAAAGGGTTGCCACACAAGTATGAGCAGGTGGGTTGAATCCCTGTGTCCATGTTATAGCTGACTGTGTACACACACGTGTGTAATCCCAGAATGTTATAGCCGACTGTGTACACATGTGTGTAATCCCAGAATGTTATAGCCGACTGTGTGCACACGTGTGTGTAATCCCAGAATGTTATAGCCGACTGTGTGCACACGTGTGTGTAATCCCAGAATGTTATAGCCGACTGTGTGCACACGTGTGTGTAATCCCAGTGAGGAGTATGGAGGCAGATGGATCTTTGGATCTCATTGGACATCAATAAGTTCCAAGCTTAATATAAAATCCTTTTTCAAAACGTAAGATGGAGAGAAATAGACAAATGCTGATGCTCCTCCACCCTCCCACAACTCCACGTGCACACAGGTTTCGGCCCTACATATACACAGCACATAAATGCATGAGCTATACTATGCTGCACACACACACACACACACACACACACACACTCACACACACACACACACACTCACATGCACGCACGCACGCACGCACGCACGCACGCATGCATGTATGCACATACACAATTGTGAGTTCTTTATAAGTGTCAAGTACTTACATTGTATTTTTAAAATCCTGGGTAATTAATCAGAACTATTTCACTTCTCCTAATATCCTTTCTCCTACACACAAGTGTTAGATTTTTGTAAGGATACTTTGAGTCCTGTATTTAACATAATTTCTAATCAAATGAGTGGATTTTGTGGGGTCCCGTGGGCAGCACGCAGTCGGAGGCCTGAGAGGCCATCTCGAAGTCTCCTGCTCTACACACAGAGCCTGGTGGGAAGAAGAGCCCCCCACAAAGAGCTGCTCTCACGGTGACCTTTCACCAGGAACGGGGTGCCCGGTGCCAAAACATGTTTTCCTGAGACTTGTTTTCCCAGGACCTTATTTTCACCAATAAGTTACCAAGGATAAGGGATGGGCTTGCACGCCAAAAACATGTTTCCTGAAATTTATTGTTTTTAAGACTTTGTTTTCACCTGTAAGCTGCTTATTAGAAAAATACGATTGTATTAATGGAATTCTGTGGGCGTTTGCATTGCAAGCCTAAGTCCACTGTTGGTTTCTATTTCCTCGTGTACTTCCCAGTAAACTCCGTGACTGGCAGAGTGAGTCAGAGCCCCCTTAGCACTGTGGCCATCCCCCCCCTCCCGTCTTCCCCCTGTTCGGGTTCAAACTGTTTCTGAATTCGGGGACAGTCTTCTGAGAAGAGCTATTTGTAGGAGGTTGAGGTAAACATTTGATAATTTGAGCTGAATTTGAGTAGCATGTCTCACTTTTTCAGATGATGCTAGATTAAGTAAAAAAAAATCCCAAACTTCTGGGATTGACTTTATAATACCTGGATTCTAGAACGGCTCTGCAGTGTTAATCAATCTGTAAAAGATCTCAAGTTACCTTTTCTTTCTATTTACAGAAAAATTTTTATTTCATTAAGTTCATCCCCCTTTTCCCTCTGTTTGTTTCCTCCCCCCTTCTTCTACCTTCCCCTCCCCCAATCCCACTGTGTCCCTCCTGCTGTTATGTCCCTCTGCATTCCATTCATAGCACCTTTGCCAGGAAGGGACCAAGCCTCTGGGCGGTGAAGTGGTCCTTCAGTAGGTGAGCCCACAGGCGGGGAAGCTCCCTTCTCTTGTCTGGTGCCTGCTGAGAGACCCTGAGTGTCGTTTTCTCCCACGTGGCCTCACTGGTCCATGGGGAGGCTGAGAGGTCAGCCTCACGTAGCTCTGGTGAAATGAGCTCCTAATGCAGCATCCTTGTGGCGACTGGAGGGTATTGGCCATAGTCCAACTCCCCACCTTTCAGGTCTCACCGCCCCATCTTTTCTGCAAGTATCCCTGAGCTTTGGGATGGGGAGAGATTTTGATGACCTGATTAGGGTTGAGCGTACTAGGCCAGCCAGAATGCTGCACTCTGGACAGATGTGTTTGCAGCCTCATTAATCTTCCATGGCAATGGGATGCATCTTGGTTTATTGTTAAAACCTGCCTTTCTTTCTGCTGTGTCTCCTGCCATGGAAGAGGCCGCCACTTCTCTGCAGAGCCCTGGAAACTATGCACAGTGCAGATCCCAGCCTGAGTCCCTCCCTCAATTGTGAGTCCTCAAAGACAAATCATGATCCCAAGAGCTGGGTTGGGAGTCGGGTTGGGTTATGACTGCAAATCTGCGGCCTAAGAGGGGTGACTAGCCACCCAAATCACTAGTTCTTAAGTTATGGTGAAAATACATTACAACCCATCTTTGCTTCATGCATGACAAGAAAAAACTGTCGTGTGAGTACAAGAGGAAGGAAGTGAGAGGCAAGGAGGCTGGGCACCTTCGGGGGACTATTCAAGCTCCTTACAAAGTAGAAATACAGTTCATGGGGCGACTTTTCTGTGCAAGTTGATCATGAAAGGAGAAATACATGATACAGACAGGCTCCTTGTTGAGAGGCAATAAGGCTTAAATTATTCTCTGCCCACTGGTCAGATAACAGTCATTCATTCTGCACCAGATGAAGTGCTAAGCTTGGAAAGTCAGCAAAGAGCAAGACAACACAGCCCTCTTCTCTGGACACACCGTCGCTCTCCAGCAACGAGTGGCTGGGGACAAAGGTCCCCATCCAGCTCTTCAAATGAGACCATGAAGCAGACCCTAGTGCACTGGAGTCCAGGGCAGGATGCCAGGCTTGGAGAAGAACAACTGCACGAGACAGGAAGCCAGTGCAGACCCCAACACCAGACTAAACACACATGGTAGAGGAAAGGACTGAGTTACTCTTTGCTGCTGCTCAAGTTTGGAGAAGTGGAGCCTCGTCTAACCCCCACCCATCTGCGGAAAAGAGCAGGGAGCTGGGTGGCGCTTGGCCAAGATGGACTGCCATTGGGCTGTTGACAGACAATCGCCACATGGCATCTGCAAAAGAATCATTGTTGGCATGTTTCTTAAATTAGCTTTACTTCTGAAACTGTCCCTCTTGAAGTTAAATTCTCATGCATGTCACTAAATTAGAAGCCCGAGTCGATTAAATCGTTCCACAAACAGAGAACAGTGTTTTTGCTGTTTAGAGCAATCACCTTCCTCACAAACATCCTTGGATCTAACTCAAGTGGAAGGGACAGATTAGAAGCCGCCTAAGGACGACCATGTTCAAAGTGAAAGGTGATCGCATCTGCGTGGGGCCTGAGGACGCGGTCGGTGAGTCTCATGTCCCTGGCATTTGAAATGAGTTACTTCAAGCCACTTCTTGATTGGTGACAAAATAGCTCCCAGATTGAAATTTTTTGGTTTGTGCAGCAGAATACTAACATTTTCCTGATTTCTAAAGCCAACCCATTTAATTGGAATTCAGGCAAAGGTTATTGTAACAGTTCTCTCATGACCCAATTACCTAAGGTTCTGCTGGAAGTATTAGCAGATACTAGAAAGTTATGAGTACTGCATTTGAATTTTATGTAAATATGACTTGAACCAGTACTTTTACCTATTGTATATGTGTTGATTCAGTATTCTTATTTATGATATATATGTTGTACATTATTACCAATTGTCATAGTTAAGCACAGGTGTCAACCTGACTGTTGAGGGTTTGAGCTCTGGGCACAGTTGTGGAGAGTTGATGGTTGAGTTAAGCCCAGAGCAAACTTAAAGGAGATTGTCTAGCTGCTGGGGAAGACCCAGCCCATGGTGGGTGGGATTAGGCCCTGGATAAATCACAGAGAGCTGGTTGAGAGAGTTGGCATCCTTCTGTTCACTTGGCCAGACATGCTGGTCTGGCAAGTAAGGATTGTCCATCTCTCAGCCGTTATGCAGTGATGGTGTGGCCAGTTCCCTCGGCCCTGGTGTTGGTGCGTGCTCTCCCATCCAGTTGGACTATGAACTATAATCAGGAATCATAAAAGAATAAACCCTTGTTCCCTTAAGCTGTTTGATGGTCATTTATCAGCAACCATGCAGGCTGCCTGCAACACCAATTATACACGCATGCATCGATTATTTACTACACATCATGTATGCTCTATAATTTTATGCATGTGTATTATCTCATATGCGTAGTATCTATCAGAGATCACAGGTAACACACGTACATTATACTACATGTTACATATCCACATGGATTAAGCCTCGTGTTGTCAGGATGGCCCAGAGGTGATCATGAAGGGGTTCGTCACCTTTAGGTACACGGGCAGCAGATGCCACTTAACAGCTCATCTGAGGTCAGTCCTGGAAATGTTCCTCTGCCCATTCTTATGTTTGTCCATTTTACGTTGGACATAACACTAAGTGGGAGGGAGTCTCCCTGTATGTAACCTTGGGAGCTAATTATTCTTCCCCTTATAACAACCCAGACAGAGGGGCTGCTTGCAGCCAATCTTCCATAGCATAGAAGATCATTAAGAAGGTGGAACATGTAGTACCACAGCGAGGGGATCCGCTCCCATTTTTATGCTGCTGACAAAGCACGCAATGTAAGTCACGTTCCCGCACGAGGGGGCCACAGCTGCCAATGTGAGTTGCAGATCGAGTGGCGCTGTGTCCGGCATCGTATCTCATTCAGCTGATCCAAAGCCATCCAGCATCTTATGTGCTTGCAGTCTGGCTGCACAAGTTGGGTTTCTAGTTTGCTGCCATTTTGCTAAAGAAATATAAATATTAAATGCACTACAGGGAAAGTATGAAATACTAGCAATCTGTTTGCCATGGGCTTCAAAGCACACAGGGTCTCGTAAGTGATAACTGGGTGCTCAGCCCGACAGGGGGAGGCCAGAGAAGAAGCAAGTATCCGGAAAAGAAAGCCTGACGTATTTTCCCTATCTCACTGCAGGATGAGATTTTTGTCCGGGTAGTGCATAAATCACAGGTGGACTGATGGATTGGGTTTCATAGTGGGCAGAATAAGCTGAATTAAATCACATGGTGGTAGCTTTTGTCATCTCTCGTATGGCCATCCTACCCTGAGAGACTCACGCAGAGGCCAAGAGGCCAGGTGAGTGACTTTCTCAGCTGGCCACATGGACGGCCAGTTCTGGTCAGTGGCAATTCTATTTCTCTAGCCCTGTACCGTGCACAGTGGTCACTCGTCACATGCTGATTTCTTTATCTTTGCGCTCAGGCTGTCGATATCTCGGGCACCATTTCCCACCCACTCTACACAGGTGCATGGAACAGGATCAACACGGGGGACCCGCTGGAGAATCAGATGTGACGTGGACGAACCTCAGGTCAGTGAGTTTTGAGCTTCTGGGGGAGTTAGGAGGAGCCAACTCAAAAGCTGAGAAGTGAACCCAAGAGGCATCTGAAGAGTTGAACAGCGAAGTGCAAGTCTCCAAAGCTCTCTCGTCACTCCCCTGAGCTTTGCGCACAGCCACTGGCTGGTGAGGACGGGGACCCCCGTACAAGCACATGCGCCAAGAGACCAACAGCAGACACTGTGACTAATGACCGGGCTGTAAGCTAGCGTCATGGCAGACCTTCCTAATGAGACGCTGAAAAGATTCTTAGAATAAATTGGATTTTGACTTGAAGGCTGCAGAAGGACATGTATACAGGGGATGGCTGAACTGATACAGGCTTAGACTTGGCTTCCCCAGTCCCTCCTAGCCCAGGAGGGAAGGAATCAGTTCTGTGCTTATCTAACTGTTGCAGAAGCCTTGCGATTCACTCATCAGATTCTAGCCTAGAATTCTTTATAAAGGCGGAGAAAATTGTGCCTATGAAGAATTCCATTTCAGTTCAATTTGCTCTCAGCTGCGTAGAGCAAGAGAAGTGGGAAGAGTCTAAAAGGAGAAGGGGGGCTTTAGAAACAAGGTGGGAAGTGCGTGCCAGAGGCCTAACATTCATAAGGCGCCTGGCAGTGCCGCTTATGCAAGCAAACAAATAGCACTGATTAATTTCTTTATTTCATGTATTTCTTACATATATATGTTCTTACATTTCAGCCTTTTGTGTAATGTCTTCTCCAGCATAGAAAAGCTTTATTTTTGTCATAAACCACTTATTTTTTTTCAGGGAGTGGAGAACTCATATACAGTGTTCTGCATCTGAAAGCAGGCATCATTGAGACAAGCTAGGACCCCAAGATAGACTGGCTAACCTGTTCATCCTTGCTCTGAAGGTCAGGTAAAGGGGAGGAACAGTTGGAAAGCATAGTTTAGCATATCAGTTGTTAAGCTGATGACAAATGTCTAGGACAGAGCAGTTTGTTTTGTGAGCCAAAAAAAATCATCATTTACTATGGTTTTATTATCTATTTATACCACCCTCCTGACTTCAGTTCTGTTTGCTAGAGGAATTGGAAAGCTGAGATGCATATCGAATCTCTCTTTTCAAATGATTCCTGGCACCTTACAATTTATTGCTGGGCAGGTCTCAATATTTCACAGCCCTTCTGTGTGAAATATCAGACTCTGTGTAAATATTTCTAATCCACCTATTCCATCTTCCTGACGGGAGATCAAAAGATTTCATGACTTATGTTAACTTAGCAAAGGCTGGTTAGCTACCTACCTGTAATGGTGAGTGACAATAATTTCTTTTCCGGATCCTTCTTTGACTGCCTTCTTTGCACAGTGGAGTTCAGAAGCTTCCTGTGCTTTTCAGCCTGGATTTACCTAGAAGGATTTGTTATCAGTGGACATTACTCTGTCATTTGCACACCTTGCTGTTTATTTTATTAATAACACGTGCACAGCCAGGAATAAAACACATACTGAGGGTTCAAAGGCTGTAGATTCATTCTGGGATCTACGTGGGAGTTTGGTCTCCCCCCCATGGGTGGGAACGACTACTTTCTAAGCCAGGGTCAAGGTGATTCAGCTCCTTCCTCTACTCTGTCCAGTGAGGTCAGCACCTGCTCTTTGACTGGCCTCAGCTTTTATTCTTTATCATCTTCACCCCCCCCCCAAGCGGTCTTTGGCTTGCAGTGAGCTTCCAAGATTGCACCTTTCATTGTGATAACCTGATTCAAGGCCTTGCCCTTCAGACCATTTAATGAAGCACAGAGCTAGAAAAGGACTGTGTTCTCCCTCCGCCTTTTCTACATCATTTTACTGCACACTGACAAAACGGCTTTGTGAGACCCATCTAAAGTAAGTGCATTTTAAGGAATTTGTGCAATGCTTGGGAGAACAAGCTAATCAAAGATGCTAGGGGAAATGTTTCGATTATTGAATTCAAAAAGCACAGCATGTGATGAGATGTTAAAAAGCAACCTTTCTAATTTCCAAAAGCCCTGGATTTTAATATTCTCATGAAAAAGAAAACACCATGATAGATTTAATGGAGGTGCTTTGCTTTCCAATTATGAAAGCGAATAAGAGAAATGAGGTCTGATTGCAGGAGCAGATTCCTGCTCAGCTGGAAGAGCAGAGTCTCAGGGCGCAAGGGAATCCCAGAACCCTGATCCTGTAAAGGAGGGATTCCCATGGGGAATCCACTCAGCAGAGAGCACAGGCTGCTGAGAGCCTTGGTGGTCTTGGATGCTCTGCACTGTGACCATGTGAAGACCTCTTTCCAGCCGGTGGGTCTCTCTCTTTGGAGAACTACAGATGCAGAAACAGAAAACCACTAAGAAGAGCACGAGAACCTAGTTCCACAGGAATGATGACAGAGACCACGCATCTGACCCACTGGTCCTTACCAGACTCCACAGAACACTAGACATGTTGGAGCACAGACCCTCTCCAGGGTCTACCTGCACATAGGGGTCCCTCCCAGAGAAGGAGAAAGGACAACTCATCTAAACTCCCTTTACTGTAGATGCAACTCAGTTTAGGATCCACTTTTCTTGGATGCAAACACAAGGGATTTCCTCTTCAGGAGTTAATAGTCAGAAGCAATTAATATACCATATCAAAGCAGTATTCTGACGCATCATCCGATACCAAGAGGTTTAAAGCATGAGAGGAACATTTGTTGGGTCTAAGAAGAGTTGAATCCTAATCTTCCCACGTAGTTAGATGCGTGCGGTCAAATGATTGAGACTGATTAGACCACCTGGCACCTGGCGCTCAGAGGCGTGTACATGACATGTGATGGCGCTATTTGCAATTCTGAGGACTTCGCCTTGAAGTGCAACAACGCCTTGGCTTTTCTTTTCTTTTTCCAGGGAGAAAAACCCAGCATAAATATGGGTGGAAACAGTCGATGGGTTAGGGGTCTGGCCTGAATGGGGAGGAGGAACGTGAACTGAGCACAAGTTCTCAACCTCTTCTTCCTGACTAAACACCATGTGAGCAGCTGCCTCACTCCTGCCGCCACGCCTCCCCCACCATGACGGACAGGCGCCGATCCCACCCCCACGCCTCCCCCACCATGACGGACAGGCGCTGATCCCGCCCCCACGCCTTCCCCACCATGACGGACAGGCGCCGATCCCGCCCCCACGCCTTCCATACCATGACGGACAGGCGCTGATCCCGCCCCCACGCCTTCCCCACCATGACGGACTAGACTCTTTCATGGACAGACAAAATAACCCTTTCCTTCCTTAATTTGCATTTATTGGGATTTTTTGGGGGGCAGGAGTTAGAAAAGTAACTAAAACAGATAAGGAGACTAGAAAATAATAACTCAAAAAAAAATCTGGCCAGTGTGTTTCTAGTGCTATCCAGGTAGAATGGCACCATCATTGGCTGGACAAACTAATAAAGTCAACCAACCTCAGCACCCCATTTAGTTAGAAAGGCAAGAGGATAAACTGAAAACCAATGCAACCCAATTTGGCCGTTTAAGAAGAGGAAATCTTGTCATTTATATCAATAGGGGTGAAACAAAGAACATTAAAGTAAAAGAAATAAGCTAAGCAAAGAAAAACAAAGATTGTGTGAGTTCATTGCCCAAGTGTGCAGTTTTACAAAGTCAGAATCACAGAACTAGAGTAGAGTGGTAGTTTTCAGAAGCGGGGCTGGAGAAGTCATGCAATGGCAGACATTCCTCAAGCATTCAGTTGCCAGGGAAACAGCCGCTCCATCAGCAAAGGAGAAAGTGTAAGGTCGTGTGTCTGTCCCTTGGGCCACGACATTGCTGAAACGCTGAACCCCCAGAAACAGGAATTTCCCACAGAAGTCTTGTGCTGGGAGGAGAAACCAGCTCAGAGTCCGTGCCATCCACAGGGGCAACATGTCTCCCAGGAGAGATTTCACATGGTCTGACCGCTTGTCAGACCGCTGACAGGTGGTGATACCATGGCCAGGTGGACTTAGCGGTCACTGGACATCTTTGTTTCCCTTTGTAGCATGACCATAATGAAAAAAATTCTCATTTTTTTGCTTGCCACCATTATGTGGAGGAGGACATGTGGCCAGCCGAGCTTCTTAGAGTTGCTGGAATTCAGGCTCCCATCCTATAACTATGGTAACAAGGAGACATATGTTCTGGACATTTATGGTTGAGCATGGTAGCTGTAGTTAACACTGGTATATATCTGAAAGCTGCAAAGAGAGTTGAAATGTTTTCATCTCAAAAAATATTAAATAAATGAAGTGAGAGATTTGGTAATTAGTTTGATTTCATTACTTCATGGGATATGTATATATCAGAACTTACTTTGTGTCTTGAAATATATATAGTTGTTACATGTCCATTACCAGAAATATGATCACTCCTTCCTAATATTCTGTGTTTTTATGTGCATGTAACAGCTCAGTATTTGTCAAACCAAAAATTCCTATTACCTTGCATTATACAACATGGAACTGATGTGTTTTGTGCTATGAATGTGAGAAGCAGAGCTTTCTGGCTCCACCTTCTGGGGCTTTTTCTGGAACCATCACCTTGACCTGAAGTTCCTGCCCCCCTCATCTAGTGAAACCCCCCACACGCTCAGGCAGCCGGCCTGTCCCACTGCACCTGTGGATGGACTCAAAGTAGCCCCTGAGGTGCAATGTCACCAGACCAGGGGATGTGGGTGGGCTCCCCATCCACATGGCATAAGGAATCCTGCAGGAGACTGGGGACCCCACTGCTCTCTCAGAAGAGTGTTTCACTGAAGCGAGGCCCTGCAGACTGAGAATTCCCCATGTGTGAAGTCCTCCCCTCTTGCTAGTGTCTAGTGCTTATGGAGCCATCAGTAAATGTTCTTGGGTGAACAAACATAAAGAATAAGCTTGCTTCCTCCATAATATTTCTATTATCTCTTTAAAACATCTATGTAAATAATTGTAAATACTTGTGTAGATGACTCTTCAATACACGCCCTACCTTATTGCAGATGACAGGCTAGTCCCTGCGAAACCTTCATCCTGCCAGAGTCTTTCTTGATGTTTCCCACAGGCTTCCAACTATCAGACCAGTGGTTCCCAATAGGGATACCCAGAAATAATTGGAGATATTTCTAAATTTCACAACTGGAGGGGCGAACCTTTCATTTTCTGCATAGAAGCCAGGGATGCAAGTAAGTACACTGAAATGTTCAGGTATCATCCCCACTATGATCTGGTCTTACTTACCAACCACACCATGGTTGCGTGTTGGTCCATGTAACTGATTTCCATTGGCTTTCAGACTCCTTCAACAAATCCTAGGCCTCCAATGTCACTGAAGTTCCTGGGTCATCCTTATGTCCCTTTTCAACTGTAGTCTTCTGCGGAACCAGAATTAGGCATCTGAGCAGTTTACTAGACATATGGTTTTGTCTGAAATACACCTGAAGAATCAGTCCCAAGCTACAGATTCAATTTGTTTTTGCTGCATACCTAAACCAGAGACAGAGGACTTTTAGGCAAAACACAGTTTCTTGAAAGGACTAGACTTTTACTCTACATAAAATAGACACTGAAGGACCAGTTCTCTTCAAAGCTGGGAACCATCTATTCTTTTGCCTTTCCTGGGTGATTCACTGTGGACTAGAAGCCAGTGTAGAGATAGTGAAGCCCTTTAGAGCTGTTTTCCCCATTCTAAAGTGAAGGGACTTGAATGGGCTTGGAGGACAGACATGTGGAAGTTCCCTGCACACCAGCGTGACTAACCCTTGGTGAATCGCCACAGTCTCAATATAGCTTCAGAGTTTTCCCAGCCCAGAGACAAAGGGGAGACAGCGTTGGTGGAGACCAGAAGCCATGGTCAGTCCTTCCCAGTCGTGTCTAGGTCAGTGCTGACTCCTAATGCCATCTCTCCAGAGCCCCTGGACATTGAGGCCTTAACCTGACCTGCTACCTGTCTCACAGTGGTGACTGCAGAGAGACCACCCAGAATGGAGAGGATGGGTGTAACAGTGTCCTGCCATGGTCTCAAACCTACTATTCCTGCCACCAAAGTGCGGCGTCACATTGAGTCACTATCCTAGTAGATCCACAGGCACAATAGATGGCTCCATTTGCCACTCATCCAGTTCCAAACACAGACTGTTCCCCTGTAGACCATCACAACTTGGGCTTCTACGCCCATGTCTGTCACAGTATTAATCTCTTGCAAGCTCTCACAAGAAAGGCCCATTAGGTTCCATCTCTAAAACACAAAAGCTTTCCCAGGACAAAGTTCCAAAGTCCCTGCTTCTCACAACAAACAGTTACAAAAGCACACTAGCCACATTGCTGCGTTGGCTCTTCTGCTGTGGACCAACTTCTTTCAGCTTCACTTTTTGGTGCTGGATTCTCTTCGTGTCACATAGCAACGGCCTACTTCTCTGGAACCAGTTTCTATAATGGTTACTCTTTTCTGTTGCTATGAGAGAACACCCAAAGTCAAGCAACTTAAAGGAGAAAGGGAGATTTATTCAGCCCACAGTTTGACAGGGGAGATTCAGTTTTTCAAGGAGGAAATAAGAAGCTGGCAGCATAAACCAGAGGGGGCCCTAGGTCCAGGAGGCTGAGAGTTGTAAGAGCAGCCTCTCTCAAGTAGTGTGGGGGTCATCCACCTCAAAGCCCACCCCCTGTGACTTCCAGCAAGGCTCCACCTCCTATAGGTGCTGTGACCTTCCCAAACACATGAGACTGTGGGGGACACATGTCAAACCATGACAGAAGAGGACAGAAAAGACATACTCACGCTTGCAATGCTGACGGTGTCTAGAAACCAACAGCCAGTGAACCCTTCCCCATCCCCCAGGAAGCTTTATAAACCAGCAGGAACATACACCCAACTTGACCTCTCATCCTGTCTTCCAC
Source organism: Typhlomys cinereus (assembly GCA_023101885.1). Lineage (NCBI taxonomy): Eukaryota > Metazoa > Chordata > Mammalia > Rodentia > Platacanthomyidae > Typhlomys > Typhlomys cinereus. Next base: position 1,157,421 of record JALPQD010000455.1, read on the forward strand.
GATTACCCATCACAGGTGACTGCCTGAGTGTTGGAAATCATGACCTCCAAGCACAAACCAAGGCAATGACACAGGGCAGCGAGGACAATATATGACCGTCCACTAAGCCAGACCTGCCCCACATGCTGGGATTCAGGGACAGAGTCTCCAGAAGGGGTCACGTCCTCAGAATTCTCGAGTGCATTCCTACAAGCATGATATCTTTCATCAACATGCTTAGAAGTGAATACGTTTTAAGAGACAACATACTGATAAATCAAGATATAGACCAAGGGACAAGTCAATCTTCCACATAATGACTTTAAGGAGAGAAGAAAGTATTTTACAGAACTGAAAAGACTCGTACTTTCTGTACAAAATGCACCTTCACAATCTGTAATGATATAGAGAAGAATCAACACTAAGTATCAGGAACATAACTAAAGAATTTCCTCAAGTCATATACATCAGAGCATTAATTAAATGCCATAATTATGTAATCACTACTCCAGCAATTATTCAAATATGATAGTTATATTATTTCTCTTCTTTAAGGCTGAACAAAAAATATATTTTCTATCTTGCATGTTTCTGGGTACAGACAGCCGTTCTCTTTTGAGTCAGTAGACTCTGACTGTATCCTTGTTGAATCACATCGTTTCACCCTCAAGCTCCATCTTCTTCTTTTCTCATCTTGATTGACACTTGATCCTAAGTAAGTCATGTGGACTTGGTTCTTGCTCTGTTTGGGTTAGCTTTCACTGGTTAGCTTTCACTGGTTAGCTTTCACTGGTTAGCTTTCACTGGTTAGCTTTCACTGGTTAGTTTTGGGTTAGCTTTTACTGGTTAGTTTTGGGTTAGCTTTCACTGGTTAGTTTTGGATTAGCTTTCACTGGTTAGTTTTGAAAGGAGGTAACTTACCTTATTTTTAGGGTCATAACATTATAACCACTGTGCATTGGACTTAAGTGTGAGAACCACATCCCCTGCTCCCTGTGGGGTCGAGGACAGTTAATGAGATTCCGGCGCCAAGGGAGCCCTGGAGACAAGCCTGCTGCTGGTCCAGCCAGATGTTAAACATCAGGTCGCCTTCTAATTTTCCTCATAGTATGAATTAATTTGATGAAATTTCCTTAGTCAAAATTTCCCCAGAATTCCCTTCTGTTCTTTCAGACTTAATAAGGGAACATGTCTTAAGAGGCTGAGCATTTTCAAGCTCCTGCGTTCCCTCTGCTTTATAGTCTCTCCACTTCACATCCAGTGACTGGCATGAAGCACAAAGGCTGAGAGGTTGGGACCAACCCTGACAACCCGGGGACTCATCCTAGCTCAACGCACCCAACAGTACCATTCTTCCTTTTTCTACCACACCCACAAGGTTAGAAAACAATGGCCCGCGGCAGAACCATGCAGACCCCATATGGATATTCCGTCCTGCCCAAGTAGCTGCTCAGCGTTCTCAGGGCCTCCTGCTGCAGGTCTGAAGTCACAGAAGGAAAGCAAGAGGCCAAGAGCGGGAACGACATCTGCTTGGTTCTAGTCATTCTGGTCAAACTCCCAGCTACTGCCATTGAGGAATTATTTAGAGTTATTTCAATGTATCTTCAATTTCATTCAGACACTACTATGTTTCCCTGAGTCGTCATAAGCACAGACAACCAAAGGCCACAGAGCATCCCAGATACAACAAATAAATAATAAAATGAAAAGGTCTACATGGGGTTTTGACCTCAGACCCATTCCCAGAGCCCCAGCTTCCCTTGCTGCATGCAGAAACCACTCCAGTGATAGGTGGAGTTTCCCTGGTTGTAAATGATTTTGAGTGCAGTAGAGACAGTAAATCTTTATTTAAAAAGTAACACAATTTCAAATCCTGTTGAAGGTTCTATTAAAAGCACCAATCAGAAAATTTTTCTGAGACAGCACAGCATGAAAGGTTATTCTTTACCGTGTTTATTAATTCCTGGGTAGCATCGAATGACCTCTTTCAGCTCTCTGACTTCCTGAAAGTCAATGCTGCAGCCATAATTTAGATAAATAAAACCTTCATTGGTTCTAAGAATCTGCACATTATTCTTTCTTAAGAATTAGTCACCTACTGCAGCTCAAATGTGTGATTTAGCATCTTCTCTTCTTATTTGATGACATCTGTTAAATTTTATACTTAAATCCTTCTGTAATTCAAAGTATGTGAATGCCTTGAAGCCTAACCTTAATAAATAAAAATGAATTTGTAATGCTCTCATAGAAATTGCATCTATGAGAAAAGAAAACGTGTAAAAACCTAGAAACATTATTCACTGGTAAAATGAAATGTGGCATGTCTGCTACTAGATGCTGAGATTTCACTCCCCATGATAGTTACCCGGACTCTTGATTGCTCACGTATTATATTCCCATGCCACTTTCCCTTCACACAAAAGGATTTAATAAGGTTATTGACATAGGAGATGACTGGGAAATATGCCAATAAACTTTGAAAAAATAGCTAACAGTACAGTGTCAAAAAATTCGCTGTGGCTCCATTGTTGTAGGAGTGAGCCTTCCTTGTCAACTTTTTATGACACCCAACCCTATGCTCAATGAATCCAACTGTATGGTCTGACCAAAGAGTTTACAGTGTGGACATTTTGAGTCATGATTTCTGCAGTGAGAACTTCCCTAACCCTGCTGCTCCTGACCCATCAAACTGGTTTTCTAACTTGAAATGACCTTAAAGTTACTCACATATGATAACCTTGAAGACCACTTCTAGAACTTTGCCAAGTAGCCCTTCTTGGTTCCTGTGAAATGCATTTGTCAGGTAAAGTAAAAGCTGAGACCCCCATATTTTCACTGGACACTGAAGACAGCCTATGATATCGGGGCTTTACTCTGCAAGACTCTACATGGGGATGCAATAGTGTGCGTGATACAGACAGACAAGCAGCTTCTAAGTTGCCACACACGCAGGGAAATGGAGAAGAAAAACTCCCCATTCTTGAAATAACATACATTACATTGTCTGCAGGTCAATGGTAAGCTGTGTTAGAAGTCGCATGTCAAGCACTGGGTTTTACTCTGAATTCTCCTAGGAATTAAAACAATAAGGTCATAAGGTCTACACGGCACACGCAATGGCTATATGTAGACTACACACAAATGTACAGACATACGTGTATATATACATATATATGTATAAAGATAGGTAAATGTATGTACTTGGCTCGTACGATTATTGATACCAAGTCCAAGCAATGAGAGTTGATGGGATGAACTCCAGCCCAAGTCTGAGTCTAGAGGCAGGAGGCCTGTGACTGTCAAAGAGCAAAGTCAGCATCTTTACCACGCCTTCTCCACATAGGCCTTGAGTGGGTTGAAAGGGACACACCCACACTGGGAAGGGCTGTCTTCTCTCCTCAGCTAATCCACTCAAAAACTCCTCTCATTTCAAGTTTCCTTGTAGATACACCCAGAAATAGTATCTAATCAAATATCTGGCCAGCCCATGGTCCAGCCTGGGGACATGAAAGCCAAGCACCTCATTTAGCGAAGTGATCACAGTGTGTCTTTAATACCAGAAGAGCAAATGGCTTACTGCTTTTCTTCTGTTGACAGAAGGCTGAGTCTTATGTCCCATTGGGGACACTGGGCACCAGAATCATGGGTGACCCACTTTCTTCCACTCCCTTGATGACAGCCTTGCTTTTCTGTCTCAGGGATGTCACGGTGGCCTGCGTGACTTCCTCATGTCCTGGCGACAGCCGTGCCTTCCTGTGGCTCCCCCAGGAAAAGCCTTTCCTGCCTTTCTAGATGGAGACTTCATAGAAAAGTACTGAACAGGCCAGGAAGCATGCACCAGCACCACGTGTTCCTCTCACACGTGTCTGGTGCCATGCATGTCACATGCATTCAATAACACAAGTGTCTATCCACATATGTCCGGTAACTCATGTCCGTTTGCATGTGTCCTATGCCACATGTGTCCATCCACAGGCATCCAGTATCACACATGTCCATTAGCATGCATTCAGTACTATGTGTATTCATCCACTTTCACGCATTTAGTTCTATGTGTGTGCATTTGCACGCATCCAGTACCCGTGTGTCCATTCATGTGTGCCCAGTGCCACGTGTGTCCATTCATATGCATTTAGTACCACCCATGTCTATCTACATAAATTCAGTGCTATATGTGTCTATCCACATACATCTGGTACAACATATGTCCATCAGTACACATCCAGTACCACTTGTCCATCCGCACACGTCCTATACCACAAGTCTATCCATGCACATTCAGTACAACACATGTCCCATCCACAGGCTCGTCACACTTCTTCCTTGAACAAGAACGTCCACAGTGCTGAGCTGTAGGACTTCATCTCCATCTTTCTCCCTGCCTCTGGCTCCCTTCACATCAACTTGAGATTAAACACTATTAATTAGTTTCACCTGTGGCCCTGCCTATCAGCTCCACGCTTATTTTTACTCTTAATAGTAATTCTTAGCATCTTAGTCACATCTATCATATATAAACACACACACACACACACACACACACACATGAGCCATGCACAGGTAAGGATAAGAGAAAAAGAGATGGAGATAGAAGACATGGTCCATCTGTGGTGCTTGGAACACCTGCTCAATCACTGCAAGATTTCCATCTTGGTTTACTGAAATAGCTCCAGTACCTTTACAGGGAATAGCATGCAATAAGTTTTAAATAAATAGTTGTTGAGAAATTAATGGAAGAGTGAACAAAATGAATATGAAAAACATTTGGGAAAGACAGGAGAAAATGAAAAGAAGAATGGAAGAGAAATTCTCCAAAGAAATGGTTGATTTTTTTCCCCAAACAATTTCATGTTGTATTATTGTTGGAGAAGAAGTTTTAGGATGTAAGAATCATGAGTCTACTTTGACTTATTGTCAACTTGTGAATTACATAGCTATTTCTTTGCACTTCTCTTTCAAATTCCTGTATCCAACTAACTCCTAGAGATTTTATGACAACTAAAGCTGTATGTAATCATAAGTATCCTCTAGAATAAATGTTGTATCAGCTGAGGAAATTATTACAGAAATTTCATTTTTCTTCCATTTCCTTGAACCATACAATCTATGCTTTACATGGATTCTATATAAAAAAGGAAGCCATACTTTATAATCTAACACATACATCCTCTTGAAAGCATGTATTTCTGAAAAGAAGAGTCTCCAATATTCTTTCTTCAGAAAAAAAACCTTAGAAGTCCAAGAACTGGTGAGTGTATCAGACAGGTTTACTTCTCCACAGGAAAAGCATTCTGAGGACACAGTTGTGGTTGTGAGGGACATCATCCTGTAGTGTTTCGTGGTCACACAGAGACTTTGTTTTGTCATGTGGGTGAGCCACCCTGCTGTCTCCACCATGTGTTTCATGATCATTTCATGGCTAATATTAATTGCAGCTGACAATATGCTGCTGGAGGAATTTAGGGAAGGATTTTCTAAAAGTAATGTTTTCAATTGCACGTTGTCTAAAACAAGTTAAAGACACAAAACTAGTCAACACTTACAATGAAATCTTGCACAGACACAGAAATCCCAACTGTCAAGAACATGTTCTTTCATTAATTTCTGAGGCAGCTGACAGACAGTAGTGCTTCCCCTTTCAGGATGAGGAAATCAACAAATATGGAGGCCAACATGGGATGGTGGGGTGCGATAAGGCAAGAGCAACACCAGGAGCCGCCTGGAATGTAGGTGACATTTTCTGTTTCTTTACTTCTATTTTTATTTATTATTTATTCAATCGTGCGAGTATGCGTGTATGCACATGTGTGTATGTATGCGTGTGCATGTATGTGTGTGTATGTATGTGTGTGCATGTATGTATATGTGTGTGTGTGTAGAACCACGGACGAATTCGGGAACCACCATGGACACCTCCACCTCCTCCTTGTTACTCTGCCCGGGGATTCAGAGGCTCCGCCCTACCAGGACCAGAAACACAGGCCGCCCCCGCTTCCGCCCGGCGTCTATACGTGGGGTCTAGGATCTGAACTCAGGACCTTCCTCCTGCAAGGCAGAGGCTTAACCCCTGAGCCACTTCTCCAGCCCCTGCTTCTTTCCTTCTTGAAACAGATTTTTGCTATGTACCAGAGGCTGGCCTTGGATTCACAGGCCCCTCCCTCTGCCGCCTGACTACAGTGATGACAGATATGGACTTCCATACCTACCTGAGTCACTTCTTGTATAAAAAAGCTGTTACACAACTTCATTAGAAAAGTCTGCTATTTAAAATCATGATCAGGAACATTTCCACAGACCTACAAAGTTATCACTAAATTCTGCCTCTCAAGGATTTTGGTTCCTACAAGGATCAAAAATACTTTGGATTCAGACTAAGAAACACAAGCAGATTGGCTTCCAGTTTTATATAATTTTGTAAAATCTTCAAAATTAAATTTGAACTGTCTTTTGAGACATGTTTTTATTGTGTAGCCCAAGTTGACCTCCTCGTGAGCAACTGGCCAGCCACATCACATGCACAAGACTGTTTGCTCGCAGGACCAGCAAGTCAGGCCAAGCCTGGAGAAGGACGTCAACTTCCTCAAGCAGTCCCCTCCATCTTACTCATCTTCCCAGGGGCTATACGCACCTGCCATGGGCTGGGCCTCTCCATCGATTATACAATTCATTGCAGGTTCATTCTGGACTTCCCTCGACTGCTGCTTTTCTACAAATGTGCCAAGAGCTTGAATTCCCAACCATCAAGTTGACACCTATATCTAACTATAACAGCCTCAAGCACACAGTCTCCTGTCTAGCTTTCATTAAATGTTACAAGTGGATTCCTGGGCATCTAAGTGGTATAAGCGAGTCATGCAGTCATGGGATTCACCTGTGACAGGAAGGAGATCCAAAGTCCATAGGCTTGTCCCTGGTAAACACAAGCAAGTGGGGACACCTCAAAGCTTCCCACCCTGCACTCATCACCAACAGGGAGAGAGTACTTGTGTTGTGCTCTGCAGTACCATCTGTACATAGGAAGGAATTCTGGTGCCTTAGAGAAATACTCAGTACTTCCAAGTGTCTCTGTGAGTGAGAATAGGAACATTTCCTAGCAAAGGTAGTTTCCTTTTCATTATGCATTTTTTGTAATAGTCCAGTATCTGTTTTTGAAAACCTAGTGACAGGTTTAGCCTCTTTTAGATACCTGTTTGGGACGAGTGATTACTCCAGTATTTATTTAGCAAGGATGTGTGGGTGAGTCACGAATGGGAAGCCTCCAGTTCCAATGAACAGGCACTCTAATTGCTAAAGTCAGCTCACTGCAGCTTTGTACATGCTTGAGCAGCACCAGGGCTGTGCAGCATCGGCGCCAACACAGGTAACAGATGTTAATAAAGTGGCTGGGCAAAGAACAAGACACAGAGGAGAAGAGGGGGCGGGGTGTCCAGGGGCTGATACAACAGCACAATGATCCTGAGAATGTGCAATGCAACTAGATAAGACCCTCCTGGAAGATAATGTAAAAAAGTCTTAGAATTAAAAAAAGAACAAGAGTGGCCAGTCCTTGTACACAGAAGCACAGAGAAGAGGATGGACAAAGCAAACACTACCTGGTCTTCTGCAATGAGGACCCAGAGACGACTGAATAAGAGCACAATTGTTCTAACACTGGCGTGTGATACCTCTGAAAACTTGTTGGTCAGAGAGGTCTCAAAGGTCCTCCAAACAATATAGCTTTTACCTGTGCTCTTGGTTACCCTCCAGAAACTGCCAGAAAGATCCTATTACTAAAGATGTAACACATGTGGACCACAGGAATGGAAAAATGTCATCAGCTAAAACTGGTCTGGGAGCTTCCTCATTGCTGGATAGCTTACAAAGTACCAGAGAACACTATGGAAACTACCAGGATATAAAAGCAATCAAAAGTCTCATCAATCCGTGAAATCTGAAAGTTGCAATAACAATCACTATGGCAAGCAGTAACTATCAGTGTGAGAGAGGCATGAATGTCAAGAAGGCAACCAACCGTTTTCTGATCAGATTTAAGGCCTGCTTGCCAGAAGGAAACGCATTCCTGTAAACTGAAATACGAACCTATGGAAGGGGGAGTTATAGACCACAGGGTAAGAGCAAGATATGAAAGTTTATCTTGAAGATACTGTAGCGAGCAGCCTTTGAAACACTTACTACTATGCCCACAGATCGGAGAAGCTCTCAGCCCTCAACCCGAAGCCTCCTTCTTCAACAAAGTGTTTACTGCAGAGAAACATAGCTGGCAAAATTGCACAAAATAAGTGACTGTGTCCTGTTTGGCCCTAATTAGGACATCTAATTTATATCCACCTCCACCCCAGGGCTCAGAGATCATGGAGGAAGAGGGGGCGGTAAGATTGTAAGACCTGAAGTGGGACAGCAATGGGCCATTATCTCCTGGACGTGACAAGAACTGCATGGGAACTGTCCTATCGACATGTCGCTAGGAAAAGAGAAAGATCTCAAGAAACTCATACCTCCCTGAGATACTCAGAACTATACCTCCCTGAGAGACTCATAACTAATATGGAAGAAAGGGAGATGCTGTCTTCAGTGATACATTCATTTATCTATAATGCATATTGCGTCAGGAATCATCAAAGACAAAGCTCAGGGGCCAAAAATAGGAGAAAGTGTGGTAGAGGACCAGGAGAAACCTTGGAGAGGTTCAACCCTGCAATACTACCTCATAAATCCTGCCACTCTGGGAAGTATGAGTCTGGTGAGATCAGCAACCTCTTTCTCTTTCTTTCAAACAGTACTGATCCCTTGCATGGGATGACTTGTCGGGTTCTGTCTTCCCCATCCACATAGTACCCAGTAAGATTTCATGCATGACTCTGGTCACGCCGTGAGGAGTCAGAGGAAGTAGAGCTCCTTCCCAGGGTCTTCTGGGTACAGCAGTGAAGTGCTTCTTCTAATTAGGCCTTAGCTCCCAAAGTTCCTGCGTGCACAGAGGGCAGCTGGTTGGGGGTCTCTACGTCAGCAAGATGCTGCCATCCTTGCAGACCTGGCAATGCCACCCATCTGGCCTGTGAATCTGAAGACCTATCTTCTTGCTTTCTAGTGATGTGAAAATGTTTTCTCATCTCCCATCCTCCAAAAGCACACAGCACAGCCCAAGTTTTCAGGGGTTGGAGAAGTGCAAGATTCCTCAATGAGAAAAAAAATGATGCTAATGGCAGCATCCAGGCACTGAGAGAGGCTGAGAGCCACATATATAAAAATATTGGACATGCCCAAACAGTATGGATTTTTCATATTTCAAAACCTTCTTTTAACTCAACAATGTGGGAAGCCAAACTAATATAGAGTATTATTAATGATGTTTGCTGTCTCCATCAGAGTCTAAATTTGAACTCTTTGGAACTGTATCGTTTTAGCTGCATTTGGGAGGAGTGTTCATCTCCTATAGAGTCATTTATTCTTGCATGCATAAGCATTGCTGAGCATTTTTTAAAGTCAGGCACTATTACAGGTCAGAGGATATCGCCATACAAGAGACAGTCAAGGTCCTGGTGGTAAAAATGCAAGGTGTAAATGACTTCAGAGTGACCGTGTCTGCAGAGAATAAATGAAGGAACAAGATAAAGCATCAGGGCGTGGCTGAAGGTGGGTGCTGGCTGTCTTTCACAGAAGGGAAGGGAACCTCAAGGAGATGGTGCTGGAAACAAACTGTGGATGTTAAGAGGAAGACAGTCCTGAGGTGAGAACATTCCAGACAGAGATGACTATGCATTCAGTCTGAAGGAAGACTGGTCTCCACTTGGAGCAAAGAAGGGCAGCATGGCTTCAGTAACATGAGAGAACAGACCACTCATGAGATGCAGTGTGGAGCCAGCCACGAGTCCCATCACAGTCTGAGTGTATAGCTGGGGACTGAGGGTAGACAGGGGGAAGGAATTCCATTCTGAACCCATGTGTAGACAGTGGCCTCTCCTGAGAATGCCAGCACTACCATCATGAGAAATCTGTCTTACTCAGCCTGTGCCCCCAGTCCTACACGGGGTGGCTTTTCTACAAGTGTTCATTGAATGAAGTATTTGTTGAGTAAAAATGTTGAATGAGTTTGGGCATGGCAAGAAGTACACATTTTTCCTATGTGTTAAATCTGGGATATCAATAGAAATATAAAGTTTTAAGTTCTGAATGTATTGGTTACCACCAATGGATCCAGCAAGTTAAAGTATTTTACATATACAGACAACTTAAAGTGGCTCAAATTGGGATTTTCCATATTTATAGTAGTTAAAAAATAAAAGAAAACAAACATGCAAATTAGTTGTTGTTTTTCTCTTAAGTTAGGAATACATGGTTTGGTGATCTCTCATAGGCATAATGTTCTGGCATGCTTTTTTAAATTTTTGACCTCGTATTACAAAGAAAAATTTTAATAGGAATAGGAATAAGAATAGACTTCACAACATTGTATAGGAAACAAAATTCCCAAATCATAACAGAAATGCAATATGACACTCCACATTCTATAACACATAAAGACAGAAATTCCAAGGGGCCCCACTTCAGCCAAAATCCAGCCAAATCCACAGTTCCCAGCTAGGAGGAGCACACGCCCTACACAGATCTTCCAACACAGTAGACAGAACTCACCACCCAGCTATGCGCACTATCACCCTCCACCAAATCCTTGGCCAATCACACCAACATACCAAAATCTACCTCTGAATCCAACGCCAAAGAATTAGTCAGTGTTCTGACATCTTTATAGAAATCTGGATAAACTATGAGATTTGGGAGTTTGACATGTAGGGAGACATGGAAGAGGGAGGAAAATATGCTGAAAGGAGGAGTGGGAGGGTGGGAAGGGATCCCAGGTAGAATAGGCAATGGGCAATGCAAATGCATAAATTATCATTGGTAAAACTGATGAAATAAATAAATAACAATATAAAAATGTATTTTGACCTGCAATGGTTTTTTAAAATATTTTTTATTTTGAAGAATTTACCAAGTAATTCAAGCTCAGTGGGTAAGTACCTTAATCCCCCTCCTTCCATCCTCCCTTCCTACTCTTCCCCACTTTCTTCTCTCTTTCTCCCTTTTCCGCCATCCTTCTCTCTTGGTGTTTCCCATCTGCTCCCTCCCCCTCCAGAACATCTGTTTATATGAGCGCTGAATTTCCCTCGTGTCGTCTACACTAGTGAGGGTTCAGGACTCGGTGGCATACCTTGGGGCCCCTTCTTGAGCCACCTGCTAATATGGGAACTCTGTTATATCTGTTTAACCCCCTGGCCTCTAAAGATTCTACTTCCTGCAGCCATGTCCCCTGAGATCCGTGCTAGTCTTTGAGGGCTCAGTGACATACCAGCCATAGTTCATTGACCGGCAATGTTTTTAATTTACAGTAGGCTTCTCTTAATGGACTCAGACCAGGGTCATGTACACGAGTTCATTCCATCCCAGAGATGGGCATTTTATTATCCAACTAGAAAATGAGGAAGCCAAAGCCCAGAAAGTGAAGTTTCACAGCACGACACAGCACTGCAAGAGAAGAGTTTGAGCCACCCCGGATCCGCCCCCATATTAATCTCTCTAGCATCTGTGTAGGCAGGACAGATCCAAGGCTGGGACTGGAGATGAGGACACATGCGTGGGGGCATTTGGATGAAGATGTGAGTCAGCCAAGGAGCCCCAGATAAAAGCAGAGCTGCACAGTCAGAGCGGGACTTGAGCTGACTGTCCATGCCAGCAGGCAGGAGGGCCCAGCGCCATCAGCTATGGGCATCTCACCTAGCGAACAAACAGTTCAAGGTGTGGGTGACCTTCTGCTACTTTGCGAATAACAGAAATGAGGCTCAGAAAGTTTCAAAATCGTAACCAAAGCCCGATGACTAGTGAACAGATGATGCCAGAATTCAAACCTTGGGGAATCTTTCCCGGCTCACCTGAGGGAAATCAAAATGGTTTATTATTCAGTGGAAATTAGAAAAACCAGAAATGTTTTTTTAATTTTCAAGACCCTGCCCTGGACTGAGAGTGTGAATATTCCATATTTTCTGGATTAAAAATAAGGTTCTGGCTCAGGGCATCTGAAGAATTCAGAAACAGCCTCAAGCCTTAAGTTCCTCACAGTTTGGATGGAGATTTAGGGTTCGCTATAATCTTTCAAGATGTTCCCAGTGGAGGGACTCCCCCTCTCGTGGAGATCATGGTGGTCTTTGAAAACTGCTCCTCTTTTGTGGCTGCCTCCATTTCCCCCTCACAGCCCTGAACAGTTGCTCCCTCGTGAGGGCAGGAGCGTGGGTAGGGGGCTGTGCTCCAGCTCCACTTCGCTCTGCTCTTGGGGCACAAAGCCCAGATTTCTGTGCTAGGACTAAGCTGTCTGAGAGTTTTACATCGTCGCACCTCTTCTCTCAGTCTCCAAGTTCTTCCCACCCCAGGATCTTGACATGGGTCTGTCAGGCCTAGGCTGAAGGTTGATCTGAATGGCCCCGAATTTCTCAAAATTAGCTCCCAGTTTGTTCCTTCAATCCAACCATAGCTCACACCCTCCGGATCCAGGGGTCTCATCAGTCTCTCCATGCTGGCGAGCGGCTTTCCATGATGTTGATGGGTTGTGTATTGGTGATGACCCTTCGGAGGTGCATGGAAGTGTGTGATTCGCATCACAGAGATGCTCACCAAGACCTCTACTTCACGAATGCTTAGCTTCCATTGGTTGGTTATTCCTCATGTGTACAATGACTTACATTCCTTGAATTTACAAGAGCGTGTTGAAGTCCCTTCTCCACATTTGTTTACCTCTGATTCAAAGTGGAAGATCCAAACTTAAGACCACTGAAAGCATTGTACAATGAATGAAAATACCAAAGAAGCAGCAGGAAAGCTAATTCCCATTGACATCACTAGAACTTTCTTCAAGGACTGCAGAAGTGTGACGTATGGCATGTCCAACTTATATCAGCACTCTGAATTTCCAAGACCTAATAGCTGGAAACTCACATTCAGCGTTAGAATCGTTTTGCGTGATTGCTTACACAGAAGTGTGTATTTCCAGGGACAACATAGAAAGCTATCCTGGCGAATGCCCATTGAGTTTCTTCAAATTCAAATGGTTGAAACAAAGAAAGATATATTTTTGCACTTGAAAGAATTCAGATAAACCATGCCACAACCAACAATGTACACATGCTTGACACCATTTGGGCAACTACGGTGCACTCGCAACTGAGCAATCCTACACATTGCCCCTTTCACAAATACTAGATCTCAATAAATGTCATGCTTTCCCCTTCTTTGTGTCTGCATTCTTGCAAGTTGCCATTTACAAGAATCACCCCCCCCACACACACACATTTTGAGAGGGCAACCCTGCTGACAGGTGGGGGAATACTTGCAAGGTATGGTCTGCCGGAGGTCCCTGCAGTAATTCAGGGAAGCCAGGTGTCTCCGTCCATCTTCCTTTTCTAATGTAAATCGTTACATACTTACATGCTCCCAGCTTGCTGCACTTTAATCTACTGCCTTCATTACACTGATGAAACCCACTGTTCTCTATCTTCAAAACTGTGAGCTTCATACGCCTCCCCTCCCAGTGCCATAATAATTGTCTTTGACATGCTGCAGTAGCACGATCTGGTTACAGCAATGTCTAATTGTTGCCAGTCATTGTTTTCTATTGTGCGACAAAATGCTAAAAGTCATTCCTTTCATTCAACTGCACCCCATGGCCACTCAACCTCTACTCAGCCATCTTGAGTGCAGAAGCCACACTGTAGAGTTAACTGCCCCATCATAATTAACATCACCATCATTTTTTTCAGTAGATAAAACACTGAGTTACGACTCTTCAAATCCATGTGGTAGTTTATGCTGTTCGACAATCAAAGCGTGGCTATCCTTGAATGAGTGTGTCCTCCGTCTACTTTCTAAACGTTCTCTCTGCCGGCCCCACCTTATCATGATGCCATTTCTGGCATTTTCCTCAGCGAAAACGAAGGAGTTTTCCAAGGTTCGCTGTACCATGTTGATCTCCTGACTCTGTGCACTGCAACTCTGTCATGCAACTCTTCTTGTCTTAAAATACACGCAGAGTTCTTTGTGGATTCAGATGCCGACCTTCGGGTCTCCTCTGAGGGCGTGCTGGGTTTTGTTTTTTACAGACTGTTTTTATTTTAGCCATGCTGTACCCCATAATTTAGGTTCTATTAAAGTAACAAAATAGATGGAAACATCTTACTAGCCACCTTTGCCTCCTGCATGCTTGCCTCTAACAGATCCTCCTGGCTTCCCTGAGAAATCACCAGGGTGCCAGTTTGCAGTAGGTTTGGTCATTGTGAGCATCTCTACACTGCCCAATGGCACTTTCTGTGGCTCCAGCAGTCAGTTCAGTTTCCTGGCCCTCCAATGTCTCTTCTGATTTCCCACGTTAATTAATCTACAGTTTGTACAACTTGATCTTAAACCAAGTTGAGATTAAATCAGGCTCGTGTAGCACGGAAATCGGTATCTTCATGTGTTCCACGATAATGTGGC